>JALMGA010000016.1:13226044-13668544 GCA_023333525.1 Aspidoscelis tigris stejnegeri
ATACCCATTAAAGCTCTTTGCTGCACCAGGATGGATCCCCTTCTGCAATCATCATTTCCTTCCTTCCTTCCTTCCTTCCTTCCTTCCTTCCTTCCTTCCTTCCTTCCTTCCTTCCTTCCTTCCTTCCTTCCTTCCTTCCTTCCTTCCTTCCTTCCTTCCTTCCTTCCTTCCTTCCGAAACCCTCTGAGCATTTTCTTCCTTGGGATTTCTGTGGCAAGGTCTCTTTCTGCATTTGGCTGTATTCTGGAATATATCTTGGGGGTCTGTTGTCCACATGCTCACTCGGTGCCTTCCACAGCCTGTATGATCATGCAGGTCCCTATTCTGGGATATGACCTGGAATAAGGCTAAGTGCAGATAGGCCTATGGTCACCCACCTGCAGCCATTCTAGCACTTCTGGGCATTCTTATACTCCTTTTATTTACTTCCTTATCTTGGCAATGTTTGTGCAAACCAGCTGTGTGCCTGGAGAGGGACTCCAGTCTTGCAGAACTGGTTTGGGATATTTGCTGTGCTTTCTTTCCGCTGACCCATCTTTGTCTTTTTCCCTTGGGCAGGTGGGAAGGAGATTGTGCGGAGGGAGTGCTGACCCCAGTTGCCCTCCTAACTGTTTTTAATTTATTATTCTTTTTGGTGGAAGCTACTTCTCCATGAAGAGGTGGCCCACCTCAATGATAAATTATACTGTGAGCCAGTTTGGTCCTGTGGTTAGGGAGCCAGACTCTTATCTGGGAATACTGAGTTTGATTCCACACTACCCCATGAAGCCAGCTGGGTGACCTTGGGCTAGTCACAGCTCTCTTCTGAGCTCTCACTGCCCCACCCAGCTCACAGGGTGTCTGTTGTGGGGAGAAGAACTGAAGGTTTGTCAGCTGCTTTGAGTCCCCTTAAATGGGTGAGAAAAGTGGGGTAGAAAAGCCAACTCTTCTTCTTCTTCTCCCTTCCCTTCTCGTTTCCCTCTCTCTCTCCAGGCCTGACAGGTGCCAATTCACCTGCTGCACCTAGAGACAGGTAAGCCAAACACTGGATCCCCAGCCCTCATTGTCCACGCTTCAAGGGAATTCTTGCTCAAGAGCTTCCGTGTCTGGAAACTGTTTCACCTCTGCGGGCTCCATCAGGGAAGCTGCCCTTACCAAGGCCCGGACTTTGTAAACAAAGCTTGTGAGCCAGCGGCGCCAAAGGGGTGTTCCTCACCACAGGCCTCCCCAGCTAGAAAAAGGGGAGGCCAAGCCCGGCTCCAGCTCCAGTGACAGATGAGAGAAGAGAGGAGGAGGCATGGGCATGATTGGCTGATCTCATATCTGCACACAGGTAACCTTTGTACAGCTGCACATCCCTGTGAGAGTTCTTGATTTGGTGCTGACGGAGTGGGGCCATCCTGCCGCTTGGCCCGGGGACTGCCACCTGGCCCTCTTCTGCCCCCTGGAGGTAAGTGGGGACCCCACCCTGCCGCCTTGCCTTTGGGAATAATATTCAATGTGGAGGAACTGGATTGGGGGAGTTTTGCCTTTCTACCTCTATTAGGACGTGCGCTCACCTCCGGCAAAACTGCGGCACAGGGAGAGCTAGGCATTCTCTCACCTGTGGAACTCACTGCCACAAGGTTGTAGCTTCAGCCGAGGAATCAGGAGGCTTGGAAAGGGAACTCTGCAGTTTCTTGGAGGGGAAAGGTGGTGGTGTCTGTGAGTGTGCCATGCTCAGAAGCCACATCAGCTGGAGCATTGGATGCTAGGGTGTGATGTATGGAGATGAGAGAAAGAGGAAGGGAGGGAGGGAGGGAGGGAGGGTACTATTGGTTTCCTCTTGGGCTTTCGACCTCTCGTAGAGCCTGTGAATCTTACTTGATAAAAAGGATTTTGGCTGATTCTAATGGGACTGTGAAATAGAGGTCTGGTGGGTTTTTTGAGGTGGTCACCATAGCTGGGTTCAACAAGTCCTGGCAGTGGCAGTAACGGACAACGGACATCTCTCTGTGCAGGGTTAATCTGTCTCTGAAGGCCTGTGCTGAGGTGGGAAGTTGGGAAGGCAGTTGGAGTTTTAGCTGGTCCCTGAGGCAACCAAAGTTTGGGGAAACTTCTCTCTCCACAGTCACGTCATAGCCCAAAAAAAGACACGGAAGCCTGGTTTACCTGGCAGCAGATTCCTGCCTCTTGGTCTAATCCAGTTCAGGTCTCCCTCTGTTCTCTTTCAAGTACCCAAGAGGAAGTAGGAACTGAGTGGCCCCATTTAGTGATGTTCCCGTCCTAATATCCTGGTAGTCTAGTGGTTAGGGAGCCGGACTCTTATCTGGGAATACCAGGTTTGATTCCGCACTCCCCCACAAAGCCAGTTGGGTGACCTTGGGTGAGTCACAGCTCTCTTTCTGAGCTCTCACAGCCCCACCTGCCTCACAGGGTGTCTATTGTGGGGAGAAGAACAGAAGCTTTGTCAGTCGCTTTGAGTCCCCTTCAATGGGTGAGAAAAGCGGGGTAGAAAAGCTAACTCTTCTCCATCTTCTTGGGGTACTCTTGAGATTATCCTTCCTCCAAAGGACAAAATGCAGGATTCGGACCCAGAAAGATGTTGAAATGACTTGGACCTTGATTACGTATTGAGATAGTAAGGTAAGGACCTCCTTGTAGTCCCAGATGTACAAGGGTCCTGGGATACACAGGAGGGCCTTTTTCAAGGTGGCCCCCTGACTCTGGAGAAGCCCAGGTGTGTTGTCAGGGGCCAACTTTGTATGTCTTTCAGCATCTGGTTAACACTCACCCCTCCACCCAAGCCTTCGGTGCATAGCTTCCTCTAACTGCTGCTCTGCCAGAGAAAGAGGAAGGGAAAGTTATATTTTTATGTATGTTTTTATATTGTTTTATGGTTTTTACTGTTGTTAATTGCCTTGGGACTTTTGGGTGACGATGGGATATAAATATCCAGATAAATACATTCATGAGCTGTTAAAAAAAGCATCTCCGAGGTGGCCCAGAGTGGCTTAGAGGCAACTCGAAGGTGGGTTGGTTCACAGGCCCCTCCGTCCTTCTCCTTTCTGATGGACATTATAGGCTAGGATGATCCCACCTGCAAATAATGTGTAAGCCATCTCTAGGGCTGTGTTCACATCTAGACTTTGAAGGCCTTCAAGGGGAAAGCCAGACTAGTGCGTGGATTAGGGGTGTGCACAAAACATTTTTTTTGCATTCGAATTTGAGTCGAATCGAATGTCAAAACATTCTATTTGATTTGGATGTTTAAAATCCGAATGCACCAAAAACCGGTTCGAATTCGAAGATACGAATGTCGACAACATTTGCATGTGTTATACGTATCTGTACGCATTTTGCATGCATCCCGCTTTATCAAGTATGCATCCCGTTTTCGTTCCGTATTATAAGCGCAAATGCGCACAGATGCGTATAATATACATAATATATACGTATCTGTACATTTGAATCATTTGAACAAATGTGTTGGAACATTCAAAATCCATTCGAATGCCTAAATTCAAATGTGGAGACATCCGATTTGAATTCGATTGTCCACATTCGAACAAATTTGATTGGATTTCAGATGTTTAGAATATTCATGCACAGCCCTAGTGCGAATGATCAAAATAAGGATCCATATCTTTTTTCTACATGCAAATTCACCTTTAAATTTTTGCCTTTGGACACTGAATGTACTGTTTTCAGGAGTCTGGTTTGATTCTTTCTTTCTTTGTATTTTACAAGATCCAACAATACTTAACGGCTGTTAAAGGTTCCTCCAAGCGTCCTGTTTATCTCACACTCCCACCACCCCCTGCCTACACGTCCACCATCTTTCCTTCAGTGTGTTTGTCCATCATTGAAGACCAGCATCTAGCTACATATCTAGCTACATATCACAAGTTGGAAATGTCAAGCCACTCACCATCTATACCGCTGATGAAAACATTTGCCAAAGCGATGCAGATGGCATCAGACCCCACAAACTTCACATCACTAGCTTTCAAGTCTAAACTGCACTTGAACCATCTCATGTGCAGGGATGGACCTTTTCCCCAAATCCCAACTGCTGACTTCTGCTAAGGCAGTGCTGTGAAGGTGAAACTAATAACAAGGGTTAGGGAAATAAAGCACTGGCAAGCGGTTCTTCCTAGCACTAGATGGCGCTAAAATCAGGTGCTACAAAATCCCTTATTTAAACTGCTTTATCTGATAGAGAGTGCTGCAACTCACCCTTTCATGCCACTGTATGTAAGTTAGTGCGCACCCCAGCCTACTTTGAAGAGGCTTCAAAGGAACCAGTATTTGGTTGTACTGAACAAATTGTGCTCATCTTCTTTATGCATAATTTTTACCCACACATGGGAAAGTGGAGTCAAATTAGAGCTATTTACAACATACCAATCAGCCCCTTTTAGTTAAGTAAACTTTAGAAACAGAGTATATGTTCCAAGGAAGTTATTCTCTCTCATGAGGAGTCTGCCAGGGTATTTTCCCCTCTCTCTTTCAGCATGTAATAATAAGAAACACTATGTCCCTTGTACACCCCCCCCCAAAAAAAGAAAATGGAGGCAAGCACTGGGGAAGTTTTTTCATTGTGTCTGTATCCAGATTAGCAGAATAAAATCCACCATTGTAAGAAAATACACAGCTTAGCTACGGCGAAGCCATGATGCACTGTCCAGACTTCAGCAGCCTCCCCTGCAGCTTTCTTAGAGAAAGCGGTGATACTTCCACTTCGCGCGTGTCACATGGAATGGGGCAGCCAATGTGAGCTGAGTTGCAGGTTCAGCCCTTGTTTGCTGTTCTTGGCGTCCTGTCTGGACTGGCGGGAACATTCAAATTTACCTGAAACTGCGGAGCGAATGCTCATCGTTCTGCAGTAGGTAAATTAGAAGTAACGGCAGCAGGCCCACGCCCCGATTGCGCGTTGGAATGCGCAATATTCTTAAGTGTGACCACATCCTGTGTCTGGTTAATACACTGAGGGCATGTTCCCCCTTGTTTTTTTAAAATGAAATGAATCTAAACCCGATGCAAATGCACCTTCTGGGCATTCCCATTTTTTTCATTTTAAATCGCATCCAACCCCGATGCTGTTCCCAAAGAAAACGCTTCAAAAACCCATCAGGGAAAGCTAATCTTTTCCTCTCCACCCTTTGCCAGTTGGGGTGCCCACCCCACTCTCCTGATTGGGTTCGTTAACATGATGACGTGGCTGAGGGTGGGGAATTCCAGCTCCATCCTTTGAGCATATACCTAGCCTCTTTTGCACAACTGGGTAATTTCAGCCTAGCGATTCCCCCATGACCATGGGGATCGCTTCCATGATGTTTCAGTGTTGTGCAAAATCACCTCCCAAAGCCTCCTGTGGTTGATTCATGCAGGAAGGAGTCAGCCAAGCCGTCTTTCCCAAAGTGAGGAGAAAGATGAAAATGGAGGAAGTGAGGGGAAAGCGTGGGCAGGAAATGAAACTTGTTATCTAGTGTGAAGTGGGTGAAAAAAAAATCCATCGTGAAGTGGCCTGAGGCTTTAAAACTTTAAACTTCTCTGCAAAGGAGGGATGGCAAGGGTCTGTCCTACCGGGTGAAACCCCACCCATTTCATGATGCACTCACAACAGTCTCCCCCCGATACTGCAGTACCATTCCCAAAGGAAAAAAGATAAAGCATTTTAGCAGCAAAAACAGGAGTGAGACCTGTTTTTTCAGGGTTTTTTTTTAATTGCCGTTTTTAGCTATTTACTCTTTGGAAAACATGGGAACCCAATCTGTAATGGGGCCAAAGAAAATTCAAATCGTTTTCAACCTGCAATAAAACCCAGGTGGGAACAACCCTGTGAGAGTGCTTTGGAATGCTCGTAAAACAGAAGCGGGAATTTGAAAAACAGCTTAGAGAAAAACATATTTGTTTTCAAGTGTTGACCTTTCAGGACTGAGCAGGAGGATTCAGGCTTGCCAAACTACACCGGGTGCCGTCTGAGCCATTTCTGAATTGTTGCTAAGGAAACTTTCAACTTTTACCCGTGTGGGTTTTGCAGACATCTTCTATCTACGGTCTGTAGTCAGAGCCGGAAAAACCATTGTTCCTCATAGTACAGCAGCTGTTCTGGTTCCAGCTCATGGGAGGCAGAATAAAAATGCATAAATAATATTCAGGCTCTGTTCTTAGCCAGAGCACCTTCTGTTCTCCATGCAAATGGCCAGAAATTATGCCGTTTTATGTTCTCACCGCTGAAGTCTTTTTTGCTTCCGGCATTTTCTTTCAGCAACCTTAACGCTGAACAAACTAAAGAGAAATCTGGAGCATGCTTAAGAGATTTTGAAAGTGAGGCCTGATCATTAATCTCACAATCTATCCTTTTTTTTAAAAAAATGACTTTCTCTGTGCGTGGCCTTGGTGGCCAAAGTGACAGGGCACTCCAAGCATTGAAAGGACTCTTTAAAGATCCTGCTGCCTTAAGAGAAAGCTATGTTGACATGCAGTGAAATTGTTCAAATAATTGTCCTCTTTTATGCCAAGAGGTACATGAATGTCCTTTGTGGAGATCAAAGAGCCAAATGTTATAGCCTTATCTGACCGCTGAACTATGCCAGCCTGGGAGAGAATGGCCCCAAACTCGTAAAAGGGAAAGAAAACTATACAGGAAAAAGAAAACAGTTAAGCAGCGTTGTCTTCTTTAATTGATGCATTAATTGGGAGCATAAGATATTAGGAGCCCTGCTGGATCAGGCCACAGCCCAACTAGTCCAGCATCCTCTCTCACGCAGCAGCCCACCAATGGCTTCTGAGCATCTCAAGCAGAAGGCAAGGGCAAAACCTTCACTTGGCATCCTGCCTGCCTCTCAAACCTGGAGGTGATATTTGGGGATCCATTCTTGTAGTAGCCATTGATACATCTGACCTCCATGTATTAAGAGAAGCCTGCTGGATCCAGCCACAGGCCATCCAATCCAGCACCTTGTCTTCCACAGCCCTGCTGGATCAGGACACAGCCGATCTAGTCCAGCATCCTCTCTTGCACAGCGGCCCGCAAGTGGCTTCTGAGCATCTCAAGCAGAAGACGAAGGCAAAACCTTCACCTGCTCTCAAATCCCTGCCAACAGCCTTAAGAGGCATCCTGCCGGTCTCAGCATCCTGGAGATGATACCTGAGCATCTGTTCTGGATAAAAAACTAGAAGACGCCCCCCTGGACCAGGCCACAGCCCATCTAGTCCAACATCTTGTATTCCATAGTGGTCCACCAATTACATCTGGGCATCTTGAGCAGAAGATGAAGGCAAAACCTTCACGGGCCTTTTCGCACTACAGCCGGATGTACACCAGCAGCTGTAGTGCTCCAAGGCTGGTAAACATGGGGGACAGCATGACCATTTGTGTTGGCCAGTAAGGGGCGTGTTCTGAAAAGTGTCCCTTACTGGCCAAAGTGCGAATGGTCAGGTACTCGTATGTGGGCGTATCTGCATGTGGGTGGACCCGCCTGAGACCGGTATAGGAGCGGTGTCTTGGTTCCTATGTCTTTTCCGATGGTCTCAGACGACCCCAGTGAAAGAGTAGATTGACCCCCAAAGGGGTCACGACCCACAGGTTGAGAACCACTGGGCTAGACAGAGCCAGGGAGAGACCTATAGACAGCCTAGGTAGAATAGGTTGACTGCGAAGCAGTTTATTATTTCTCTTTGAAGTGCCTGCTGAACATTTTATTTATTTATTTTACTGACTTATCTATTTTCACAATTGTTACCAATAAAGAGCAAGAACGTTATTTAAGAAGACAAGAGCCTTAAGTGCTATTTATTACTAAACAGGGATTCCTAGGGAAAGGAACTCTGTGTCTTTAAAACTAGTGAAAGCGAGCAGGAGAAAGTGAGCCGAGGGAGGCCAATACAGATGCTTCTCCACTAGGGGGAATTACTTGCTGAGGCAAGGGAAAGAGATGTGGTCACTGGTGCAGGGATGAAGACTGCCCTGGCCTATGCAGCTTTAAATTATTTATTTAGAGAATAATTTAAAAGCAGTACAGTAAAAGCGGGAGAGAGAGAGATCTGCTTGGGCTGAAGGGCGCAGTACAGGAGCCCTTGGTGTTTCTTATAGGTTGTTGTCCTGCTCAGTCACCAGGGCAGTTCACCCTTCAACCGGCCCACTTAGGAGGGCAGTGAAAAGGACAGAAAGAGCAAACATGGTCCAGATGGAGTCTCTGTCAAGCGGTTTAAAATTCTTAGACAGGAACTAAAGAATCACAGTGAGTCAGCAACTCATGACTCAGAGTCTTGTGATTCAGCCCCATGCTGTTGAAGTAATTAGATGTCATGATTCTAAAACCTCATGATGATTTGCAGTTTGTGGGCTATATAAGTATCTCTGTGTTGTAAAACTTTTGTCTTTGGCTTCTTGTTTAAAAGAGAGGTTTCTCTCAGAAAAGGACTCTGAAATAAAGCTTCTGAACCTTCCACTGAGGAAAGAAATACTTTTCCTCTGGATTTATGTGACTGAAAGACTGTCTAGCTATTCTCTGAGATCAACAAGTGATCTGACTCCAGTCCAAATCCGCTACAGAACCTGACTGTTCTATCCACCACCAGTTCACAGGAAATAACAGCCAACTGCTTTGGATTTTCATGGGGCAGGAGACAAGAAGGCCCTGTTGGCAGGGAATGGAGGAAATTTCCATGAGGTCTACTTCCTGCTGCCAATCAGTGGCCTGTAGGTGGTGGGGTTTAGGAATGTGCACAAATGCATTTTTTGCATTCAAATTCAATTCAAATTGAATATTCGAATGTTCAGTTCGATTCAAATTTCAAAAATCCAGATTTTCAAAAATCCGATTCGGATCCAGATATATGAATGTTGATAAGATTCGTATCCAATATACAAATTTGCACAAACATGTATTTATCCTGTATGCATCCCATTTTCATCCTGCATTATATGCACAAATAAATATAATTTTCGCACGCATTCATATACAATAGAATTATTTGAATTATTCAAAAATCCGTATTGGATTTTCAAAAACGCAGAATTCATCCAAATTTGGAAGTTCAAATTTTTGAACATCCAATTCAAATTTGAATGTCGACATTCGACGGATTCAAATCAAATTTTTGAATATCCCTGCACATTTCTTACGAGTGCAGTCAGCACCTCGTTTCACAGGTTTATAAATATAAAAAATTGTGCTGTTAAGACTGCAACCTCAGTTATCTTTTTGCTTCTATCTGATAACCCAACCCCTACTCCCAGCGCCATTCGGTTGGCTCCTGCTTAAAGCAGTCAGAGGCCAGCTAAGACAAGTTTTGAAGAGTTTCCTTGTGCTTTCTGTCTTTCCTCTCCCAGAGCCAGTCCAGCTAGGTAGGCAAAACTACCCGATTAGCACGGGCATTAAGGTATAAAAAGCGCTGATTAAAATCTCTTCCTCTCTTCACTTGCTCCTTAATCTTCTAGGTACATAAGCAATGCAGGAAATGGAGCATTTTGCACATTGGTGCGCATGTTCTTTCTGACATCCGAGGCTTGTTTGCAATCACCGGTTGGCATGGTTCCATACTCCCCCCTAGTCAGGCCTATCCGCATTCCACAGCTGCTGGAGTGGGATAACCTGTCCCTGGACCAACCTGGATGGGAACTGTTAGAAAGCAGTCCGAAGCTTGACCAGGGAGTGGGTTTGTACCCCCCTTCCAAGTGCAGTGCAGCTAGTGGGAGGGGTGGCACATCTGTGCACCCGCAGTCACATGCAGTGTCCAGATCATCATGGCAAAGCCTGAGCACACACCAGATGTTGCCTCAGTCATTGTCTATCCTGCCCTGGCCATTCACACTTCGAGTGCTGTTGGCCCAGCACTTGAAGTGCGAATGGCCACCACCACACTGCATCTTTACCAGCCTAGTATAGTAATATTGTACCATCTAGTCTGGTGAGAGTGAGATTCAAAGGCGGGGATGGCTATGGTGGAAATATGGAAGAAGAAGAGTTGGCTTTTCTACCCCGCATTTCTCACCCATTTAAGGGGACTCAAAGTGGCTGACAAACCTTCTGTTCTTCTCCCCACACAGACACCCTGTGAGGCAGGTGGGGCTGTGAGAGCTCAGAGGAGAGCTGTGACTAGCCCAAGGTCACCCAGCTGGCTTCATGGCGGAGAGCGGAATCGCACCTGGTATTCCCAGCTAAGACTCCGACTCCCTAACCACTAGACCAAACTAAAAAGCCACAAGGAATAGATAAAGCAGTGGGGGCTGTGTACACTGAGTCTGACGGTGTCTGAAGCTGCTAAGATCCCCGTAACCTTTTAGGGCCATGCCTGGCGGACATCCGCCTCCCAGTGTTTGCTGAGCTACTGTGCTAAGCGAAGGCAGACTGCGCTATATCCGCATCACCTGGGCTCGCCCTACTCCTGGAAGCAAAATCTGTGCCCGGGAGCCCTTGGTTTGCAGAGTGGGGAAACCTGCTCTACCAACTCAACACGGGCCAGAGTCGCACCCGCAGCGGCTCAGGGGACTTCAGTTTCCCAGGCTCAAAGTTATGCAGGGCTAGGACAGCTGTCCAGGCGAGTGACCATCCAGATATCTGAACTGCTTTGGTTGTGCTTCTTTTTATTTATTTAGGACATTTATATCCCGTCCATCACCAAATGGTCCCAGAGTGGGTTACAATGAGAATAAAACTATAACCCCCTCCCTCCTTCCCACCCCTCCCTCCTTAACAGTGAGAAAGTTTGGTCTAGTGGTTAGGGAGCTGGACTCTTATCTGGGAATACCGGATTCGTTTCCACCCTCCCCCACGAAGCCAGCAGGGTGACCTTGGGCGAGTCACGGCTCTCTTCTGAGCTCTCACAGCCCTACCCGCCTCACAGGGTGTTCTGTTGTGGGGAGAAGAAGAGAAGGTTTGTCAGCCGCCTTGAGTCCCCTTAAATGGGTGAGAAAAGTAGGGTAGAAAAGCCAGCTCTTCTTCTTCTTCTAACAGGACAGCACCCTGAGGAAGCTATTTCAACAGCAAAAGCCTGGGTGAAAAGATATGTTTTCTCCAGGCACTGAAAACTCTACAGTGTAGGCGCCTGGTGAACCTTGAGAGGGGGGCTGTTTCAGAGTTTAGGCGTCACCACCAAAAAGGCCTTCCTGCAAGTCACTACACCCTGTTCCTTCGAAAGAGAAGGAACTTCAAGAAGGGTTGGAATTTGTTGACGTGCTGGCAGATGCCTTTATAATATATTTCTGATTTAAGATTAATCTTTCACCCTGATCTGATGGAGAAATCTGGGGATCTTTTGTTTTCAAGGGACAGAAAAAGCACCATTGAGATTTGTACGGAAATCCTTCTGTCCTTCCAGCCATGGATCACAAATGGAAAAGGTGGTACATTCCGGCAGCCTTGCTGGTCCTGGGCGTATTCTCTCTGACGGCCCTCATCCTCAGTGTGGTGGGAATCCACGAGGTCATGCTTCCTCCAGCAAACAAGGTAAGTGGATTCATGCGACTCATGTTACCATGGAGGATGGGAAGCCACACCTGAGCCAGTTTCAGGTATTCCCTCAATCTCTGCAACTGGGTGTCATTAGAGGTGCACAAATGGAATTTTCGACACTGGATTCGTAACAGATTGAATATTCGAAAATCCAAATTCATATGAATGAAGAAAAAGGAGTAACCGTCCCCATGCCAAGGATATTTGCCTCGCAAGTGTCCCCATGCAAAGCCCTAAATGGGGCTACGTGAGGGACAAAATCCTCTAAATCGCAACAAAAAAAAGAGCGGATTATAAAGGGGGCATGGGGACACTCCCAGGTTACGATCGCAGCATTAGCCAGCGGGGTTTCGCTCTCCCCGCTGCTAATGCTGCCATCACAACTGTCCCCCCCTTACCTGAGTGCTTAATTGCCCAGGTAAGGGGTTGATTTAGCAGAGACACTCGCCTGACAGCTGCCCTGCAATCAGCTGAGCAACTGTCAGGGGGTTAAAGCAGCTCTCATGCGCACAAGCAGAGCTCTGCTAATGATTAAAAGAGAAACGCGAGCAAGGAGCTAATTAATATGCACCTCTTTCCAGTGAATTAGCTGCCTGTTACCTCCAGCCTTGGGAAGAGGCTTTTGGCTTTACTGCTCAATTAACTTGGGCAGTAAAGCTAAAAGCCTCTTTCTGTCAGCAATTGTAAGCAGGGGTTGCAGGGGCTTGCCATTTCTCTCTTTTCCAGGGGGGCAATAAGGTTACCTCCCTGGAAAAGAGAGAAAATTCAAACCTCTACACCCCCTGATTCCCTAAGGCTTTTACTCCCCTTTCGAGGCAAGTGGCTTGCCTGGGAAAGGGAGCAAAACCACGATCCCGGCAGTGGCTGGTGGTGGAGAAAACCACGACATCCCAATGGAGGGATTTGCCACGGTTTTCATGGGGACAGGCGGGTTTCGCCTTGAACGCGCCCTGTCCTCATTAGCATGGGGACTCCTTAATGCGAATTAAGATTTGCTTTAAGGCTTCCCCGAATCCACCCCGGGCTAAGGGCAGCCCCACGGGGAAGCGCTCTGAATGTCTGATTTGAACCGATAAGAACATATCCGTATCTATTTGTGTCCCGTTTTCATTCCGTACGTATCCGTATGGATGCACACGACATGTATATATCTGTACAGATACCAGTGTCTGAATTATTCATAGGAATAATTCAAAATATTCGCATTCGTACGAATACTAAAGTACCAACGTCCGTGCATTCGATTTGTAAATGAATGTCTTGACTTTGTCCGAATAACTAATATTCAGAATATTCATCTAAGGCTTTCTGATCTAAAGCGCAGAGCAGCTCAGGTTTTGCAAAGGCATCTGGGCGGTTTAGCAATTCAGGTTTTGCAAAGCTTACTTTAATCACAGATCTTCTCTTCCTAACCTCTCGATTCTGCTTTTCTTCCCTCCAGTATGGACTGGTGTTCGACGCGGGCTCGTCTCACACGTCCTTATTTGTCTACCAGTGGCCTATGGACAAAGAGAACAACACAGGGGTGGTCAGCCAGATGTTCTCCTGCCATGTCAATGGTCAGATTCCTCTCCCCCCCTCCCCCCCCCCCCGCCTTAGCCTATGCTATAAGGGGATGAAATTTTAGCGGGGTGCAAACATGACATGAAAGACCGTGTCTCTACTCCAGAGATGGTTTCTGCTGGACTATCTTTGCCACTGTCCCACGGGGGTCACCCATGGACCAATCAACAGTGTTGTGGCTCCCTTTTTTGGCACCCTGGCCGGACTCCAACCACCCAGGTGGTTCCGGGTGGGTATCTTGCGCCACCAGAAAATTAAGACACGCCACCCCAGATGGCGCGCGGAGGCATCCAGAGCAGTGGGCAGAGGCATAGCCAAGGTCTTCCTCACCTTCCTCTCCTGCTCCTTCGGACAACAGCCGTGTTCTGTCGTGCAGTGAACCTGGGCTTCCCGTTTCAGGGTCTGGGATCTCAGGCTACGCCAGCAACCCTCTCCGGGCAGGTCTGTCCTTGCGGGAGTGCCTGGATGAAGCCATGACGGTGATACCCCGAGAGAGGCAACGGGAGACGCCGGCTTACCTGGGCGCCACAGCTGGCATGAGGCTGCTCAGGTACAAAGGGAACGTGGCCTTGTTCTTATTATTTAAAGGGATTTTAGTCTGGCTGAAGTAGGTTATGAGTTCAGTGCTGATGGGAAGAACAAGAAGAAGAAGAGTTGGTTTGTCTATCCCGCTTTTCTCACCCATTTAAGGGGACTCAAGGTGGCTGACAAACCTTCCGTTCTCCCCACAACAGGACACCCTGTGAGGTTGGTGGGGCTCTGAGAGCTCAGAAAAGAGCTGCGACTAGCCCAGGGTCATCTGGTTGGCTTTGTGGAGGAGGAGGAGGAGGAGGAAGAAGAATAGTTGGCTTTTGGAGCCCTCTTTTCTCGCCCATTTAAGGGGACTCAAGGCAGCTGACAAACCTTCTGTTCTTCCCCCCACAACAGACACCCTGTGAGGTAGTGGGGGCTGGGAGAGCGCAGAAGAGAGCTGTGACTAGCCCAAGGTCACCCTGCTGGCTTCATGGAGGGGGGCGGAATCAAACCCGGTATTCCCAGATAAGAGTCCGGCTCCCTGACCACTAGACCAGTCTGGCTCAAACAAGGGTGTTTTGCTGTAGCCATCTCCATTTCCCGGGGTAACAGGAGAGGCTGGCTGGTGGCAGGCATTTCAACACCTGAGTGCAGGTGCTCAGCCAGGTGATGGCGTGGAGAACATGGAAACCCAACTTGTCTGACTGGGATGGACCTCCATTGAGCGTAATGCTCAGATCTCTGGCACCTCTAAGCACCTTCTGAAGGTTGCAACACAAAACATCTGAAATGCAAAGGGAACTCTGCTCATGTTGAATTCTTGATACAGAGGGAACAACCTGGGCCCTTAGGGAAAAAATAACCTCAAAGCCCAAATTCCCCAGGTGTCTTACCTTCATAGGTTCATAGACTTCTTTGCAAATTGTCCCAAAGGTTGGAGAATGAGACGGCAGCAGCACAAGTTTTGGAAGCTGTTGGCACCACCATTCAGGAATACCCTGTGAATTTCCAAGGTGCCCGGATCATCACCGGGAAAGAGGAAGGGGCTTATGGATGGATCACGATCAACTACCTGCTGAATTCCTTCACTAAGGTGGGACTCACGGGACCCAATTTTAGTAGGTTTCAGATTTATTTGCACACACACAGGGACTTTGTCAGTGGTGACCCCCAAACAATCAATACCTATCTAATTTCTTCATTAAGGTGAGACTCTCCAGACCCAGTTTTAGTAGGTTTCAGTGTATGTATGTGTAAAAATATTTGGGCTACCTTCAGATGGCAAGAGGCATCAATTGCCTGTTGAGATATATATCTAGATATAAATATAGATAGGTCTATCTATCTATCTATCTATCTATCTATCTATCTATCTATCTATCTATCTATCTATCTATCGGTATATAGGTATATAGGTATATAGGTATATAGGTATATAGGTATATAGGCATATATATAGGCATATAGATGTATAAATACACGCACACGTAATTGAATTTTCTATAAGACATTAAAAGACATAAACTATAACAGTAAATTGAAAGGAAGGGAAGGGAAGGAGCGGCCAGATGTAAGACCTTCTTGGTGGTGGGCCCTTGACTATGAAACAGCCCATCCCCTGAGGTGTGGCAGATGTAAGGAGCAGTCCTGCCCTGGGCTTTACCATCATATCTGTCAGTCCATTTTGTCACTGGAATTCAGCCAAGTACCCGCCCACTTGGTTTTATTGTTTTCTGCTGTCTGGCTGGTTTCCTGTAGCCCCAGGCGAGCTCATTATGAAGTGGGCCAGCAGACACAGCGGCAAGAATTGCCATTGGGTGGAGGCATGGTCCCCCATTGCTTTCGCTTCTGAGGCTTGTGGCTCTGCCAGTTTGAGCCCAGGTTATTGTCAGAGCCGTAAAAAGGGTGCAATTGTGCTTTGAGAAAATAATAGGTTTTCCACCCTAGACAGTGGCTCCATTATAATCTGTGAGACAGCCATCACATGAATTCTCCCCGTGAATAACTGAATTCCATATGTAAGCCAAGGGTGTTCCTGCCTTCTGTCTTAGTAGCAATGTGGCAGCTGTAAGGAGCAGTATATAAAATAATACAGGTAAACAACTTATCCACTAAGTATGAATATCAATATTCATACTTAGTGGCTAAGTTGTTTACCTGTTATTGTTTTACATACTTATGCATTTACTCAGCATTTCTCCATGCGTTTACTTAGTGCTTACTCTGCAACCATAAAGCAAATAAAACCTTCCTTTTGGGAATGCAACCTAGTCTCTGTTTTTGCCTGTGAACCCCAGGCACATATGTTGTTGGCTGTGCATTGGCCAAAGTGCAAGCGTTGCCAATTGTAAAAAGCCTCAACAGTTATTTGGGACTCCGTAAGTCCAAGTTAGCACCATCAGCCTCAGTAGCACCTATGACGCCGGCACCGTTTTCTGTCCCTGCTGATCCTAGGAGCGTATTTTGTTGTTCTGAGGACCCATGAGATAAAGAAGTCCTTTGATCTTAACGTGGCCTTTCAAAATTTGCTCTAATTACCGGTCGAGTTTTATTCCTTTTACCGAGGTTCTGCTGAGAGAAGCACTCTTCCAAAGAAGAAAGTGAAGAGGTTGCTCCCTCTGAAAAAACCTAATCTGTTGTTGTGTTTCCACAGTACTCTGCAGAAAAGCAAGACTGGATCCACCCCCCATCTGCAAATATCCTTGGAGCCCTAGATCTTGGAGGGGCGTCCACCCAGATTAGTTTCGTTCCAGCCGGGGAGATGACCGACCCAAGCAAAGCCGCCCAGTTTCGCCTATATGGCTTTGATTACACCATCTATACCCACAGTTATTTGTGCTACGGTCAGAACCAAGCTCTCGATCACCTGATCCGGGTTCTACTTGTAAGTCCCCTCAGTGAATTCATACCAAGTATAACTCTGGGTGGTGCAGGAAATCCGGATTAAAGGCCGAGATGTACACACATGATCCGGATTTCCCCAGCGGCCGTGGAAACACATGTGTCCCAAATGGGCGCCGTGGTGGGAATGGGGTCATCCGGCTCACACCCAAATGGGTCCTTAATGGGTGCTAAAATGGGTACTAAGTGACCGTGGAAAAACACCCACCCATGGAGGGGGTGCCCCAAAACCCAAAGAAGCTCTGAAGCCTGTCCACAATCTCCGAAGCCGGCTCCAAAGAATAGCACAGGCTCCAAAGAGGAGCCCACGAAAGAGCAACGCCAGTCCTACGGAGAGTCTTTGAAGTTTGCCGCAGATTGCTCTGGAGAATCTTCAAAAAATCTCCGGAGTGTCTACGGAGATTGCACCGCCTGTCCCCCAAAAAACCTGGTATTTGGGCCCCAGATCATTTGGGGTCTTATAAGTTAAAGTTAACACCTTGAATTGGGCTCGGTAGCAAATTAGTTTGTCTCCATCCAGATGCACCCATGGTTTCATTCTGATTTTCTTTAGAGTTCAAGCGCCTCCAACACAACAGATCACCCTTGCTACCCCAAAGGTTATAACGATTTGATCGCAACTGCTTCCATCTATAGCAGCCCATGTTCTAAGCAAGCCAGCCTGCCAGCAGCTTCGAGGAACGTGACTCTGAGTGGCACGGGGAACGCCACACTTTGCCGCGAAGCCTTCAAGAAGATCTTCAACTTTAGTGACTGCAGCCATAAGGAATCCTGTGGGTTCAATGGGATCTACCAGCCAAAAGTTAATGGGAAGTTCCTGGTATGCAAATTTGACCTAAATTTCAAAAATAAATAAATAAATAAACAAAAAAAGAAAAGGAGGGAAGGAGAGAGGGAGGAAGAAACTCTAGACAGACAAACTTACTAGAGGTTGTATCCTTTACTCTTACTCTATGTGCCAGGCCTAAATTTTCAAATATTCCTCCATATTGACTATGGTATCAGGGCTTAGACATGGGGTGGTCTGCTATTACTTTGTTCCAAGAAGATAATGGCTTATTCTGTACCACTGACCTACATCGTCCAGAAATGTCAGATACAGGAGTTCTATCTAGGTTGGAGGCCAAGCAAAGATAGGAGGACCTAGTTTTCTAGCTAGGCTTGTAGTTTCAGTCCAGAGTGGAAGTTAAGTTTTTTATTTGCATTGGTGGAAGGTTCCTCCTGTTGACATCAACTCTTCATGTTTTCCACCCCGCAGGCATTTTCAGCCTATTATTATACCTTCCACTTCCTGAACTTGACCGAAATTCAGCCACTGGCCAGTGTAGAAGCTGCTATTCAGACTTACTGTTCCAAGACGTGGAATGAGGTAGGTATCCCGTCAAAGTATTACACAGGTCATAAGACCTTCCAGAAGCATAATTCTTGGCCTGCTTTGCTCTCACGAGAACTTCCAGAGGCATAGTTCTACCATGGAGCTTGGACACAGCAGCCACCGTGAAGGTGAAGAAGAGATCTCTTTCAGGAATTTCAGAAATGGGAAGTGTCCTGACAATTAATTCCCATCACGAGAATTATGCAGTTTTAGGGAGGTGATGACAAGATGGTTATCAAAGCCTCATCTGGAAAGAAGGTGCAGGCAATGGTTTGATTCAGGGAATTTTGGGTGTCCACCAAATTGGGGAGAAAAATGGAGAACTTGGTGTGACCTTCCCAGCCCTAATCTTTGCCCAAACTGATCTTTGCATATCTCAATGGTTTATTTATTTGTTTGTTTGTCTGCATTTTAACCCTCCCTATACCCAAGGGTCTCCGGGCAGGTTACAACATATAAAATGAACACATTGAAACCAATAACATATTAAGCATATTAATATTAACCAGTTTGGAGCTTGCCAAGCTGGCAAAAGTTGGTTTGGACCATCCAAACCACTAAGCTGAGCGACGAGAAGGCTTGGCGTGAAGTCAGGACAGATCATACCAGTTGTCCCCTGGTTTGGAGTTCATCCAAACCATCCTGGTTGCAGCTGAACCAAAGGGCCCGGAACACCAAATCTGGCAGCATTTTAGCAGGGATGGATGTCTCCCTTTCCCATTATGTTGAGGTGTGTCCTGCACCTGCCATAAGTCTCAATTCAACGTATTCACACATGTGCACAGAGAGGAAGAATTTCAAAACTCCAGTTGGCTGTCTTGCTCCATCTCTTCTTCCTGTTGGTCACCCTAGAGGTCCATTCAAATTCTATAACTCTATGGTTAACTCTGTTTCCCTAGTTGAAATCCAGTTATCCCACAGAAAAGGAGGCTCGCCTGAAGAATTACTGTGCCAGTGCTAATTATATTCTTACCCTACTGTTGGATGGTTATGGCTTTACCAGTGAAACCTGGAACAGCATTTCTTTTCAAATGCAGGTGAGCAGTAGATTTGTACTCCTGGCTAATTCCCATGTAAGGATAGCAATAAAGGTAAAGGTAAAGGTAACTGTACCAGTGCAGTAAAAGTCAAGGTTGATTCTTGGTTATTATTTTCGCATCTCCATGATGTTTTGGGGGCAACAATACAGAACTGGTTTGCTCTTACCTTCCTCTGGATCAACACTGGGGTGAAGTATTTCTTCACCCAGAGGGTCATCGGTATATGGAATTTGCTGCCAGAAGAGGTGGTGACAGCAACCAGCCCAGAGGGCTTTAAGAAAAGGTTAGGCAAATTTATGGATGGCAGATGTATCAATGGCGACTAGAATGGATGCCCAGGTACATCCTCCAGGCTGGGGAGACAGGCAGGATGCCCACAAGGATCATTTGCAGAGAGTCAAGAGCAGGTGAAGGTTTTGCCTGTCTTATGCTTGAAATGCCCAGAAGCAATTGGTGGGCCACTGAGTGGGATGGGATGCTGGACTAGATGGGCTGTGGCCTGATCCAGCAGGGCTCCTCTTAGGTTCTTATGGACTAGATGGGCTGTGGCCTGATCCAGCAGGGCTCCTCTTAGGTTCTTATGGACTAGATGGGCTGAGGCCTGATCCAGCAGGGCTCCTCTTGGGTTCTTCTGTTCTTATACCCATTACTTTCCAGGTGATTGCTCTTCTGCTGAGCTATGGCCACTCCTTTGAGCATCATGTTGGTTTATACCAAACCAGAGCCCAGTTAGCTGCCCCCAATGGGCTGCCCTGCCCAACAGAATCTCTCCTAGGGTTCCTTTCTCAGTGTCCTAGCAAATGCAGCAGAACTGGCAAGAGCTGGGATTTGTGATCTTTTATGTTCAAAGCAAAGTGAGGTACAGCAAGGCAACCTACCTCTATTTTCATGACCGGCTCAGGTTGTATGGTTGCTAAATGTGGTCAAGGGGTTAAGTTTAGTCTCTGGACCTACTGGGCCCTGGTCATGCAAGTAGTTTAGGCCAACGTCACGTTACCTTCAGGTCATATTACTCACATTATTGTTATTTAATTTGTTTTCCAAGTGGGCCTACCCCCATTGGATCATCTTAACCAGAGTCCTCATTTTGAGGGGACCCAGCCCATCCTGGCATGCCGGGACGTCTTCACTTTTCAGTGTGAGCAGGGGGCTAGCTAAAGGAGGCTGAAGCGTGCTGTGGTGGGTGGGGTCCAGTCCTTCCTTTTGGACTAAGGGAGGGCGGCACACATGGAGTTCATGAGGCATCTCCCCTTCTCTCTTCCATTCATGTGTATTATTCCTCTATCTAGCATCTTTATGCAAATGTATTATCATTATTATTTAAAAAATTAATCGCACAGAGAAGAAAAGCTCATAAAAAAGGAGGCAGGGGAGCAGGCTTTAAAAAGGAACCGCAAACACACACCCTAGCCGAAAGGAGGTAGATTTGACACAGCCAAAGGGGTGGAGAGCCAGGAGTTCCATGGCGGAGGCTCAGGTAGATCGCTGAGAAAGGTGTGAGCCGTGCAACCCAGAGCGAGGACGGTCTGAGGACAACCTACTGTATGTGTGACCAGCACTGGTACAACCTCAGACTGAATTAATGAACAGGCCATCCGGTCTTAGACTTGGGTGACCAGGCTTCCCCGATGTTCTCTTCTTTAGAGAGCCGTATTTACCTGTCCGTTGCAGCAGGTTACCTCTGCAACATCTGAGGATCCTCCCACTTCTTTCCGCTACCAGCTCTCCTCATGCCGTTGCTCTCTGTCTCTCTCTTTCCTCTCAAAGGCCGCCAACTCAGACATCGGATGGACCTTGGGCTACATGCTCAACCTGACCAACATGATCCCGTCCGAGCCCCCGCGAGGCTTGAGAGGACACGAGGAAGGGGTGTGGGCCGCAAGTGTCTTTTTCATTGCTACCTTGCCGGCAATTTGCCTCGTCTTGCTCCTTATCTACATCCTTCACTGAGATTTTGGACCAGCTGCATCTGGCACAGGCAGACACTCTCGGATGTCCTTGGGGAACAGCGAGCTTCCGATACCGTCCACCTTTTTCGTTGGTCTCGTAGGGGTCTCAGCCTGGGGGTACCGGCCTTGTGTGGGAGACCTGCCAACCTGGGCCTGGCGCCCCATTTCCTCCTCCTAAAGAACACTCGGGCACAAAGAAAATGGAAAGCCGCTAGAGGATGGATGCTGGAAGCCCATCCGCTGACGCGTCTGCTTATCTTTTCCTTTGGAAAGCCTGTGCTGAGGATCAGTTGTGATTCCTCCCTTTCTGTAACATTGTCGGTGCAAGGCAGGAGGCCCACCGGTTGAATATTAATCCTGCCAGAAACTGATGCAGTTGAATTAGGCGCATATGGCCCTTCTCGGCCTCAGTTGCTCATCTGTGAAATGGGTGCAGCAGTACAGTAATAATGGTGCACTTTGCATTAAGGTCCAGGAGGAACGATGGATGTGAAATGCTTGAATACCTTCAGAAGCAGTGGACCTTGTGGTACTGTTACGAATATTGTCGCTTTCTTTATCCGTTCATTTTTTGCACCCCATCTTCTGCGTTTCCGGCTGCGTCCATCTAGAGGGGTGGACGTTGGTGACCCTGCTGTATTTGCACATAAATATTTCCCCCTCTGGCCTGGATGTGCATTGCTTCACACAGTCCAGGGTATGGTCCGTATCTTGTAAGCATCAATGCCAGGAACAGCAGAACACGAGTGAAAGGCTACGGACCAGACCTCGATGTCCAGTTATTTATTTTGGTGACTCTGGGAAAAGAAGTTACTCATAGGACCTAGGTGATGAAGATGTTATGTGGGAAAGAGCTGGGATCTGGAGAAGATGGTGCCTAGAATGCCTACAAAGACCACTTTGAATTCTCTGTAGGGACAAAGAAAGACATGGCCATAAGTAACCAGTACTGGATTGGCTGGAAGGCCCTTCTGTTTTGAGATTGGTCATTTGGAGGCAGTATGGTATAGTGGGTGCTGGCCTACAGCCCAGGAATCGCTGGTCCGAATCCCCACTCAGAGCTCCTAGTGCCACCACCACCTTCAGTAGCTAAAGGAGTGAGAACTCAGGACAGGGTCTTCTTGGTGGTAGCCTCCAGACTATAGAAAAGTGTCCCCTTGAATCACACTTTTTCTTTATATGTATTTAGAAGACTGGCAAAGACACACTTATTCACCCCGCCTTTGACTGAGGAAACAGCTTCCCCTACCCACTTTCAGGGACTACTCTTATTTCTAGTGGGTTTTTAAAAACTTGGTATAGGGTGGGTGGAATGAAAATATAAATAAATATGAGCACATTCGCCACCAGTTTGCCTTTAGGAGCATATTTTCTTGATTGCAGGAGACCAGTTCTCCATGGCTTTGCCTAATATTCTTTCAAAATCATCTGAATGCTCCATGATGGTCAGTCCTGCTAGCAGGTGTAATATGAATATCCCAGAAATAGAGAGACACTCCGAGCATCAGTTCTTTTAAACTGACTCTGGTTATAAAATATACTTTTTGTATCCCTTTTTAAAAAAACATGGATTCTTCCTGCGCTCAGACAGGGTGATAAACAGACAGAGAATGCCATAATAAATTATAACCAATCTCAGCAGCCAGACAATCCGAGGCGGATTTTTCCTAACCTTTCTAAATTTGTATTTGATTTACAGGTTCATGATTTTGCATTTGTAGCTTTATATTTGCAGGCTTGTGATTTTGCATTGGCAGATCTGTGACTTTATAACTGCAGGTTTGTGATTTTGCACGTTCAGGTTCACAACTTGATCTTTGCAGGCTTGAGAATCATGAGGATCTGTAGGTCAACGTGAAGTTTTGCTGCCAAATGGAAAGAAAATGGCGCGTGTCTTGCTTGGCCGTGTGCCGAAACAGACCACGAGGTGGTTGTGGAGGAAATTTTGCCAAGGATGAGATGGATGAGAGCCAAGTGACGTCATGGCACCTATAACAGGGAACTGTGGGGCAAAGCAAATATTTTCCTCCACTGGTAGAGACAAGTGGAAATGCCACTCTCTTGCACCGCAAAGCATTCTGGGAACATGCCAACCCTTCCACTGCAGCATTCTTCCAGCCGTTCTTTGTTTGCTGTGGAAACAAAGATGGTGCCCAGAGAGGAAAGTGACACTATCACCCTGTTGCTAAGCAGTGAGTGAACCAACTTGGTCCAGTCTGGGAGCATCACAGGCCTGTAGGAGAGATGAGATGCTGTGGGCTATGGACAACTGCAAAGGAAGACACCAAACGTATTTCCTGCTCCATGGAAGGGCCCATGGATGACCACAAAGGAAGATATGAGGTGTATTTCCTACCTCATCCATTGGTGGGCCCATGGAGGACAACAAAAGAAGATTGAGGCAGTACTCCCTACCCCACCTTTCCTTGGATGTGGAAGAACCTTTGGATGCCCCCATACCATTTCTCTCCAGTCATACCACTGAGCTATGGCCACAATGAACACCTTAATTGGTGAGCCAGTTTGGTCTAGTGGTTAGGGAGCCGGACTCTTATCTGGGAATACCAGGTTCGATTCTGCCCTCCCCCATGAAGCCAGCTGGGTGACCCTGGGTTAGTCACAGCTCTCTTCTGAGCTATCACAGCCCCACCTACCTCACAGGGTGTCTGTGATGGGGAGAAGAACAGAAGGCTTGTCAGCTGCTTTGAGTCCCCTTAAACAGATGAGAAAAGCAAGGCATAAAAGCAAACTACTCCTCCTCTTCTTCAACAAGTGAGCCCTCTTTACCACTTTTGCGGGAATGTGACCGCAAGCAAACATTACAACCTACTTACCTTCCTGAGCTATCTCCCCACTCCAACAGGTTTGCAAGGCAGTTACTACTTACCTGCCTTCAGGTTGAATAACAAACACTTTGGCATTTCTTTTGTTATTTTTTAAAATGCATCTCAGAGTGAATACCTTGACTTCCTTGCTTTTTCTATGTGTAAATCACTGCATAACCTCCATGTGAAGAGAGGTTTACAAATGCAAGCAATCAAGAACAGTTTGCAAAGCCAAAGGAAGATCTCATCTCTCCAGTTACTTTGGGACCAGGACTGTTTCCTCTCAGGCTTCACAAACAATTTTCTCTTTCAATCCTGCAAAGCAAAGTGAACCGAAATGCATCTGGAAGCTGCCTCTTAAACCTCCCCCAATTTCTTTTCAGCACCCAGGAAGCAACCTGCTTTCTATCATAATATTTCTAAAGTCCCCCACCCAACCCAACCCCACCCCAATCTTTTCTGGGCTTTGGGATTTGCAAATCTGAGCTGGATGCTTTTAAAAAGAACAACTTTTCCTCACCAGCATCTCTAGGGATCACCTCTTGTGGACTTGGCACGGTCGCTAAGCTTTCATCTTTTCTTTGTCAAGTGAAAGAGTTCTTACCACGAAAATGAGCAAAGCTCCGCTGATCTGGGAGGCGTTCAAGAATTCAAAAGAGCCTGGAACTGAGTAGTAACTGTAGTCCAGGGGAGAGGTGATCTTCAGTGATGGATCCACTGCTTAGAAAGCAGGGGGCTGCAAGTCTGATTCCCGCAGGATCTCAGTGGAAAAAAGTAACGCCGAACCATGTTCTGATTTTGCAAAGAAAACTGCGTGTGAGTGTCCTTGTAGACACCATCCCTTAGTAGCAGAGCAACTGGCTGGAATGGTAAGCCAAGGGTCACAAGTCCAGTCCTAAGCCTCTCCCTGGAAGGACGGAACAGTAAATCACTTCTGTATCTGCCAAGGAAAAGACACCCATGTTCTTTCCATGGAATCAGCATGGACTGATGGCCCCAAATGCTGCCACCACGTTTATCCTAATCCTAATAAGGGGTGGTGGGGTGGTGGAATCCTTCTCTATGGCACCACACTAGAACCAGGGGGTCCTCTACGTAGCTGATGGGCAGGAGAGTTAGGACCAACTAGGGGAAGCATCTTTTCCCCCCGAGAAGATCATGGGTCTATGAAATTTACTACCAGAAGGGGTACTGACAACCACCTGGATGACTTCAAGGGAGCTTTGGACACATTCACGGACGACAGGTGTGCCAATGGCTACTAGAACGGATGCCTAGGACCGCCTCTGGGCCCGGAACTGAGTACAGCTGAAGGTTGAATGAAAGGTGAGCGACTGTTCAAACTGCAGTCATAGAATCATAGAGCTGGAAGGGACCTCCAGGGTCATCCAGTCCAACCCCTGCTCAATGCTGGATTCCCTAAACCATCCCAGACAGATGTAGGACCAACCTCTGCTTGGAGACCTCCAGTGAAGGAGAACCTACTACCTCCCGTGGCAACCTATTCCACTGACTGATCGCCCTCACTGTCAGGAAGTTCTTCCTAATATCTAATCTGTATTGACTCCCTTGAAGTTTCATCCCGTCGTTTCTAGTCCTCCCATCTTGTGCAAGTGAGAATAGGGACGATCCCTCTGCACTGTGACGGCCCTTCAGGTACTTGAAGACCACAATCGTGTCTCCTCTCAGTCTTCTGTTCTGCAGCTAAACATTCCTAGATCTTTCTACCGTCCCTATGCAAACTCACAGGAAAACTGGATACACTAAACATAATGCAGACAGAAGCTCACCCTGAATTAAAAAACATATTCAAGTGCTAGAGAAAACAGACTCAAGTTCTAAGCTATTAGGGGTGGGGCAGGGGGGATAGGATAAATGGTCTTCTCTGTGTTGGCCCTTAAACCATAGGACCCTCTTCACTTGCAGATACTGTGAAGCACATGACAAAAAACACCCACACTTTGGATTTTTAATTTACAATCATTTGCACAGGCTTTGGATTTTTTAATTCGTAATCTTTTTATTCCTTTCATTTAATTGCTTTTAAAAAAAATTCTAATCCTGGTTGATGTTTGCTTTTTATCTTAATTTACTTCCCTTGGTGAGTTTTGGCACTGTTTCATTCACTGCCCTGTGAGTTGGTGAAGAGTAGCAGGGGCAAAAAATCCACAGTTAATTAATTATTTCATATCCAGTTTGGGAAACAGAAGCATGGTTTTATCCTCAAAATAGCCACTAGAGGGCGCCAGAGTACATTGCTTGTGATAGAGGATGCTAAGCTGGGGAAAATATCCCATAATTATGGTGAAAATTGCTCAAAAAGTGAAAAGTTGTATTGGAAGTTCCTCTGTCTTTTGCTTACAGGGCAAAATCTAAGAAGCAGAAATCTGCTTCATTAGTGAAAGGACCCACACTACTATGCATGGTATAGAAAAGGTGGATCACAATACCAGAACCAAGGGGCATCTATGAAGCTGATGGGTAGGAGAGTCGGATCCAACAAGGGGAAGGATTTCTTCACCCAGAGGGTCATCGGTCTATGGAATTTGCTGCCGGAAGAGGTGGAAACAGCCACCAGCCTAGGTGGCTTTAAGGAAAGGTTAAATTTATGGACGACAGATGTATCAATGGCTACTAGAATGGATGCCTAGGTACATCTTGCAGGCTTGGGGGAGAAGCTGGATCCTTCTAAGGCCATTTGCTGGGATTCAAGAGCAGGAGGTTTGCCCTTGACTCTGCTTGAGATGCCCATGGGCAATTGGTGGGCCATGGTGTGGGACAGGATGCTGGGCTGGATGGGCTGTGGCCTGATCCACAAGGGCTCCTCTTGGGTTCTTATGGACTGGATGTGCTGTGGCCTGATCCAGCAGGGCTCCTCTTGGGTTCTTATGGACTAGATGTGCTGTGGCCTGATCCAGCAGGGCTCCTCTTGGGTTCTTATGGACTAGATGGGCTGTGGCCTGACCCAGTAGGGCTCCTCTTAGGTTCTTATGGACTAGATGGGCTGTGGCCTGATCCAGCAGGGCTCCTCTTAGGTTCTTATGGACTAGATGGGCTGTGGCCTGATCCAGCAGGGCTCCTCTTGGGTTCTTATGTTTAAAAGAAGACTTTAAAGTGGTTAGAGGTAGTAGGATGGGGCTGCAATAGTTCCCATTCCACATCTAACCCACATTAAAAGCCAGGAAACGATTCTGGATTGTGGATTTGAGGTGAGATGGGAACCCGAGGGTATGGATGCTGTTACCTCTAAACCACTTTTGCATCACCTCTTTTTTTAACCATGTGTGTGGATGGTTTGCCGTGAACTTCTCCCAGGGAGAAGTGGGGATTGAACCTACAGCCCTTTGCTTTCTAGGCAGTTCAGTAGGGGTGTCCACCAATGCAATTTTTGATATTCGATTTGTAATGAATGGAATATTCAAAAATCCAAATTTATGCAAATAAAGAAAAGCAAATATCTGGACATTCAAACTGATAATGGATTCATTTCTATCCATTTGAATATTCAATATTATCCACAGATGCGTACAGATACGCACAAGATACTTATGGATACATATCCATACACATACGAATGTCTGAATTATTCGAATGAATAATTCAAAATATTAGTATTCATACAAATACTTAAGTATGAATGTACACTAAAAAATTTTGATATTCTATTCAAATTTAATCAAATACCCTAAATCTGATTCGATTCGAATCTTTTAAATTCGATTAATTTTTACCAAATTCGAATCTATTCGTTCAAAGTTTTTATTTGCATCTGCACTTTATGAATTTTGACAACATTCATATGTGCCTGTATGCATCATCCCCACATCTGTACACATCTGTACACATCTGTACATGTCCATATGCACCCTGTAGTTATCCGGTACGCAACCCATTCTGGTCCCACACAGATCCATAAAAATGCATAGGGATCCAGGAAAGATATGGATCTTCAAGTATGTACCGTCCGGATAATTCAAATGAATAGATCCAAAGTTTGAAATTCGATTGGAATGTTTACACTCGAACTTCAGGACATTCTGTTCGCGTTTGAATGTCAAAATTCAGCACATTCGATCGGATTTCAAATGCCTACGAATATTTGTGCTCATCCCTATGTATGTCTGGAGATTTCATTCGTACACGGGTGTCCGAATTCATAGAAATTCATA
Source organism: Aspidoscelis tigris stejnegeri (assembly GCA_023333525.1). Lineage (NCBI taxonomy): Eukaryota > Metazoa > Chordata > Lepidosauria > Squamata > Teiidae > Aspidoscelis > Aspidoscelis tigris. Next base: position 13,253,803 of record JALMGA010000016.1, read on the forward strand.
CAAATAATGAATATTTTGAATATCTATGTTCATTCCTACCCGTGAGCTATGGCCAGACCAGCTAGAGGATTCCAATCCACATTTTATCGATCAAGTTTTCCCATGTGGGTAAAGAATTTACCATGACGGAGGCTGCAAAAACCATGCCGCCCTGGGGCCTTTGGCTGTAGGGTGGGATAAATATATATAAATATAAATATAAACAAGCTAGACAAGAAGCAAATGAAAACCAACAAGATTTATTGGTTACTTGTCAAAGTTTTAAAAAATTTAAAAAAATTAAAAAACCACCCCAAAAATAACCCTCCACAGAAAAGGTGTGATTATGGAGATAAACCTGGTTAAATTCATATATATTATATTATGTACACATCTGAATGGCATTTCTAAATACACTATGTACACAACCAGACAAAAGGCAATAAGCAATGTCATGAAACAGAGCAAAGTTGTACAAAAATAATAATAAAAAAGAGAGTTAAAAATGAAAGGAGAAGCCTTATTTTGAGGGACTTATATGTGCACAGGGACAGGGGTCGCCACAGTTTTGAACTTCAAGTATCCTGGAAGAAGTAGTGGCGGAAGATGAGAACCAAGCAAAGCAGAAGACTCCTGTGAGTTTTCCGATTTAATTTTGCAAATTTTCGAATATGGACGTTACTGCTCAAAAGCATTATCAAAGTCACAGTAGGAGGGACAATAGCCAGAATTTGTTCCCCATGGCAATTATCTGCCTTGCATGTTCCAACATCACCTTGATTTTTATTGCAGAAAAGGGTAGATTTTATTAGAATAACCACACTCTTCCTTCTCTTGTGCTGATGGGGGAAAGGAAAGTCACATGGTTAGAAGCAGAGGAAAGGACAACCCACTCATATGAAGAGACGTGTCCACAATGACGGCACTCCTCTGCCTTCCTTGCTCACGTCTTTAGCCAAACAGAATTAGGGAGAAGTTACAACGAATGAAACAGGAAGGCCATAGTATTGAAATCACCACTTAGGCCTGTTTCCCTCTCAGCACGTGAACCTTGTTCCTTCCTTGGGCCATGAGACCCAAGGTTCACCGGCAGACTGAGATGAGACAGGTAAATTTAAACAAGCATTTTTGTTGTTGTTGTTGTCGTTCACCTATGTTGGAAGGTGTGCACCATATACAAAATTTAAGAGAGGGCAGATGGGAAAAAAGTGGGGGTCCCTGCAACTTTTAATTGATGCAGAGAAAAAAAAGTTGCATAGTTCTTGCGTCTTTAATAGTTGCATAGAAGAGGGAATTGCAGGCCTTCTGTACCTTTAATAGTTGCATAGAAGATGGAATTCCTGGGCTTTTACACCTTTAGTAGTTGCAACAATTTAAGGCACGGGAGGACTGTTGTGAAGACAGGAACAGAAAGCTTTGTCAGCCACTTTGAGTCGCCTTAAATGGGTGAGAAAAGCAAGGTAGAAAAGCCAGCTCTTCTTCTTCCTCCATGAAGCCAGCTAGGTGGCCTTGGGCAACTAGGCACAATTGGCATAATTTAACATTAAACCTTTTCCCCTTAGACATTCAGCTGCCAGGATCCTGAGGGCTGTCTTTCATGCCTGCATTCCTCTCTCCAAAAACAAACGCTTTGCTCATGAGATCCCATGTTGCTCATAAGAGCTAGAACACGCCTCTGTTGTGCTATCTTTGGAAAACAGGCTATATACACTTGGACACAATATTTTGTCCAGAGACACTTGCAGAAGTTTTTGCGGCTTAAAAATATGAATTTAGGGTAAAAGACAGAATTTTTTTTTAAGCTTAGAAGAGGAGAAAGGCTTTGTGGGAACACAAGGTACTGCGAACCTTTCGTCTGATCTTTGGCATCACACTAAAGAAAGATCTGGATTCTTACATCAGTCCATTTTGGCTACAAGTTCAACAAACTTAAAGCATCAGTATTATTGTGACAGTAGTAAAAATGTCAACTATTCAGAGTTTCAAAAATTCCTTTCCCCCCCCCCTCCCCGAACTACATTTCGCCTAATCACCATTTTGGCAAAGATTCACGGGAACTGTAGTCCAGAAACAGGATCCTTCCCCAACTCTAAAGCTATTTATTCCTTAGAGAATCTGTCCCACTCAGCCTCTTTCTGCGAGGCGAATAGTCAGTGGCTTTCTAGGGATTGTTAACATTCTTTTTTGCTTTTCAGAAAGAAATAATAAAATCCAGTGTGGAAGAATTCACATGTGCACGCACGCACACACACGCGCACACATATAAACACGCACATGTGCCCAGAGGCACACACAAACACACAATAGATGTGCATCAGTCACAATTATCTCCCTAAATCCAGAGGAAGAGCTGTGGCTTCTTTCTTCCCTCTTTGCTGCTGGTTTGGTTGCAAATGGCTTCCCACACTTGGAGGTTTCCCTTAAAAACAGGAAGAAACGCCAAACAAAGATGACTTCCAGGAAGACTCTAACACATATCCCAAAATCTGAGATATTCCTGACAAGTGGAATGTTATTTCCCAAAGCTACCCTCGGCGTCTCAAAGCAGGGGAGAAGATTACTTCATGAGATGGTGTCTTTTTGAGCCTATGAGTTCCTTGGCCATGACTGAGGAAGAGAGCAGCTACCATGACCACCTCCTCTGAGTCCCAGGAAATGGACTCCAACTGAGGCAGCGGAAGCAGGTATCTCTGCCGTGGAGGTTGTCCACATGGAATTCCGTGGCCCATGACACGGTGAGAAAGGTGCCTGAAGCCACATCCCAAAAGAATTCCAAGAGCTAAGAATCCAGACGGTTACCTCAGTTGTCAGGTAGAATCAATCCCCCTGGTATCACATACTGTTGCGTGAGGGGAGCCTAGTGAAAGTTCAGGCTGACGGACCAAAAGGTTCTGGTCTGCCAAGCAAGATGGCCCTCATGTCCTTGGAAAGGTCAAATGCTCCCGTCCATTTGGTCCACCAGAAAGAGATGAATGGCCTCAAATGCAGGGCGATCTCTGATATCACGGCTCCAGCACTTCATCATCAAGGAGAAGACAGGGTTCGGACACAGTGGCGGCTGTATCAGATATGCCTGTGAGAAAGGAAAACAGAATAAAGGAATACGACAACAACCAGTCTGGACAGCCTTAAGAACCGATTAGATAAATTCATGGACAGGTATATCAATGGCTTCTAGAATGGATGGCTAGGTATCATTTCCATGTTGGACAGACAGGTTTCCCACCCTTTTTGGCACGGCGCAGAATCACAGCGTCTGGCCTTGGCATCCATCTTCCACAGAACAGCTTCTGGTTGCCATCAGAGATCAAAAGGTGTGTGGAGGTAGCCCTGAGGACAACCCTGGCTCTTGATTTTGGATGATCGTCGCTTAAACCAGCACATTAAGACCTAGAGTGCACCTGTCTGTATACCTGTCGGCCCTGGTCTCGGAAGAACTCTCCTGTGTTCTCGATGACCTGCTCATCAGACAGCCAGCTGTATGGTTGTTCCTTGCACAATGTGAACATCTCCCACAGGGTCACCCCAAATGCCCACACGTCACTGGCAGTAGTGAATTTGCCCTGTGTTGACAAAGATGAAAGCAAGAGTGATGTTAGAGCACTCCCAAACCCAATTCTTGCTTTGTCCTCATTCGGCAGGGTGACCGTGCCCTGCTGAAAGAACAAAGAACATGCCCCCCAAAATGCCCTTACCAGAAGGATACTCTCCCATGCCATCCACCGGATTGGCAATACAGCTCTGCCCTGGATCCGGTAGTAATCGCCGCTATAGAGGTTCCGGCTCATGCCGAAATCTGCAATCTTGATAGTGTAGCTGTTCCCAACCAGGCAATTGCGTGTGGCCAAATCCCGGTGTACAAAATTGAGGGAAGCCAGATACTTCATCCCCGAGGCAATCTGAGTTGCCATGAGAAGAAGATGGAGGCAGCTGAAAGATGGAAAGAAGGAATAACACAGTCAAGGGCATATTGTTCATAGCACATATGATTTCTGGTTTATCAACACAATGTTGGCATAGATGAGGTGGTAGAGGTACATATTTCCACCTCTGGTGGGAATGTGCTAGTATTAAAAGTTTTTGGAGAATTATCCAAAATCAAATTAACAACATCTTAAATATAAATGTGGTTTTAACACTGGAAATAGCATTGTTCAATGTAGCATTAGAGAGACTAAGAGCAGATAAACAATAATTACTTGAACAAATGATATTTGCTGCACAATACTGGGATAGAAGGATGGCCCAAAATGAACGATAGAAAACTGGTATAAGTATCTAATGGAACAACACAGCTTTGGAAAAATAAGGGAATTAAGATTTAAAAGCCAAGGTTCGGAGGTACAATCTACGGTGGAGGATAACTGGAAAGACTTATTATATTACTTATCAGGACCCCAAGCAGCAGAATTCTCGAGAGAAGAAATAATAAGACTATTTCTTTGGACCAACTAAAGAAGAAAAAGAGAAGAAAAATCTAAAAGAGGATGTCTTTTGGTGGGGGGGGTCCACGTTAGTCACAGTTTTGTGGGTATTTTATTGTTAATTTTGTATTGTTATTTTTGTGTTGATGATGATAATAATTAATATTAATAAGGGCAGATTGTTCACAGTCCCACCAAACTCCTGCTGAAGCTGGCTAATGTGCAGTTAGAAAAGGTTGAGAAGACGGTGGATAAGGAAAGGGCCTGAGATGACCAAGGGGCTAGGAAAACTTTAGGAATTGGGGGCTCCTGAGTCTAGAAAGAAGGGGAGATATGTCAGGGGTGTATAAAATTATACATGGTGTGGACAGAGTCAATAAGGGACTGAAGCCTGGGCAGAATCCGAAGAGACATACAGAAATATTTATCTAGACAAGCCATGGTTAAATTTTGGAATTCACTACCATGCGACGTGGTGTTGGTCACTCGTGAGTTCGTTGGAAAACTCATCGGGTGAAATGGCCGCCCTAGCTGAGGAGCATCTTTGGAAAGGTGAAGGGAAGAAACCCTGATAGAAAACCCAGAGTGGAGCTCTCAAGGCAGTTGGATGGACCACAGTAAGTCCCTCTGACTGTTCCTGGAGGCTGAGAGGGCAAAACTCGAATGCACTGGTTATTCAAAGCACGGGCTCCATCCATTGTCTTTCAAGATGGAGGACACCTCCGTGTTGCCCTCGTGATCTGCTCCTCCAACACCTGGCTGGTTACTCCAGGGAAGGCATCCTTTGGTCCTACCCAGCAGATTTCTTGGTTGCTCCAGGCCCCGCCCCTTCCCCTCCAGTCACCTGACGCAAGGGATATTGTTGGAGATGGTGAAGGTGCTCCGGCTCTGGCGCTGCAAGAGGAACTGGTGGAGGTCTCCATTCTCCATGTACTCTGTGATCATGCACAGCGGATCGTCCCGTATGCAGACACCTAGCAAGCGGATGATGTTTGGATCCTTCAGGCGTGACATGATCTTGATCTCTTTGAGGAAATCGTTTCTTGGGAAAGAAGAGATTGTGCCGTTAGTTTGAATGTTGGGCTCCCAGGAGGTTGGCCTGCAGAGCATCCCTACGCTGTTCAACCTCCACAGGGAGCCTAGCTTGGTAAGGGCAGAACCGAGGCCTGTGACCGTTCCGGTTTTGCGAACTAGAAAATGAAGACCACCGCTTGCATGTTTTGGAGGGAGGGTGGAAGTCAACGCTCCCTGGACTAGCACGGTAGCTTGCATTCACCTGGCTGACTTGGTGACGTTGGCTCGTAACATCTTTACAGCTACTAGAACGGCTCGGCTGGATGCTTCTGGAGAGGAACGACCCAAGAACTCCAGCAGACCATCAGCTTCACACAAGTGGACCTGCAGAAGACATGTTCAAGCACTGAGTAAATCTGGAGAGAGAGAGAGAGAGAGAGAGAGAGACCCTTCTCAACCCCAACCAATCCAACTCATACTTTATGTACACACACACATCTGGGTTGGGCCAGGGATTAGGAGTTAGAGGCGCTCCGAATTGCGAGTCAAAATTCCAGAATCTTGAGATCCTAGAATTGCCTCTCACCACTCCTATCTGCCCACTTTCTCTGCTTCCCTTAGACCAAGGTGGCACCTCTCTGAGGAAAGAAGCAATGCTCACCTCCCCAAACTGCCCCTCCCCGAGTTTTTCCTTCAGCCGCAGCTGCTGCCTTGGGAATTCGGCCACGGTGATGTCTTTCTTGGTCAGCGAGTCTACTGTGATGGCCGGGACGGCGTAGGTGTTGTTTCCCGTCACTCCTTGCAGGCTGACAATATCTGTTTCGGCGTAATGGGGGACGTTGTTCTGGAATCCTTGGTGTGGGGTGCATTTAGTGAGGTCTGGCTCTGCGTAGTCGCCGCTGCAGGCTGAAAGGGACAAAGAAGCGGGTAAGACATGCTCCTCGCCCGCATATCAGGTGCGATAAACGCCTTCTCTGAATATATCTGGAGCTGTTCCTCCAGCTCGTTCTTGGCCTCCTGTAGCTTCTGAAGAGCTTGTGATGCGACCGAAGAAAATAACATACCTATGGCTTAGTTAAGTCCAGCAAGGTGGTATATCAAACCAACTTCCCCTCCAAAGTTCTCAGGATAGTACAGAATAACCCTGGGTGATGACACAAGCAGTGAGCCTTCAGCTACTGTTGGAAATACAAATCCATCGCGCCTGGTCAGTACGGTTGGTGTTCAGGAATGATTTGGGGGAATTATGGGAATCACAGTCCAGCCACACCTGGAGGCAGCCTGGTTGGGAAAGGCTGGTTGCCCACAAGATCATTGGGCAGAATGAGTGAAATCCTTCATGTTTAAACACTGCTCCAAATACTTGTTTGAAGGCATCTGAAGCAGAAGAGCTGGGAAATGTTTATGCACCTGTCTGTTTGTTGGCAGGCTCAGCGGTAAGGCTGAATGGCAATTTGCTGTGTCCCTTTGACGGATCTGATCAGCAGCCAATGAAGCTCTGTTGCAAAATGCTGCCCCATCCTACCATTCAGTGCCACCCAAACAGATCAAAAGCACATGGCAAACCACCAGTCCCAGGTACCACTGCCTGCAGGTGCAGCCGTCGCTTCACCAACACACCTTCAATGCAATGTTGACTCTCTAGAGGTGCTCCTACCTGAGTCCTCAGCACTCTGGGACAGCTCAGGTAGTTTCTGCAGAAGGGTGATGGGTTGGTGATATTCCAGGTCTATCGGGAAGACCCTTTCGTAGGTGGGGTTGGTCTGATGTATCTGTGTCTGGCCACTAACAATCCTGGAGCTGTAGAAAGAGAGGCGGACAGTGGCATCTTCTTCCAGGATTCGCCGCGGAGCCTTGGAGAGAAGGAGGGAGTGTTGATTAGCCCTGTGTAGGTATGGGCAGAACCATCGCTGGTTATCCCTGGGAAATCTCAGCTTTCATTATAGACCAAAGAAGTGTCCCCCCCAAAAAAAGCAGTCGGGGGAGCACAGACTCTAGCCCTGAGTGCCCAACTGTCCTCCTCTTAACGTTTCCCCATCTTCAACTTAGTTCTGCATTCTGAACTAGCCCTGCTACTGAATGCTGGGAGTTTTAGTTTAGAAACGTCTGAAGGGTTGCAATTAAATCTCCCTTCCTCTAACCCTTAGTCCAAGGGATGCGCACAAATGGTTTTTTGACTTTCAATTCATAACAAATCGAGTGTCAGAAATTCCATATTTGTTCGAATAGATCCCCTCTGAGTGTAGCAGGATTCTATTCGATGAGAATATATTTGGAAGAATTTGTACAAATATCCGATACGTATCCAACACAAATGCATACGTAGCTGATAGAGTACATATCCGTAACATATCTGCGCTCTGAAAGAGTCAAATCTGAACTGAATCCACTTTTAATCTGCTCTCAATCCATGATGAATGCGATCAGGATCCACTGCAGATGTGACTGGTGCCCTGTTTTCCCATCTCCCCGGTGTAACGAACGTCTGAACTATTTGTAAGAATGTCCGAACTATTCATATCAGCGTCTGAAACATCCATGTTCATATGAATGCTAATGTTAATGTACGAACTAGATGCCCTAGATAATTTTTAGCAAGTATAGGCCAAATAAATTTTTCTCTCTAAATGTGTACAACTCCATGAGGCCTCTTGCCTGCTTCCTGCCTGGGAAATCCTATCCACGCCCTACAACGGGAAAGAATATTGCTTGACACAGTTCTCATCTTTGTTATCAGAGGAATGCCCATGAGCTTATCTAATTCTGTATTGCTCACCTTTATCCCTTTGGGAGCTTAAGAGAACAAAAGTATCTACTGCCTCCATTTCCTTATCAGGTGAACGTCCCTCAGAAAAGTGAAGGGCTAGAAGTGTGCTCAGCAAAACAGAAGATGAGACAAAACAGGACCAAACAGAATAGCAGAAGGTTCTTGAAAGATCTATGAGAAATTACTACAGACAAGTTAAAACGCGGAGTATTTATTTCTGCCGTCTGGAAGGTCCTTAATGACAATACAGCTGGCTCTAGAATTGCCAAGATTCGATCCCTATCCAGAAGCTATATTCTGCAGACGGATGGTCAAGCTATATATGGCGTTAAGGGCTTCTTCATGCAGCAGCAACTCAACCCTGAATTCTAAGGTGCTCAAATTCTAGACTTATTTATAAGACTGCGCTAAGCCATGTTCCCAAGGAACCCTTGTTACCGTCTCCAGTCGCTTCTGGGCGTACTGCCTCCAAAGGATGGCGACAATGACAATGAGGAGCAGAAGGATGATGGCGACCAGACAGCCAACCAGGCTGGAGGTGTTGGGTTCTTCTGCCTTTTGTATGACCCAGGGGCTCGTTGCAAAGATCGTGGTGGTCCCTGTATGTGGAGGCAGAAAGGGAGGTGGGTGGTAAATCGATCCATGGTAGATAGCCCACAAAGTGCCATGGGAAGGGAATGGTGCCTTGTTCTTACCCCAAGTCCCATCTGTTCCATTGGGCTCTTCTGAGAGATGTATCTCAGAGGTTGTGCTTGAGGCTAGAGTCACCACAAGGGGGTCCACAGAATCCAGATCTACTGGAGAAGTAAGAACAAGGGGAGAAATCATATCAGCCTGGTCCTCAGATTCCGGCCATTTTATCCTAAGGAATTTCCAATGGTCTACTGCAGGTAAGGTGAGAAGCACAAAAGCATAGGAACCTAAGAGGAACCCTGCTGGACCAGGCCACAGCCTATCTAGTCCAACATCTGGTCTCTGGTGGTGGCCCACCAATTGCTCCTGAGCATCTCAAGCAGAAGACAAAGAGAAAACCTTCGCCTGCTCTCGACTCCCTGCAAATGGCTCTTCGGAGACTTTCCACCTGTTTCTCCAACCCAGTGGCGATACCTAGGCCCTCAGTTCTCTAGAAGATGTGGAACTTGAGCTCCCCAAGACAAAGGTGACGGGTGCTGGGGTCTAGCATTATCTAGGTAAATCAGAAGTTCTCCTTGCCCATGGGCCAGGCGTAGTCACCTGATTGGAAGGAGATTTCACTGATCATCATCCAGGTGTCCGCAAAGTAGAAGTGGCAGAGGATGGCTTTGCCCACACGCTGGTTTAGGGGGACAGTAACAAACCGGGCACTAGGATTCTTGTCATCCAGGACGGTGTCTACACTCACAGGCTCCATCTCCCATTCAGCAATTAGCCGGGGCTTGAAGAAGCATTCTACGCGCTCAAAGATCTTCACACCCTTGGAGAACATGTTGTTGCAGTGGACCTAGAATGGGAAAGAGTGGCCATCAGGGACCTTCTGCTTGACAACAGCAGGAGGCAAACAAAGCAACTGCCCATTATCCAAGATCTCACCTTCATGGAGGTGAAGTTCCTTTGGCGGTCGAACTGGAACTCTATCTCAACAGCACCACTGCTAAAGCTGTCGTTCCTCCAGCCAACGTAGTCGTAGCCAGGCCACACGCGATACTGGTGGCTCTTTGTGAAATCATCCAAACCCAGGACGCCATCGGTCAGCTGGCCCAGCCCACCATGCAAGAGCCTGTGGAGGGACCATTCGTTGTTATGCCCTAAACCCACAAACATACCCACCTTAGTGAAGCTTTGCGTGACAACAGGCCAATACCAGAAGTCAGGCAATTTTTGGACCCAGTGGGAAACCATCTAAACACACAGTTTACACAGTCACTGTTTCTCCAAGGCTTCCCACAACACAGTGCTGCTTTTTCTTCATGCTTGCTTTGCGCCAAACCAAAGGGGTAGGAAATTCGCATTTGCGCAAATACAGCGACTTCAAGTATTACAGGATTCAATACCACTGTGAATGCTCTTTGCATCCTCTTCAAATCTCTGCTGCCAGATGCCCTCCAAATCTGTTCCGGATCTGCTTAAAACCCACTTTGGATCTGTTTTGAATTTGCTGCGGACGTGACTGGGCAGACACTTTGCCACCTTCCCACCTCCCCGAATATAAACGAAGCATCGAAAAATGCACAGAAGCATTCACTTTGCATTCAACTGCCAGTCTTTGAGTGTAGCCAGTATTCAATTCAAGTGCAAATGTTCAAATTTGTACAAAGGCAAAGCTGATGAATAATGTGTGCGCATTCCTAAAACAGGGAAACAAGGATGCGTTCAGAAAAGTGCTGAGCCAGTGGCGTAGGAACTTGCAAAAATAAGCGAACCCTTGCCCGGAGATCCAGCTTTTGTTAAACAAGAAAGAAATGAAAAGACTAAGGAAACATCTCCCAATCAGAGAACAGCATGGCAGGATGTGTGTGAGTGGAAACACATGAATAATATGGCAGGGAAATCTGAGCAGTTCTTGTGAATGATACATGTAGTCAGAAGAAACACACACTTCATCCAAGGGCTGTTCTACCTTCTCTCCTGGTAGCCATCATAAGTTGAGTCGTTTAAATAGACAATGGGGTGGCCTGGTGATGCAATCATCTCTCCTTCTGGCATGCTATAGGACTCCAAGCCATCTAGAAAAAGATATATGGGAACATCAGTAAGGAGGGGGTTTCCTTCTCTCCGTAGTCTCTGCTCTACCATCCTCACATGTTCCAAAATTACGTCACCAGTTTCAGCCTCAAGGCAGGCAGTTGCGGAAAGAGCTGCAGAGCGGTCCCAGCACACAATGTGTGTACGCAGACACGAGTGTAAACTAGAGATCTGCCATGCTCAGTCTGGGTTTGAAAATTCATCTCAGCAGCTCATATTGTGGATGTTCACATCGAACTGAACACACAGGGGTTCCCACATCCAGAAATTCAATCGAACTGAACCAGTTTCCTGCCTGCGGGCATGGATCATTTGAGCATACCCTTAGTTTTTGCTCCTGAGAAGGGCTTTTTTTCCAATGGAAAACATTATATTTTGAATATGTTTGGGATTGAACAGGAGCCCTTTTGTTTGATGAGACCGTTCGCCGTTGAGCTGAACAAATGGGTGTTTAGTTTGACAGAGAATCAAACACACAGTTTTCATTTGTGCAGGTCTCTAGCTTAAACCCATCTCCCTCGGCCTTCCCCACGTTACAGTTCAGGGATTAACCTGTACCTAACCCTATAATTCTGAGCAAAATATTAAGTTTCATGTGGACGTGCTCTGCCCACCATTTATCTACACCTATTGCTATTCCTTATTTCATCTCCTCTTTCTTTCTCACCGGTTCCAGTGACCACCAATACCCATGGGACTGAGTTGATGATCAACTTGCTGACCATCGGAAGGCCTGCCTGATGGCAGCCTCAGCTTCCTCACATGCCCAAGGGCCCTTGAGCAACCGTTTGCTTAGACAGGAAATCCCAACCCACACAAGCCAGGCTATCAACCCTCCTGGTACCTCGTTCCTCCTTCGCCAGGAATCTTGTGGCTAGCGAAGCACGCCAGAGGGAACCTCTTTGCTTCCTCCCAAAATCACAGAGGAGGCAGGGAGTACTACTTAGGTGAGGAAGTCCCACTGCTTCCGTCCTACTGGATTTCCATCAAAGCATCTTCAGCAGATGATTCTCCATAAAACGTCTGAAGAAATCCAGATATCCATCTCCATTGCTGAAGAGGCCTTACTGGAAGGAAACTTTCCCTCGCATTCCACCGGACGTTCTCCATCGCAACTTAGCCCAACTTTTCCTTGCCCCACATTAGGTAATAATGAACATTTTCTTCCCACATGATATTATAGAGCAGCATTTCCCAACCAGAGTTCCTCTAGAAGATGAACCATGGCAGTACGCTTCCCCATCATCCCCGGAACCATTCCCGAACACCGGCCGTGTTGATTGGGTAGGATGGAGGTTCTAGTCCACCCTCTGGAGGAACCCTGGTTGGGAACGCTGCCACAGAGAGAAGAGGCAACACCAAACCACTGCCAGGATCCCCTAGAGTCTTACCAGGCACTGCCTAGATTTAAGTCCTTACCCGACCAAATGCAACCATAGAGTTCCACTCGCATACAAACGGTCATCGGCTGCTCAGTCACTGGGATCACTCGGATGTATCGGGCAATGACCGGCGGACGAAGGTCCTTCAGGACAACGTCGTAAGTATCAACGTTGCCTTGAATCACCTGGAACGGAGGAGAGCTTTCAAGATCTTTCGGTTCAACACTGGACGGAGGCGGGCTTTTGAAAGGCGTCTATATACCAAAGAGGATCTCATGAGCCAGTGGGGATCCCACCCCGTTGACACAGGCAGAGAAAATGAAGTCCTCCACACAGTGCAAACCAAGCTACGGAACTTGTTCCATTGAGATATGGTAGTGACCACCAACCAAGAAAGAAAGCTTTAAAAGGGGATGAGATAAGATCTGGGAGTCATGAGTTTGAGCCACAACACCTCACGAGAAGAAGGTTGTGGCAAACCATCCCCCGGTCTGCTAAGCAAACTGCGTGGAGGCGTCATTTGCATGAAGCACAAAGATGAAATGCATGAAGCGTACGACAGTCAGTGCTGCTAATCATAATGATTGCATCTTACTTCCAGATTTACAAAATGCCTTTGAATACCAAGGTTTGGGGAAAGATACATAGAAGAAGGTTTTACTATCATGTCTTGTTATGGGCTTTCTGAAGGGATCCTTCCAGCCGTGGCCAACGGTGTGAGGAAAGTTGCTGACCTAGGCAAGATGCTGATCCAACGGGGCTCTTCCTTTCTTTAATGCTCACCTTGAATTTTACAAGTGCCATTCAGACATACACTTACGGCAACATTTATGAAAGTTACACTCAATGGACAAAAAAATACACCAAAATGTATCACATGTTCTCTATCCCTGGATTTGTCTGAAATTTTCTAACCTCAAATTGTTGGTCTCCAACTTTTAGCCCTAGTTAAGGAACGAGAACTTATGAAATGACCTGCTAGATTGGACCATGGGCACATCTAACCCAGCAATTCATTCTCATTGTTGCAACCTGTGGCATGTTGAAGTCTATAAACAGGGCATGTAGGAAACACCTTGTTCTATTCACAAGTCTTCCAGCAGTTGGCCTTAAGAGACACATAGTCTCCTCTTCTATGACTAACACTGTAAGTATCTAAAGTAAAACTGATGACAAAGGTAGAAAAAATAAGCACTGGCAAGTGCTTTTTGTTAACACCAGATGGCGCTAAAAGCAAGAGCAGTAGCAGTCAACATCTATACCAACTCAGCGACTCGGATGGGTTTGGAAACCCTTTATTCAAAGCAGTTCAGATTGCTGAGTTGGCTCTGACTACCATCTGGCCTAGTGCTTTACCATCATTGTTAAATTTGCTTTTAATGGCCTTCTGTGACTTTTCCTCAGAGAAGTTCCAGCATCTCCTGACTCACCTGCCTGTTCTGCCGATCCTTCCAAGAAAGCCAGCGCTCTCCATTTCGGCTGTAGTTGATCCGATAGGCACGAGCAAACTCCTTCCCAGTGGCCCGAGCATGGCGCCCCTGCGTCCCCACCAGTGTGATGAAATATAGCTTGTGCAGGTCAATTTGGAGATACTGCACGTCTTCAGGCTGCAGAAGGCCAGCTGGACACCAGGCCCCATCACCTTCTTCCCTCAGCAGACTGCGAGTTTCCGCAAGATAAAGAAGAAAAGAAAGAGATTGGGAGGAAAATAAAGCAAAGTAAAAATCTGCATGTCATATGGCATAGGTGAGATGGAATGAACAGGAAAGGCTGACTCATGAAAGGAGATCTGGAAAAGATAATTCTAATTAACACTGAAACACCAAATACCATGCCTCATAAAAATCTCAGGGTAACTTGCAACAATATGAATTATCAAAGCCAGAATTGAAGAGTCTAGCAGCACACAAAGAAAGCAGATGTAGCATTCATTATGTGAATATCTAGCACAATACTGTCGATCCCAATGCTACAGATCTACTAGATCTATAAAAGCATCCACATAGGATAGTCATTTGGAAGCCACCAAAAAGAGCCTGTGCCGATATGCTTCTGGCAAATCGAAAGACACAAATAAGAAAGTAAGAAGTGGCCTGCTAACCTAGACCAGTGAATGGGAATGTGCACAAATGTTTGTTGTTTTTTTGCATTTGATTCATATAGATCCCCTTTGAATAGATCCCCTTCGAATATGGTAGGGTTCTTATTCGATACAAATGTTCAATCCCATATGACTCCCATATGAATCACATATTGTCATGTCCTATTCAGCCTCCTCAGAAGAGGGCAGTCTGCCTGCAATGCCACCACAGGCTGTGAATCAACTACAGCATGGCATTGCAGGCATTGAAGGGTTAAGGTCAGTTCCAGGTGAGCAGTCAGACAGCTCTGATAACGAATCTACCAGCTGTGAGCCTCATCAAAGTCTCTCTCCTCACCTGCTGAGGAAGCAGAAGCAGCTGAGGCACAGATCAGAGTGATTAGCTCAGCTGCACCATGGGCGTGGCATTGACTCCTCTACTTAAGAGCAAGCTCACCTTGCCTCAGTTGCTGCAGCTAACGTCTTTGCAGTCTCATGTTACCCTGAGCTTGAAATCCTGGACTCCTTGTGACCTGCTGACCCTTTGGACTGCCTGACCCTTGCTGACTTTCTGGACCCCTAGACCCTGGACTGGAACCGACCTCGAGAACGCCTGGAACCCTGGGGACTGAATAAGCTGCACAAGTGTTTGCCTGTTGCCTGACCGGCCTGCGACGTTACACATATGAATGCATACGAATAACGTACAAATCCCATACGAACCCAACACGAAGCTTCATACGAATATATCAGAACGTTCCATTTGAATTCAAAAGTCAATCTTCAAATGTGCCAACATTCTATTCAAACTTCAATGCTCAAATTCGGCCAAATTTTGAATGCTATGAATATTCGTGCAAATCTCTACCAGGGACCTCTCTAGGTCATATCCTTCAAGTAGACTGATTTCTTTTAATCATCATCTAAAACCACCATGTTGATTTGTGGTATCCATTTACTCCAGTCTGGAGAGACCCAAAAACTATAGCAGGAAGGGTGGAGATTGCTTACCGAGCATATTGAGGGCCGGTGGATTCATACCACTGGCTGGACGCTGTAATGTCCTCATCACGGATTGTCCCTTCGTGCATTCCCAGAGGATAGCGGCAGATGGCTGAGGAAAAGCAAGGCACAGTTTTTACACTGATGGGCGTCAACCCAACAAGGCGTGTTGAAGAAGCACAGAGAGGAGTTTTGTTACGTCTCTGCAGAGTCTCTGTTCATGTTCCTTGCATGAACTTGAAAATCCTCACCATATAGTCTTGTTCTGCTTAAATTCTTGCATAATAGATTCAACCCAACACTCACTCGTTCTTTTTTTTTTTTACTCGCAAGTTTTGATTATTTACAACAGTATTTGTGGCATATTTCTTTTTTCTTTTTTTACTTGCAACTGAAGTGCAAGAACGCACTAATTTGCAAGACAGCACTACTCTATGGTACTTTATCTGTTTTCCAATTGGGTCAGGTCAGAATATTCTCTCGCTATTGACATGGTTCCGAATCGACATTATGCTGATGAAAAGGAACCCTTGCTAATAGCAACAAATGATTTGCTAACCACTGGGGCCCAATTTGTTAACCGGATATGGTTCCCCCCCAGTGGCAGGGGTCACACTCTTACATGTCTATCTGAAAGCTGCCGGTGGTGATGAAGAAATATGGCTTCTTTTCTACCACCACCACACCTAGGTACAATCATGAGCTGCTATTAACATCTGGCCAAATCCACTCCAGCAAGCTATGGTGTAGCTTATCACCTTTTCAATGCTTTTCTTTTAAAAAAATTATCCTTCTCCTCTACCTTCTCTCTCCCCTCTCATCCTGAGCCAGTTTGGTCTAGTGGTTAGGGAGCCTGACTCTTATCTGGGAATACCAGGTTCAATCCTGCCCTCCCCCATGAAGCCAGCTTGGTGACCTTGGGCTAATTACAGCTCTCTTCTGAGCTCTCACAGCCCCACCCACCTCACAGGGGAGAAGAACAGAAGGTTTGTCAGCCATTTGGAGTCCCCTTAGGAGTGAAAAAAAGTGGGGTAGAAAAGCCAACACTTCTTCTTCTTCTTCTCCTATGGCTTGACTTTTTGCTTCACAAGAACGAAGGTAGAGCTTTTCTCTCTCTTATTCACTCCCACCGATCTTCTCCATTTTGGAATACAACAGTATGAAAAGCAGGAACCCAAGAAGTTATGTAGCTCGAAGCCAGGAGAAGGCCTGACCTTTGAGTAAAAATATACAGGCCTACAAGCAAGCAGCGGAAGCCCCTCAGCACCAGAAGGACCCACCCCACCCAACACTTTATGGACACCACCCCATGAGACTTCCTACCCGGGTTGACTTCGGAGGTGGAACAGCGGGAGAACCCAGCCAGCAGCAGGAAGGGCAAGCAAAGCATCTTGGGGATGTGGGGTGGGGATTCCCACCATCCACAGGTCACTTCAGCAGGACCGTCCTTCTGCCAGTCACTGCCATGCTGATTTCTGAGGAAAGAGAGAGAGAGAGAAGATGGCCACTTTGGACCTCAGTTTCCAGGAGCCCATGTCCATAACTTGGTAAGAATCAGAAAACACTTGTTCTCAAGGGGAGGTTTAGATGGTTTAGATGGTGAACCCACGGGTAGTTTCTCTGGCTTGTCTTGGAAGAGCCGTCCCAAGTGTGGATGGCCTTGTCCTGGAAGAGCTGTCCCAAGTGTGGATGGCCTTGTCCTGGAAAAGCCGTCTCAAGTGTGGATGGCCTTGTCCTGGAAGAGCCATCCCTAGTGTGGATGGCCTTGTCCTGGAAGAGCTGTCTCAAGTGTGGATGGCCTTGTCCTGGAAAAGCCGTCCCAAGTGTGGATGGCCTTGTCCTGGAACAGCCGTCTCAAGTGTGGATGGCCGTGTCCTGGAAGAGCCGTCCCAAGTATGGATGGCCTTGTCCTGGAACAGCCATCTCAAGTGTGGATGGTGTTGCACTGGAAGAGCCATCCCAAGTGTGGATGGCCTTCTTCTGGGACAGCTGGTTTCAGCAGATACAGAGATACCCTCTCTCAGTGCAAATGAGTAGAGCAAAGACGAGAAACCTTGCCCGGGTCCTGTTGCATTGATTGGCTGCTGGCTAGTTTTGGAGGGGAAAGCTGCCCAGGGAGCTGGGGGCTTGATTGACAGCAGGAGGAGTTTCCCTGACTTGCCAGTGGTTTCAGCCAATTAGGATGTTAGGGGTGAGAAGGGTATAATAAGCAGTGAAGGCAGTACACTGTGTCTTTTGACTGGGCAAATTCTGAAGGGGACCGATAGGAGAGTTCTGTCTCTGAGGGAGACTTTGCCAGAAACTGACCAAGGGTCATTTCTCTGGAGAGGGACTGACCAGTCTGGTCCTGTTCTTTGGGAAGGGAGGCAGAAGGAGGCGGCCATTATTGGTTGATTCTCCGAAGGAGCCTGGCACAGAAGAACAGACCAGGGGCTGCAACCCACAGCTAAGCAAGGAGGTGCCAAGCCTTGCTGAAAGCAGAACCGAGTTGCTGTACTTTGGGGAGGCTTGGTTAAAGCGGAGCAAACCAGAGGAGATAAGTGGGCAGGATTATCTGCTTGGGAGCAACGGGAGTCTTGGAAGCTAAGAGAACTTGCTGTTCTATGAAACTGGTGATCTTTACCTTGCGTATTCTGAACATTCTATTTTCCCTTTTACTTCTCCAAATCTTATTCTTAATAAACTCATTTTGGTTTATAGTTCACTTGCTACCATGTTCGACTTAAAACTGTAGTACTCACTCGGCCTAATGCACACTTCCAGCAACCTATGAGTGACCAGCTGCTTTTCGGAGGGCAGGCACTGATGGGTTCGCTAGAAGTCGTGACATCCAGCCTCCTACATCTCAGGCCCCCTGGCCTGGTAGGATCTCACACTTCAGAACAGTGGCTTTATGGGACAGTGCTGTGGGGGTGTGTGATATAGAAGCATCTTTAAATAAACAAAAACTTGGCTTTTAGATAAATAAAATACTTGCTGCTAAGAAATATCAGCCTGGGTGTCACTGACCCATGCTTTATTCCCATGCACGTTGGACTGTTCCTCACTTGAGGCCTGTCTAGCATTGGGAAGCACTCACAGGTAGCGGGTGAGCAACTGCTTGGAAAGCTGAGGGTCGCAGGTTCGATCCCGAGCATCTCCGTGGAAGAAGGTAATGATGGCAAACCACTTCACCACCATTGCCAAGAAAACTGCATGAATACCTTGATGGAGTCTCAACTCCATGGGATCTAACAACAGCAAGCCCCACTTTCTGTCTCCCACAGTGGCTGGGAAAGACCTCCTGCTTAACGTGAAAGCAATCGTCCTGTTCCATCCAAGCCCCCCAGTGCTAGTTTTGCAAGGTGAGTTACTTTTGAGCCAAAGTGGGTCCCTTTCCATGGTTCATCATGCCTGATCTCCTCAAACGTACCTCTAGGAAGCTCTTTCAACCACTGCAGCTCAGTGCATTAGCAAAATAATAGCATGTGTATAGGCTTATTTATTCATCAGGTTTGCAAATCGTACGAATTCAGATATCCGCATTCGAACGGAATATTGGCTACACTCAAAGATTGATATCTGAATGTGAAGCAAAGGCTTTTGCGCATTCGTTCAAACCTTCGTTATATTTGCCAAGGTGGGGGGTGGCAGCAAAGTTGAGGAGTTCCAGTCACACCTGTAGCAGATTCAAAGCAGATTCAGAGTGGATTCAGGGGGGTTTCGGGGATGCAACTGGCGGCAGGGATTTGAAGCAGAATCGAAGAGCATTTTCAGGGGATTCAAATCGTGACTGCAACTCCACCCGCACGAGTGCAAATTTCCTTTGCGTTCGCTTCAATGCGAAGCGAAGCGAAGACAGAAAAAAAATCCCTCTCCCTCACACCTCCTTTACTTTACAGAAATGGGGGGAGTAACTAAATCTCCCTCGGCAGCCGGCCAGACGAATACCCCATGGGGAAACCGACGTTTCTGGCTCCCCTTTAAAACAGCATCACGCTAGCTGGTGCCCACCCGGATCCACAGCGACGGCAAAGGCTTGTCCTGGAAAATGCCGCTTCCAAATTCCGCTCCCCTTCGCTTCTCTGTGCGACGGGACATTAGCCCTTCCTCTCCCCTATATGTGACCCCTACCCCCTCCTCCTTCCTGCGGCCCAAATAAAGAGAACCGGAGGAAATGGGTCCAAAAAGCCTCCCGGTGCATCCTGGTGGAGAAGCCTGAAAGCGTTAAACTCTCCTTGCCGGCGGGGTGGGGGTAGACTGGGGTGGATCCTGTTGCTAATTGCTAACAGCTGGGAGAAATGTTCTTTAAAAAAAAAAGAAGGAAGCTGAAATGCAACATTGCAAACCCTCCATGCTGAGAAGGAGGAGACAGGGTTGGAGGAAGCTGCATGGAACCGCGGCCCGGATCCCTCCTTGCGTGCTACACACAAGCGTTCTTGCTTTCCGTCCACTCCTTCTGTCCCCTTACTCCTGTTCCAAGGGACCCTTTCTTTTCACTCACGCCTGCTCTGCCGCCCACTTGCTTTTGGAAGTTTCTGAATCTGCCGCCCCCGCACTCCGGGCCCAGGCTCTATAGGCTGTCCCACCTACCCTCCTCTCCGGGCTGAATTGTCTCCAAAGAGGTGCCTCTAGGAAGAAGGAGGAAATGGGCCTCCCAGCATCTGCCTGCCTTCTGGCTGCCTTCTTGCAACCTTGACCCATGCAAATCGCAGCCCCTTCCTCCGGCTTGGCATTCCCCCGGAGACAAGGCTGTCCTGCCACTCTCAGTTCCGTTCTTCAGCTCATTCACCCCCAAAAGCGGATTCTCGCCTCCATTCATTTCACTTCCTGAACAACAGAGCAGACCATGAACAACCGTGGTCCTTCTGGAACATCTCAAGCCAAGGAAAGCCTCATGTTGGAGCCAAGGAAAATGCAGCCTGAGGATCTGGGCCTCTTCAATCTGCCGGGCCTAGAGATGCACGCAAATGAAGACTGCGTGTTTGGTTCGCCGTCGAGCCTTTGGTTCGATGGTGAACGGTTTATCTGAGCTAATGGTTGTTTGTGTTCTGTTTCAATCAAATCATTTCTATCAAATCATTTCCCGCTTGCGAGAAGGGCATCGGTTTGGTTTGATTGCACTTTTGGATATTCGAACCACTGCATGTTCAGTTCGGGGCACAACATGGACTTAAAAGAGTTTCAGAAGAGGCAGCAGCTATGATCCAAGGGCAACTCTGGTTGCGGTCAGCAAGAACTGAGGTTCCAAACCAGAAATTTTCCAAGGCAGCAGCACTGGGCAACGGAAGCCCATCCACTTAATTAATCACAGTATCCCCTTCAAAAGATAATGAGAACCCAAGAAATGCCCCGTGGCCCACCTAGTCCCACAGATTATTCTCATAAAGACTAACCACTAGTTAATTTGACCATATCATCAATGCAAAAAAAAAATTAAAACTACATTAAGCATCACATATACACACACACATTAAAAACCTGAAAATCAGGGGTATGCACAAATATTTTTTGTGTGTTCGATTCGTTTCAAATTGAATGCAAGAAAATTTTAAATCATTTGAATAGATTCCCCTTCTGAATTTGATGTAAATGTTTGATACAAAACTGATTCGAATCCCTACTATGAATCGCTTACGTATGCATTACAAATCACCTAGGTATCTACTACAGTCCTCTACGTAACTACTCTGAATGCGTCAGATCTGCTGTCAATCCACTCTGGATCCACTTTAAATCCACTCTGGATCCACTTTGGATCCACTCTGGATCCATTGCAGATGTGACTGGTTAGCCACTTTTCACCTCCCCAGGTTTGTGAATGTAACAAAGCTTCGTACGAATGTATTGAAGTATTCAATTCATATGCCAATGTCGTCAATTTTCAAATGTACCAACATTCAACTTGAATTCAAATGCTCAAATTTGGGTGAATTCATATGAATTTTGAACATCACGAATAATCGGGCACATCCCTACTGTAAACAATAGCATTATTGTTATGTATTTTCGTGTGGAGTAAAAGCACCCATCCTCAGAGCTGCAAGCTCCATGGATCAGAGATGCCACCACCAAAAAGGCCATACCTGTAGTGTTCACCAGATACAAGATTCTCAGGCCAATCTCCATCTCTTGATCTGGATTATCTTTGTCCTATGCAGATAGAGTATGATGGTAATAAGTGAAAAAGCCTCCTGTATTTTACACAAAGGGCCTTTTTCCACTAGGGCTTAGAATCCTTCTAAGACCCCATTAAGAACCCAGTTGGTACCTGATTGATACCAATTGGGAAGGCCCTGTCCCCGCCTGGACCCCATTGAAGGCTCCATCTGCAAGGTCCTGTCCCCACGAGGGCAGGGGAAATCCTGATTTCATGGGTCCTTCAGGCCCTTAAATCTGGATTTCATGTGGACCTGATTAAAGGTGTCCACAATGGGGTCTTCAGGCATCTTCAAGATCTGGATCTCCAGGAGGACCCTGTCTCAAAAGATCTGGATCTTGAGATCTTTCCATCCTTGACTATGCGTGGAAAAAGGGGTCACAATGAAGAAAGACCCAAAGAGTGCAGATAGAGACATCCAAGCTGGTAGTATCTTCCAAGTCTAAAATACCACAAGTCACTATTCACTTTGAGCAAGGCCCAAAAGGCAAGACCACCCATATTCCCCTGAGCAGAAAGACCATGTTTACAATTGGAGACAGTCTAGCCTCCCATTCATAACATAATCCTTGGAATAACTTCAACTCAAATGCGGTAAAGGAGGCAATAGCAAACCACTCTGAAACTATTGCTAGGAAAACTGCATGCAAGTGGCATGAAGTCACCGGGAGTTGAGTTCAACTTCAGGGCATCTTCACGTCTGTCAGGGTACGGCAGAGATTCTCACACTCATGTCCCAAATTCACCTGGTGAGCATGGTTATTAGATACCCTCATCATACCTGTGCTGATCATCACAAAGCCATTGGGAGACTGAGAAGTAAGTGTGACTCCGGGATTGAGTAGGAAGAAATTATGGTTATTTATATATATTTATTTGTTATCAAGGGTTCACAATAACCCTTTCTGGATTTGGTTCAAACCAACCTGGATTAGGCATGTGCACGCATTTGTATCAAATTCGATTGAATGTGGACATTCGAATTAGAACAGAATGTCTACGCTTTTGAATTCAAACATTCGTTCAAGTCATTCAAAACATTTGAATGCACAGATGCATATGTACAGCTACAAATGTACACATGCTGTACATAACTGTACGCCTCTCATACATATCTGTGCATTCGTATCTTCAGATTCGAATCTACGATTCAAATGAACAGATTCGAATGTATTCTATTCGAATCGGATTTTCTTGCATTTGGATTCCAAACATTCAAATCGAATGGAATGTTATGAGATTCGATTCAAATTGAATTCAGATTAAAAACAACAACAACAACATTCGTGAACATCCCTAACCTGGACGGAACCAGCCAATTCGGTTCGGATCATGTTTCTTTGGATAACAAGGCATTTGGTTTGAATTGAACAGTTTTGTATATTTTTATACCACCTTGTACCAGACACATCTCTGCGGAGAAAAAACTAGAAAATGTACAGAATAGTAGAGAGGAAACAAACAGTTCAGAGGTCCTTCTTCAGCTGGTGCCTAAACATATACAATGCCGATGCCTGGCAAACTTCCAGAGGACCCTTGTTCCACAAACTTAGGGCCAATACAGGAAAGGCCCTTCCTTGAGAAACTCTGGGCCTTTTTCCACTAGGGCTTAGAACCCTTCTAAGACCTCATTAGGAACCCGACTGATACCTGATTGGGACCAGTTGGGAAGGTCCTCTCCTCACCTGGACACCATTGAAGGCCCCATCTGCAAGGCCCTGTCCCCACGACAACAGGAGGAATCCAGATTTCATGGGTCCTTCAGGCCCTTAAATCTGGATTTTGTGTGGACCTGATTAAAGGTGCCCACAATGGGGTCTTCAGGCATCTTCAAGATCTGGATCTCCAGGAGGACCCCATCTCAAAGATCCAGATCTTGAAGATCCGGATCTTTGACTGTGTGTGGAAAAAGGGGGAAACTTTCACAGATGGTGGTGAGAGTGTAAAAAATGAAGGAACCCCCCCCCCCCCCGTTTTGATCTTAACTGATGGGCAGGTCTATAAAAGGCACTTCAAGTTTTAGCAGCCAATGTTTGTTTATTTGCTTATTTATTTGAGAATTTATATCTCACCCTTCAACTGAAGGATCCAAAGGGGATCATAGCAATCAATATACATAAAACAATAAACAACAAACAACATATTTTAAATCTAACCCTCTTCGCTCCCTGTTTAAGGCTTTAGGTATTAATATCAACACCTTGAAATGGGCCTGGCACAAAATGGGCCACAGATGCATATTGTTGAGGACTGGCATGGCGTGAGTTTGTTCAGAAATACCTGGCAGCAGTCTAGCTGCCCCGTTCTGCACAATTCCAGCATCCAGGCTGTCTTCAAGGGCAGCCCCACACGCCACACATTGCAGTGGTCTAAGCCGTAGGTTATCAGAGCATGGGCCAGGCTAGCCAAGTTGCCTCTATCCAGAAAGGGCTGTGGCTGGTGTATCAGCTGGAGATGGGAACAGGCAGCCCTGGTAGCCGCTAGCTGAGCCTCAGGTGGTACAATGAATTCACCAGCAATCCCAAATTTTCCAGCTCTTCCTTCCTTCCAGGATAGTGCACCCCCATCCAGAGCTGGACGCCTCACTACTTCCTGGACACCATAACCCAAAGTCGCTTCATCATGTCCAGATAGACTGGCCGAAATCCAGCCCACTGGTGCTTGAACTGGCTCTCCTGACACACATGGGGTGGAAAGGGGGAGCCGGCTGTCATCAGCCTACGGTTGACCCCTCCCTCCCGGTCTCCCGATGACCCCTCCTAGCAGCTGGGTTTAAAAACACCGGGGAACCCCCCAGGCGAGCCCCCCAGGGGCCTAGCAAAAGTCTCCCAATGCTATTCTTTGTCCCGGAGGTAGGAACAGAGCCACTTGCGAAACCCCCGACTCCCAGGTCTTCAACTGTTCCCAAAAGATATCCCGGTTGATGGTCAAGGAGGCTCACGCCCCTCCTCTCCCTCTCCGGACGGGGCAACCAAGGCGGTTCCGGTGCCACAGCCAGGCCTGAAGCCGGATGGAAGTGGGTCCAGATAATCCGTTTCATCCAAGCACGCCTGCAGCTGAATGGTCCCTACGCCCACAGGGGGGGACATTGTCAACAAGGCAGTATTTATGCATTACTATAGTTAGGTTTTAGGGCAGCGTACAGGACGGGAACAATAGATAAGGGACCACAAGGAGATCCAGTTCAAATAGCCGTCCAACCAAAATAAACCAAACCAGTGAGACTCCTCTAACCCTCGAAGCAAACACGTGAGCAAATGCAACTTCAACAGGCATCAGAAAGTGTCCGCGGCCGAACCTCGTCCCTGCGAGGTTGTTCCACATAAGGGGGGGGGGCACCCCAGAGAAGGCCTTGTCCCCAGCAACTGTCCCACAACCCTCATCCATAGATGGGGGCACAGGGGGAAGAGAGTCCCCGGACAATCTTAAATATCTTGCTCCGATCTGTGAGATTCTCTCCCCCCCCCCCGTTTCAAAGAAGGGGCTTGTTGTTTCTGGCCCCCAGAGTGGATAGCTTTGCCGTAGGCCGCCAGGAGGGAGGGAGAAGCACCCTTGGGTCCCACTCGCCCCCCCCCCAGGCCTCTCCCCTCCCCTCCCCTCCCCTCCCTCTCTCCAGCGCCCCAGTGGATCGGGTGGGCAGCTGCCAACACTGTAGCAAAACAAAGGAACTGGGGAGGGAAACAAGGGAAGGCAAGAAAGTAGCAAAGAAGGAGGGAGCCGGGAAGCCGGAGGGAGGGAAGGGCTGAGACTTACCTGCCCGGCCCGGCCTGGCCTCCCCTCCGGCCCCAGCCGCAGCCCCAGCGCTGCCCGCCTCCTTCCTAGCGCCATCGATCCAGCTGCGCGCGGCTGCCCAACATCCCTCCCTCTCCCGGTCGCTGGAAGTTCCTGACTCGCTGCCCGAAGCCGGAGAGAGGGAAAGGCAAGCCCCTCCCCTCCTGCGTCCGGCCGGCCCTGCGCTGGGCAAGAGGGGCGACCTGCCTGGCCGCCTGCCTGCGAGGGGGTCCCGGAGCGAACCCCCACCCCCACCCCGACAGAGGGGACGGGAGCGCCGCGTGTGTCAAAAGGGGGGGCAGAAGGTGCTGTCCAGCCTCCCCCCAAGGTCCCTTCCTTCCTTCCTTCCTTCCTTCGCCTCTCTTCCTCCCTCGCTTTATCTTTCCCTCTTTTTCCTTGGCTGTCTCCCCCTCCCTCTCTTTTTCCCTCCCTCCCTCCCTCTTTCTTTCCCTTTCCCACTCTCCTCCCTCTCCCTCCCCTCCCTTTTTCTTTGTCTCTCTCTCCCTCTTTCCTTTTTTCCTTGTCTGACTCCTTCTCCCTCCCCCTCTCTTCTTCCCTCTTTCTTTCTTTCTTTCTTTCCCACTCTCCTCCTCTCCCTTCCCTTCCCCTCCCCTCCCCTTTTCTTTGTCTCTCCCTCTCTCTCTTTCTCTCCTTGTCTGTCTCCTCCCTCCCCCTCCCTCCCCCTCTCTTCTTCCCTCCCTCCCTCTTTCTTTCTTTCCCTTTCCCACTCTCCTCCCTCTCCCCTTTTCTTTGTCTCTCTCTTCCTCTCCATCTCCCTCTCTTTCTTTCTCTTTCCCTTTTTCCTTGTCTATCTCCCCTCCCTTCCCCTCCCTTTTTCTTTTTCTCTCTCTCTCTCCCTCTTTCTTTCTTTCTCTCTCTCTCCCTCTTTCTCTCTCTCTCTCCCTCTTTCTTTCTTTCTCTCTCTCTCTTTCTCCCTCTCTCTTTCTTTCTTTCTTTCTCTCTCCCTCTTTCTTTCTCTCTCTCTCTCTCCCTCTTTCTTTCTTTCTTTCTCCCCTTCCTTCCTTCCTCTCCCTCTCCCCCCATCCTCCTCCATCCCCTTGCCTGGGAGCCTCTTGTGCCACTTGGCCTGAAGAAGGGAGGCCCACCACTGGGTGCCCGCTATCAACATCCCCCCCCCCCAGAGAGAGCCAGATATCTCCTCTTCCTCCCCAGGAAGTTGCTGGGGCTGCAGACCAAGGCAGGGGGGAAGCGCCGGTCTCTTTGGTTTCCCGCCACCCAGGTTTCCAGGAAGGCCTCCACGGATCTTCTCTAAGGCTCTGTCCACACCCAGGTTTTGATCTAGTTTCAGTCCACTTTCAGAGCGAAGAACACACCGGCAAAGTGACAAGCTGTTTTCTTTTCACTTTAACTAACCTAAAGGTGAAATATTTCGGAGTGAGATATTTCTGAAGGAAGTCAGCTTGTCACTTTGCTGATAGGTTCTCTCATCCTGAAAGTGGACTGAAGCTGGATTAAAACTTAGGTGTGAATGCAACCTAAGTGCAGAAGGGAGGGCAGGAAGACAAAGAGAGAGAAAGGACAGGGGAGGGAGGCCCCACTTGAGTGAAGCAGCCCTTCTAATCCAGCAGCCTGCTGTCTTCCATTTGCCCAGGGAAGCCCGCTAGGAGGGACTACATGCCCTGCCCTGTTCATGGCCTTCTGGCAGGTGGCCCCCCAGAAGACTTCCCTTCCCTGTTCGAGGAAAGTTGCAGACTCACGGAGGATTTGGTGCTTACTTGTTTGGTTCTTGGCACGAATTGCCGAATGCCTCCTTGCCTCCTTTTGGTGCTGCCCTCTGGCAGAGATTGGTGACGGGCGTTAGATGGGGGGGGAACCTGCCCGAAGACGCCCCTATGGGACATTTATCGTCCTTGGGTCCCACCAAGTTGTGTCTGGTTCCTGCTCGACTGCATGGGCACCTCCACACAGTTTTCTTGGCAGGGATACAGAAGTGGTTTGCCATTGCCTACCCTCTGGGGAGAGGCTGGGGATCTTGCAGTCTCTCCCTGCCCTTGGATTCCATTCCTGGGAATAAAGATCTTCCTCTGGGGATGTGCCGTTAAAAGCTTGTGTACACATTTACAGGCTTTGCTATCAGGTGCTGTGCTTTGCTTTAACATAAACTGAAGCAGCCTGGAATGTTTAAAAAGGCGCATAAAGCACCATGCATTCCTCAGGTGGGTGTGGGAAGTAGCTCTTCTGCAAGCCGGGTGAGTTTCGGTCCCACATCATCTGCACAGCACTGCGTTCTGGCGTGGCCACGTTCTCACAAGCTATGTGCATCGGTCGCCCCATCCGGGCAAGCTTTGCGGGTCCAGCAGGGTGGCATGCAGTGTGCGTTGCACCCTTTGTGCAAACTCTGCGCAGCCTTTGGCACACCAGTGCCTCAACTCCACTCCTGCATTCGGCGCTCAGGGTTGCAGATGCTTTGCCGCTTTCCCCCTGTTGCTCATGTGCGGGGCGTGCAACGCATGCTTTTGTGTTAATATAAGGAGGCAGTAAAAAGCCTTTGGCTCTCAGCTAGATGCTCTTGCTTGGATCCGTGAGTGTGAAAGCCCCGTGAGACGGTAGTGGTTTGCTTTTGTGTTCTCCTGCCACTGCTGATCCACCTTTTCTAGCCTAGAATGTTCATAAGAGGAAGGAAGAGGCAGGCTGAAGGGTGAGCAATCCCACCTGTGACTGTTTCTAAGCTGCATTGCAGCTTTTCTGCTTGGAAGACAACAGGAGGAGTCTGGGCATGAAGGTCTGGAAACTCAAGAGCCCTTTGGGCATCAGAATTTTCCTTCCCATCTGAAGGGATGCCGTAATGACATTTGGCACCAGAAAGATGACCCGTGTGGGTCCCTCCAACTGCCTCAAGGGATCCACTTTGGATTTTCTGCCTCACGAGGCAAGGAGGTTATTTCCCCCATACCTGGGGAGACCCAGTTAGCTTCCATGGCCGAGCGGGGATTTGAACCCGGGGACAACCGAGTTCTAATGTAGTGCTGTTAACCACAGTGCCACTAGAGGGCAACCTTGCTGCAGTGTGAACAAAGTGTCAAGCATGCAGGGAGCCTGTTGACCCATTCACCCATCTGAGTTAAACCCACACGTATATTATTTTTTAAATATATTATTTGTATTTCTGCCCCACCCTATACAGTACCTAAAGGTTTCAGGCTGGGTAACAGCATCTAAAATCAACCTATTAAAGCAATCACAGTATATATTAAAACAACAGTGTCTGCAAGTGGGAAGGGAAAGTGTATTCCCATTTAACCGTAGGCCAGGGCAAAGAGGTGCATTTTCACTGCCTTCCTAAACATGTACGGTGAAGGAGACTATTCCACAGCCTAGGGGCCATCACTGAGAAGGCCCTCTCCCAGGTGCCCTTTGCTGCTGAGGGTGGTGGGACAACCAGGAGGGCCTCCCCTCCAGATCTTAGGGCACGGACAGGTCGATGCGGGAGCAGGCATTCCTTCAGATATTTGGGGCCTTATAAGTTAAAGTTTAAACCTTGAATTGGGCTCGGTAGCGAACTGGCAGCCAGTGCAACTCTTTTAAGACCGGCGTGATGTGCATCTGGCTAGCTGTCCCGGTCAGCAACCTAGCGGCTGCATTCTGTACTAGCTGCACCGGTGACCTCTAGTTCACAGAAGTGTGGGGCTTAGCTCAAATGGGGCAGTTCATCGCCAGCCGTCCTGCTTTCACGCAGCTGAGGAGTCAAAATATGCATAGACTCCCAAGACCACTAGCCGCCGTAGGTCAGATGGCCAGCTCTGCCATTTAGTTCTGTGTCTATGGGTACCTCCCAACATGGGTTATACTGTATAGTATAACCAGTATAGTCCTGCTTAAGTAGATCCCAGTATAGTTCTGTTTAAGTAGATCAAAAAGCCGACGTATTGGTATATCGGCATTCCAGGAAATCAGATAAGAATGCCAGATTTCCCATAATATCAGTTGCTTAACTACCTCTGCCAGTTCCTTGCATTCCTGTTCCGGCTCCAAAATACCAGAATATTAGCAAAATACCGGCCGGGGGGCGGGGAGCGGGGGCAAAGATGGAGGGCTTCAGGCAGAAGCTGGACCTACATGTGTCTGGGATGATTTAGGAAATCCTGCATTGAGTAAGGGGTTGGACTTGATGACCCTAGAAGTCCTTTATAATTCTATGATTCCAAGATACCAGGCACTTGGTGTACATCTATTTTGAGCAGGAGCAATGGCGGAAGGAGCCAGCAGGCAGAGCTAAGGGCCCAGAGTTGCGTCTCGTCAATCTGGAGGAAGTCTTTGATTTTTCAACCCCAAGCAAAAATCTAATGGTTCCTGCTGAGGACTGAGACCCCTCCCCCTCATTCCCAAAGCTTTTGGGATTTCTTCCTGAAGGGGGAACCAGCGTCTCGGTTTCCAGTTCTGAGCATCTTTCGGACTTGCAGTACTTCATCTGATGCTACGTTTTGGCCTGAGGTGTCAATACGTAACTGCGCACTTACGGAATCGAACTTGTTCGATAAGAGGGAATCAGCAGGGGACTGAAGAAGGCGGTGGAGGGGGACAGCAGAAGCTGGCAATGTATAGAGGGTGATGTCATATCAATGGCACGGAGAGTTTGCACAACAGCGCGGCTGCTAAGTCAGCACCAGGGAATTGTGCAATCGTGTGCAAAGGAGGAGGGGTGAAGTGCCCTTTGTGCGCGTTTCCTTGTGCCTCGGATGTTTCTGCCTGGGTGCACCGAAATCCGAGGGCGCTAGGGCCAAGCTGGTGCTTCCCTCCACCTTCTGTACAAGTTGGGGCTGATGGGAGTTGTAGTCTAAAAGGGAGGGCTCCATGGGGGGGGGGCAGCTTAGCAGAGCCTTGCCTCTATCGGACAGAGAAAGAGAGAGGAAAGCCAGAGGTGATGGGGTGTTCCCCTTGTGGCCAAGAACGACAGGAGATACAGTCTCTTTTAAGAAAGAAGGCTGCAAAATTCTCTTTGCACTGTGAGCCAAAGTGTCCCTCTCGGGCTGTTTGCTTGGGCCGATTCCTCCACCGCTGACCGCTGGAGAGAGGTCACTGTTTGGGTGGAGAATGTCTCCACGCGGCAAAGCCCCCATTGCTGCACGGACATCCATCTGGTGACATCAGCTGGCCTTCCTCCCAGCACCCCACCCTTCCCCACACCCCCTTGGTAACGTATACGCTGGCCAGCGGCACTGCATGGCCATCGAGCTGTTACATAAACAAGGCAAGGAGGGGGAAGCGGAGCGCGGCTAACTTTGGATATCGGCAGCAGGGCCAGCAGAGCCCTCCCCTTCCCCTCTTGAACCCTGAGGAAGGCTGGAGATTTCGGGGCAAGGAAGAGGCCGGAGAGAATGCAAGCTTTTCTTTCAAAGCTGGATGCGGGGTGTTACTCCAGAAGGATGAAAGACCGCAGAGCCAGTGTCTGCATCCCCATAGGGGTTTAAAATCTGGAGTGGGTTCGAATTTGGCATCGAGGGTTCCCATTAGATTCCTCACTACTCTGAATCCAGTCTGGATTTTAGCCCCCTGTTCCCATGCTGGTTCTCTTTTCCCGGATTTTCTGGGGAAAATCTGGGGAAAGAACACCCCTGTTTCAACAGGGCTTTTCTGGCTGACTCGAACTAAAGGCGACCGAAGGACGACAGCTGGCGGCCGCGGCAAGCGAGCAGGTGGGTGTGGGGAGGGGAGGCCACCCTTGGATGGCCGCTTCTCCTCGAAGGTGGCAAAAGCAGCAGCAGCCAAGGGGGAGGAGCAGGTTCCGCCACCACCGCCGGCATGCCGCCGCTGCCACTACCACCTCTACCGCCCCCCGCCGCCACCGGGCGCTTGACGAGGTCTGCAGGAAAAGCGTGCAGAAACCTCTTTCTTCATCCTCCTTCTGCAGGGCCGAGGCATGACTGAGCCCCGGCTTCCCTTCGGCTTAGGAGGAGGAGGCCGGCGGTGGTGGTGGTGGCAGCAATTCCTGTCCAAAAACTGCCACGCCGCACTGTTTGCAGGTGAGGTATGGGAACAGCCCGATGCGCGTTCGGGGCTGTTCCCAGTCTCCAGCTTAAACCCGCAGCAGGACCTGGATTACTCCGGACCGGAGTCATGCGGCTTCGCGGTGAGTTCGTGGTAGGTGGGAATGCGGCCAGAGAGAAACGATGCCAATGCAAGAGGATCGACGTCCTGCAGCCATGCACGTTGCGTGGATTGGAATGGGCTTTGCAAGACAGATCCCGCTGCCGGGGGTCTCACCCAGAAGGAGAGAGGCAGACGACTAGGGGAGCCATGGCTGTGGTCAGCAAAGAAAGTTTTGCTCCAAAAACATTAGATCACCTTCTGTACAGGACACAGACGGACAGACGCTTCCCCCTCAACCAGTGGGTTAATGGCTTGCAGTTACCTGCTCTGGAAGAAGCAAAGGATGTTAAACACTGGAGGGGGGCGGGTTGCCAACTGGATTTTCCCGGTGATGTTGGAGGCCTTGCTGAACCAGAGTCCTTACATGCTCTGTATGCAAACCAAACCGCCATGTGGTTCGAAAACCCCCGGTTCAAACTGAACCCGAGCGAAGATAAACCCATCGAACCATAGCTAGCCAAGGGTAATTTGCTATGCCTTGCTGGGCTTCCATTGGAGCCAAACCACTGTTGCTTGCGGAAGGGGGAACAAACCCAAGACAAGGTTTTTTGGTTTAATTTGAACTGAAGAACTAAATTTCAGTTTTGGGCACACCTCAAGGGAAGACCGACAGACCCTTACATTAAAGCATTTCAGATGTCGCTTGGGCGGGTGGGGGGGGGGGAGGGGACTCTTCCAGGAACAATCAATAATGATGTCTTTGGATGGGAGAGACAGGTAGGATGCCTCCCAAGGCCATTTGCAGGGAGTTCAGAGCAGGTGAAGGTTTTGCCTTCATCTTCTGCTTGAGATGCCCAGAAGCAATTGTTGGGCCGCTGTGTGAGATGGGATGCTGGACTAGATGGGCCGTGGCCTGATGCAGCAGGGCTCCTCTTGTGTGCCTATCTGGAATGAATGCCTAGGTACTTCCTTGAGGCTGGAGAGACAGGCAGGATGCCTCTAAAGGCCATTTTCAAGGAGATGAGAGCTAGTGAAGGTTTTGCTTTTGTCTTCTTCTGGAGATGGGTGGGCCGCCGTGTGAGACAGGATGCTGGACTAGATGTGCTATGGCCTGATGCAGCAGGGCTGCTCTTAGGTTCTTAGGGATCAGATGGGCTGTGGCCTGATCCAGCAGGGCTCCTCTTAGGTACTTATGGACTAGATGGATTGTGGCCTGATCCAGCAGGGCTCCTCTTAGGTTCTTATGGACTAGATGGGCTGTGGCCTGATCCAGCAGGGCTCCTCTTAGGTTCTTATGGACTAGATGGGCTATGGCCTGATCCAGCTTGGCTCCTCTTAGGTTCTTATGGACTAGATGGGCTATGGCCTGATCCAGCAGGGATCCTCTTAGGATCTTATGGACTAGATAGACTGTAGCCTCATACAGCAGGGCTCCTCTTAGGTTCTTATGGACTAGATGGAATGTGGCCTGATCCAGCTTGGGTCCTCTTAGGTTCTTATGGACTAGATGGGCTATGGCCTGATCCAGCAGGGATCCTCTTAGGATCTTATGGACTAGATAGACTGTAGCCTCATACAGCAGGGCTCCTCTTAGGTTCTTATGGACTAGATGGAATGTGGCCTGATCCAGCAGGGCTCCTCTTAGGTTCTTATGGACTAGATGGGCTGTGGCCTCATCCAGCAGGGCTCCTCTTAGGTCCTAATGTTCTGTATTGCCCATCCTGGCTGTTTCTGCTGCCTTTACATTTCTGGAAAAGCAAAGGTGCAGGGTGGAGGATCTTCTCCATGCAAATAGGATTATCCAGGAAGAAAAGCCAAGTAGCTTCGGCCTCTCTGGGAACAGCATGTACACTGTGAAACCTCACACCCTGTAGCACTAGAGGCCTCTGGGCTCAGAAGCAAACCAGAGAGGTGGAGCTCTTAGGCGAGTGCTCTGGCTGTAACTTGAAAAGGCCAAGCTGCAAGCGGCAGCTAACCAGCCCATCTTTGCCATCAAAGTCTGATTTGCGCTAGAAAATCTGATTGAACAAGCAGGATGCTTCTCAGGCTATTCACTGGGATCTGAGAACAGGAGAAGGTTTGCCCTGCTCTCCGCTTGAGATGCCCATGGGCAATTGGTGGACCACTGTGTGAGACAGGATGCTGGACTAAATGGACTGTGGTCTGATCCAGCAGGGCTCCTCTTGGGTTCTTATAGACAAATTCATGGAGGACACTTGGCTAGACCGTAGGTACCTCTTCCAGGCTGGAGAAACAGCCAAGATGCTTCTAAAGGGCAATAAGTTGCTGTTGTTGTTATATAAAAACAGCAGTTACACACAGCAAACAAGATCACTATGCTGGATTTCATATTATATCACTAGTCGGGCGCTTCCCAAGCACCTAGGACTGCGTGATGTATCGGCGAATTATGCGAGCAGATCCCAGTAAAGTGGCTTTTTGTAGTTGGCAGGTGGATATCTTGTCAATGCCAATGGTTTTTAGGTGCCCGCTGAGATCTTTGGGCACCGCGCCCAGTGTGCCCAGGATGACTGGGACCACTTTCACTGGTTTTCGCCAGAGTCGCTGAAGTTCTATCATTGTTATTGTTGTTAGTTCTATCCCGCCCTGTACCCGTAGGTCTCAGGACAGATTACATGTTTTAAAACAACAAATGACAACCAATATATACAACAATAATATAAAACACTTAAGACTTACGTGCAATATTTTATTTCATAAATAATTTCGTGCATACATCGAAGAAGAAAAACAATTGCAAACAAACAAAATTCCGTCAGCAGACATTCAACTTATCCCAAGATCATCTGCTGAGTATTCGCTGCGCTTTGCCAAACCCACCTCTCAATACATTCGGTACATAGGCATTTGAATGTCACCAACATTGGTATCTGTTAGACATATCTGTGCGCATTCCGTATGCATCCCGTTTTCACCCCGCATTATAACCGCCACTACGCATAATTTTCTCACAGGTACATATGCAATACGTATGAATCTGTACATTCGAATCATTCCAATATTCAAACGAATGTTTCGGAAAATCCGAAATCCATTCGAATGTCTAGATTCAAATGTTATTAAATCCGATTTGAATTTGAATGTCAGTGTTCGTCAGATTCGGATCGGATTTTTGGATGTCCGTCCACACCTGTACTCTACAGAGATGGCCGAGTAACGGCTTCGCTGCACCTCCGTTTACCCAGGTGTGGAGACCGATTGCAGCCTGGAAGCAGGTAGCCACACAGAGGGAGCCCATTATGCACAAACCATGCCTAGTGGGAAGGGACCCCGCTCCAAAGACGATGCCTCTTGCATGACACAAAAGGGCAAAAGCCTCAGACAGTTTTGCGCAACCGTTTTGCGGAAGAAACCTGCGAGGGGAGAAAAAGTATTTAAAAACTGCTCCAGCCCTGCGTGCCGACGAGCAGGCGAAAGGAAACCGCCAGCCTCCTGGTGCCAAGACATGGGGAAACTCCTGTCTCGGGGCTGTCAATTAGGATCCTTAGAAGCTAATTTAGGAGACAGAAATAGCTCTTGCACCTGCAGAGCTGGGTGTGCAAAGGGCTTGCATAGGCAAAGCCGTCCAGCCTGAAGGGACAGGAGTTTTGCAACCCATCACTCGAGCTCTGATTGGCCAGCAGGTGGGAGCAGCTGCTAAGGCAAACGGAGGGCTTGCAGGTCACGCTGATGTGGAGCTGCCCCATGAGATCCTCTCTGGACAGGGGACACACAGGGCCATTAAGGCTGAACTTTATTGTTCCACTATATGCCCCCCCCCCCCCAAAACACGTGATAGGAAAACCTGTCTGCCTGTTCCTCCAAGAAAAGCACGCTTCCTAAGACCTTCTCTTATCTTTGGCAGGGGCCAATGGTACCGTAACGGCACCATGGAACGGACCAGTGGACAGAGCATCCGCAAGATCTTTCAGCCTTTGGAAAGTGCAAGGGAGTGGAAAGGGTTTCCTCCATACATAGGTCTGCAGTGGCAAGGGTTGCTGCTCTTACGGTGGATGTTGCGATAGTTAAAGCCAGGCTGCCCTACCAGCAAGAGCCCTGGTGATCCACCATGTGGTTGCCCAGTAATGGTGGACCCGGCAGATAAGAGTTACAGAGAAGGGAGAGAGATGAGGCTGAAGACGGAGGGCAGGTGGAAAGTGAGCTTTATGTCCTTGCAGAAGTTTAAGTATCCCTCCAAAAAGGGGGTGTGGGGGAAGTGACATCAAAGCAACATCAAGGGAAGTGATTGGAGGAAAGCTGCTGTCTTTCGGGTCAGAGGTCCTTCTGATGTCACATTCTGTGGCCGGAGGCGAAGGAAATCCTCAAACAGGAAAATAAGAGTTGTCCTTTTAAAGCCATGTGCTTTGCAGATGCCACAATGCCCAAAGGCCGCTGCATGGAGTGGAAAGAATTCAGCTCCATGGTGGTACAGGAAAATAGTTGCTCCTTTTACTCTGAGCTTAGAAAAATGGAAGGCTGAAGAAAAGGAAGCAGCTTTTGTGGTTACTACATACATACATACATACATACATACATACATACATACATACATACATACATACATACATACATACATACATACATACATACATACATACATACATACATACATACATACAACATGCTACAATTTGGTCTTCTGTTTAGCACACTGGACTCAAATCTCGTAGCCACTGGGTTTGATTCCACATTCCTCCATGAAGCCAGCTGGGTGGCCTTGGGCTAGTCACTTTTCTCTTTCTGAGGTCTGACTGCCCCACCTACCTCACAGGGTGTCTGTTGTGGGGAGAAGAACAGAAGCTTTGTCAGCTGCTTTGAGTCTTCTTAAAGGTTGAAGAAAGCAGGGTACAAAAGCCAACTACTACTACTACTCCCCTGGATGGGGCCAGAGATCCATACTGTCTGTCTCTCATCTGCCCCCCCTCCTGCCACTTTTCATCAACTTCCAGGAGTCAAAACTTAAGGAAACCGGAGTTATTTCTCCCAGAGTTATTTCACCAGGCAGGTGGCAAATGGGCTACAGGAGAAGACCTCAAAGGACAAAATGCATCTCCCAGCAGACAAGTTCTTGGAGGTTTATGGAGGAGGAGGCAGGGAAATATGGCCCCCAACAGGCCACCTTTCTGTCAGAATCCATTGCATGCCCCTGAGAGATCAACAACCCACTGCCCAAGGAAGGTAGAGAAGGGCAGATGATGTTCTGCTACAATCACAGAGTCCTGCAAAATGACCTCTTTCCAAAGAGGCAACTTCAGGGCAGCGAATCCCGCTCTTTCCAGGGTTTCCCCTTTTTTGATTGCCCCAGAGAGTGGGATTGGGGACTCACATTCTAGTAGTTGTTAAGTCACCCCAGCTGGAGGCCCCCAGAAGTGGGCTTTTCAAAGCCCATGTCAGTGCAGCCTCACGATGCCTTGATCTTACCCGGTTCTGGCATTTTGGAAGGTTTTCCGTTTTCCGGATTATTAAATCTATTATTGAAAACCGCTTGGTGGTTTTTTGTTTTTTAAGAAGCAGCATTACATAAATGCCTTGAATAACCAAGCAGGGTTTCATTTGTCATAGTATGCAAATTGGGTTAATTACCAAACTAGGTTAAATTGCATAATCCATTAATTTTCATAATAGGCCCGTTCTAGTGCCTAGATTTAAACAGCCACCTGCGTGTTCGATGTTTCTTGCTGCTTTTGCGTGTCCCTTAAGAACCAGTTTTATACAAAATAAATTGCAAAGATCTAAATGCTTGGGCCACTTACCTTTAATTGTTTACCTATGTCTTTGGCAGATTAAAGGTTAGAAGCAGGTATGTAACAGGAGGGGCAATAGCTTAGTAGCCAAACAAACTCCCTGGAAAGTGGATGGTTGCTGGTTTAATCCCCAGCCTCTCCCTGGAAGTAGGGAATGGCAAACCCCTTTTGTACGACTGCCAAGAAAACTGCACTGAGGTGTCCATGGAGTCTAGGAGGGGCTGTAGCTCAATGGTAAACTGCCTAGAAAGCAGAGTGTTGCTGGTTTGATCCCCAGCGTCTCCCTGGAAATAGGTAATGGCAAACCACTTCTGTTTCTCTGCCAAGAAAACTGCATAGAACTACCTATTAAGATGCATATGCGACCATCCAGGAGTTGACCCTAATTCAGTGGTACCCAAAGAATGTATGGTACATGACACTGTTTCAGATAGCCCAGTCCCAAATACTTCTCCAATCTACCATGATAGTAGACAATTTACAACTGTGTGTTTTTAATCAACTTTAGCCCACAAACAACATGACAATGGAAGCCACCTGGCAATGTTATTTTTATTTATTTTGGCTTGCAAAATCAACATTAGAAAAGGATCAGAAGAACCCAAATATCAAATATATAAAAAAACTTCATGAGCCAGAGAAAAAAACCCTATTATAGACATCTTCTCCAAAATGTGTAACTTGGAGAACAAAGCACTGAAATCACAACATGGACATAAAAAAATAGTTTTTAATATACAGTAATTTAACTTGATTTCCAACTCTCTAGCAAATACCATTATTTTTGGGTAATTAGGTGATGGCTTTTTGCAGACTGTCTTATAGTCAAGTATCTCTTGAGGTTCTTCAGGCTTCACTGGAAGAAGTGGAAGAAGTAAAGAGAAGAAAGCCACCCCAGATTGCTGAAGGATCATGCGATGCAAAAGTTGTGAGTTATATTTTTTGCAAAGAAATAAATATCCTGACCCCTTTATACAAACTGTTCAAAGTCTCTGGGGACCATACGGGTGTTTTGAGTTTATCTATATGCATTTCGATGCCACCTTGTCTTCTCAGGTACCAGGAAGGGTTGCAATGAAAGCTTAAGGTATATGTCCAGGATACACTTGGAACAGTGAGCAGAAGGGACCCCCAGGACTAGCAGAGTTGGCTTACCAAATGTTGAAGTGGTGACAAGGGTCATCTAACCTTTTGCGCATTAGGTGCATGAAGCCCAGAGTCCAAAAGTAACCTGATGGCACTGCAGAAGCCTAAAAACCAGCGTCCTTTCAGCTTGATGTTTCCAGGGTCTCAGAGCCCGGATCTGCTCCTAGCACCCTTTGGAGAACTCTTTGGAAGCCGTCCTGAGCAAACCAAACTGAAGTTGGCAAACTTCCGAGTAGGACCCTATCTCGAGCTTTCATTTCCTTGGTTTGATTTGTAGAGGATTTGGCACCAACCCTGAGCACCACCAAGCCTTTGGTGCTTCTTCTGTGGACCGGCGTTGGCCTCCTACTAACTCCATGCTTCATGGGCTACTTAGGACCTCCTTCCCTTCAGAAACCTCGGCTGCAGCGCCCCGGTTGTTTTCTGATGACCAGTCCTTGCTCCAGGCTTGATGTGAAGGCTATGGTGCCTGTGACCATGGACCTTCTTCTGGAATCTGAGGAATTGGCCAGGTTTGTCTCCTGGTTCCCTGAAGCCGGGTCAGGAGATGGACCTTCGACAAGACCTTCTTGAGAAGGTTCCTCCATTAGGACCTGCAGAAGAATGACTCCCACGAAAAAGAAAAGCCATCTCTTGGCAGGGTCCCTCTCCTTCTGGAGAGAGCGTTTTTTCCCCAGCGGGGGGTAGAGAATTCGGCTGGGTTTCCTCCCCCTCCGAACCAGGTGGCTTGGACGTCTTTCCAAGAAGGGTACAGACCAGCTCTCCGTAGATCTGGCTGCCACAGGACTTTGGACAGCAGGTGCATCTGCAGCAATGGCCATGGTCTGGTCCGTCAGGAGCCACGCAGAAAGGATAACGATGCCCGATATGAATTCAGAAAATGATGCGTGCGACCAAAAAGCCTCGTCCGACGCCTCCGCTTGTAGAAATCTCCAGGACTGGGCAGAAAGGTGCTGCGATTCTTTTAGGCTGCTAGAATTCAGCTTATCTGTTTGTGGCTCTCCCCACCCCTCACTTTCTTTCTCTTTTTCCAACTCGTCCCGGGCTATAAATACTTTATTTGCCTAGTGGTGTTGGCCCAGGGAGGAGCTTCTGTGACTCACAGATGACTCGGTCCCTAATCACTCACCTGTCCACACCCAGAGGTGGGAACGGCTAGCAAGGACAAGTGTTTCCCCACATCTACTGCTGCATCCTTAGGGGCAAAGTTTCCAAAATGCTGACAGTTGGGACCAGGCTCTTCATGGGAAAGCCTTATCCACGAAGCCTGACACCATCTCGTTGCAAAGGGGCTATCCGTGCCTCGATTTCACCTCCAGGTTGGAGAGTCAAGCAGGAGGTCCTTAAGGGCCATTTGCAGGGAATTAATAGCAGGTGAAGGTTTTGCCTCCATCTTCTGCTTGAGATGCCCAGAAACCATTGGTGGTAGGAGTATGCAAGGATTTTTTATTTTTATTTTTGACATTCTATTCGATTTGATTCAAAAAATCAAAAATTCAATTCGATCGGGATTATTTAAATTCAAATTAAACAAAATTTGATTCACATTAAGCAAATTCAAATCTGTGCGCTTGAATTTTTGATTTGGATTTGCCCTTACGGTTGTCGACAAAATGCGTAGATGCCCGTATGCATCTTCCTGACATCCATACATGTGCGTACGCATCCCATAGTTATCCTGTATGCAACCCGTTTTTGTCCCGTAGGGATCTGTACAAAATGCGTACGGATGCGGAAAAGGCGCGGATCTTCAAGTGCGCATCATGTACTAACCCGTACACAAACGAATGTTCGGATAAGTCAAATGGACAGTCTCAAAATTGGATTTGAATGTTTAAGTTCGAATTTCTCGACATTCTATTTGAATTCGAATGTCGAAATCCGGCACATTTGATCGAATTTCGAATGGCTTCGAATATTCATAGCCTAATTGGTGGGCCACTGTGCGAGAGGAGATGCTGGACTAGCCGGGCTGTGGCCTGATCCACCACGGCTCATCTTAAGTTGTTAAGTTCACCTGGGGCTGTGGGCAATGTTTGCCTATCTGCTTCTACCCTGTGGAGCCACAGATCATAAGAAGGGTCCACCTTATCCCCTACTCCTCTTCTTTTCTTCTAAGATAAGCCTTCCAACTATTCCTCTTGGAACTCGATGTGCGCTATAGCAGTTCTGTATCTTTTCCAAGAGTATCCTACCTCATTGGAGCAAGAATACCTTTGCACTCATGAGCACAGAGGTACCAGCCGTGGTGGCTGGAGCACAGAGTGGTCTAAAGAACATCTGAAGGTTAACCAGGTTGCCAGTGGCTGGGCTCGAGGAACAAGTCATCTAGCCAAGGATTAATCAACTAACCTCGTTGTATAAGAAGAGATGATAAGGAGACACCAAAGCAGAGAAACACTGTAAAAAGGGGGGTGAGTAAGTCATACGGAACGCTTCAGCTCCCAGCAAGTCCCAAATTAGCTAAACCATGCTGCCAAAAAAAAAAAGGGAACCTTTGAAGATGCCATGTATAATTAAAAATTACTGAGTCAATTAGATACATCAACTTAATTAATAGCTATTAAAGTTGAGTTAAATAATGTCGTTAAATCCAGAGCTCCCGGAAAGCCTAGCAACAGACAAGGTTACCCGCTGATTCCTCCCAACAG
Source organism: Aspidoscelis tigris stejnegeri (assembly GCA_023333525.1). Classification (NCBI taxonomy): domain Eukaryota; kingdom Metazoa; phylum Chordata; class Lepidosauria; order Squamata; family Teiidae; genus Aspidoscelis; species Aspidoscelis tigris. Next base: position 13,294,671 of record JALMGA010000016.1, read on the forward strand.
CCGTATCTCTTGTTTTGGCTCCTCCGATCAGCTTCTGCTGTCGGGTTATTTGAGTGTGTCACCTGTGGTTATGCCATCCTAGCGTCCCCCGACGGCGAGACACTGAAAACAAAAGCAACAACTTCAGGAGAGAGAGATTCTGTCTCTGCTCATCGTGGTTCCCAGGGACTCATGCAGAACCACAGGGGAGGGGGAATCTTTGAAGAACTCTTAGCTCTAATAGTAGGAAGAGGTGGTTTACCTCCAAACGTCAGCTGCTGGGAGACTGCAAGCAGAGTAATCTATGTGGTTGGGTCCTACTGGTGGGCTTCTTTATGCAGTTAGTTGGCCGAGCGGAGAACAGGCTAAATGGGCCTTGGGTCTGAACCAGCCGTGCATTTCCTAGGCGCTTATGATTACCAACCTACTCTCAGAGAAACATTCATATTCCTTTGCAATGCCACAGCTCCCAGGGACTCACGCAGAACCACATGAGGGAACACTCTCTGGGGTACCTCCTGGATAAACTCAGAAAAGTATTGATATATCCATTGCTATTCAACCTGCTTCCCCCCATATTGCCCTGATGCTCCTTATAATAAGGATGGGAAATCACTTGTCTTCAGAATATTGTCGGATTGCACCTCCCACCATCTTCAAATGGCTGTCCAAGTTGACCAAGGTGGGCGGGAGCTGGGCTTCTAGAGGTCCATAAGTTCTCTACCTCATCTAAGGTCTGCACTGTGGGTGATAAAGGTGTCATCACTGGACGCCCGTACAGTGGTGGCCCCTAGCTACAGAATATTTCCCCTAAAGGTATCTGAATCACTCTAGTAACATTTTCATCTGAGCTGTCAACAGTACTGAGTGTACCCTTGGCACAGTGCCATTGGATGGTGAGTTTTGGGGAATGGGAGAGGCTCTTTTGGTGAAGTCTGACACCCAAAACAGGAGCTGACACCCATCCTCTGCTTCTGCATCACTGTTGGCTACACTCAACTTTGCAGGCACTGCTTTAAAAAAAAAAAGTAAATAAAGACTAAAAGCAAACCACTTCTCTTCTGTTGCCTAAAAAGCTGCATGGGTAGAACAACTGCCTGGAATGAAGAGGGTTGCAAGTTTGATCCATGGGGTCTCCCCAGAAGATGATCATGGCAAACCACTTCTGTGTGATTTGCCAAGAAAACTGCACAGAGATGTCCATGGGGTCCGTCAGGGGTCAATCCTGGTTTGATGGCATCTAAAATCAGCCCTATCTGTTGATTCCCAAATGCCTCTAGCTTAAGCATAAACCACAACTTCTACTGGGAGGAAAAGGTTCAAATGAATGGACAATTCTTGGTCTAGTGGTTAGAGAGCCGGACCCTTATCTGGGAATACCGGGTTTGATTCTGCCCTCCCCCATGAAGCCAGCTGGGTGACCTTGGGCTAGTCACAGCTCTCTTCTGAGCTCTCACAGCCCCACCTGCCTCACAGGGTGTTGTGGGGAGAAGAACAGAAGCTTTGTCAGCTGCTTTAAGTCCCCTTAAATGGGTGAGAAAAGCGGGGTAGAAAAACCAACTCTTCTTCTTCTTCTTCTCTGTTCTCCGAAAAATTTCACGTACCCACCTTTGCTTCCTACCCAAAGCCTGGAAGATTGTGCAGGATCCTGGCAGGGCTCCCTCTCATTGCCCAGTGGCATTTTAAGGTGCCAGCTATGCATTTTTATGCCCAGGCTAACAGCTAGTGGGTTTTGCTCATCTTTTACTGGGCACGAAGGTGTGTTCTGGCTGCCATCTTACTGAGCCTCAGGGTTGGGTGGTCTGGTGTTTCTGAACTAATTAAAAATGATTAAGAAAAGCTGCTATATCTGACAGGCCCGGGTGTGCAAGCCTAGGACAAACATGCTGACAAACAGAGGCAGTAGCAGACTCCAGTGTGGCTGGTTGCAGCTGGTACAGCTGGGCACAAAACCTTGTGCCATTCATGGGAGGAGCAGTGAAGCAGGCGAGCTGAGGCTGAGGGCATTTTAAGGGGCGTGAATCTTGCTGCCCAGGCTTCAATGGGCTTGACTTTAAATGAAGAGTTCACCCCTGGGACCCTGAGCTCCCAGGCAGACCTCTCACGGTTCCCTTTCTTCCGATGCCAACCGCTGCAGTGATGCCAACTCCTGCTGCGGCTGCTGCATTATCAAACCAGGGCAGATTCACCCCAAGTGCTGATCGAAGCTGACAGGTGTACGTTCCCTGGCGCAACCCACGCATCTGGGGGCGGGATGCTTGCTGTCGCTTAGCAGCGTCAACAACGGACAAGCGAGCCGGGCTGCCAAGGCGCGCAGCTGCCCACAGCACGGGGCAGAAGCAGGCGAGGCAGATGCCAAGATGGAGAGATGCAGATTTGCCAAGAAAAGCGGCGGAAGGAAGGACAGGATGGCCCTAAAAATGCCCGGTTCGTTCCCCAGAAATTCTTTATTTCAGAAATCGGACAGCGGTTGCAGTCCGTGACGGAGACATCTGGGTTGCATGGTTGACTCAGGCTGCAACTATACTTAGACAAAAGGGTAGTTCTGGAGTGATCAGCGACAACCCATGGATGTGTATCTGAGCATGTCTATTCCCAGGACACGTATAGGACACCCTATGGAAAGAGTGGGCTGGGCTGTCAGGAATAAAACTGTACCTTTACGCAGTTTTATTGGCAAGCACACAGAAGTGGTTTGCCATGATCATCTAAAGGCTCATTACTGTGACAAGGCAAAGGAGACACCATGCGCCTAAGTAGCTAAGGTGTCCAATGGGCGCCAAGGGGTGTGGGCATCAGGACATAAGGGCACGGAAGGGCCTGGCCAGACAGACACTCCTGTAAGCCAGTTTGGTCCAGTGGTTAGGGAGCCAGACTCTTAAATAGGAATACTGGGATGGATTTCGCCTTCCCCCATGAAGCCTGCTGGGTGACCTTGGGCTAGTCACAGCTCTCTTCTGAGCTCTCACAGCCCCACCTACCTCACAGGGTGTTCTGTTGTGGGGAGAAGAATAGAAGGTTTGTCAGCTGCTTTGAATCCCCTTAAATGGGTGAGAAAAGCTGGATAGAAAAGCCAACTCTTCTTCTTCTTCTTCTTGTCCCCCACCAGCACCTGAGATGCTCCAAAAGAAAAGGTGGTGCCAGCCTGGACAACTTGAAGGCCAGGTTAGACAAATTCATGGAGGACAGTTATATCAGTGGGTACCAGAATGGATGCCCAGGTACCACCTCCAGGTTGGAGAGAGAGGCAGGATGCATCCAGAGGCTATTTGCAGAGATTCAAAAAGCAAGTGAAGGCTTTGCCTTTAACGTCTGCTTGAGATGCACTTAAGCAGTTGGTGGGCCACTGTGTGAGACAGGAGGCTGGACTAGGTGGGCTGTGGCCTGATCCAGCAGGGCTCCCCTTAGGTTCTTATGGACTAGATGGGCTGTGGCCTGATCCAGCAGGGCTCCTCTTAGGTTCTTATGGACTGGATGGGCTGTGGCATGATCCAGCAGGGCTCCTCTTAGGTTCTTATGGACTGGATGGGCTGTGGCCTGATCCAGCAGGGCTCCTCTTAGGTTCTTATGGACTGGATGGGCTGTGGCCTGATCCAGCAGGCTCCTCTTTGGTTCTTAGGGACTAGATGTGCCGTGGCCCGATCCAGCAGGGCTCCCCTTAGGTTCTTATGGACTAGATGGGCTGTGGCCTGATCCAGCAGGGCTCCCCTTAGGTTCTTATGGAGTAGATGGTCTGTGGCCTGATCCAGCAGGGCTCCTCTTACATTCTTATTTAGAATGGATGCCCAGGTAGGTGCTCCCTCTGGATTGAATAAACTCGCCCCCCCAAGATTCATCAGAGGTTTCCCTTAACATTCCATTAAGAAGCAGCCTTAGACTTTACCTTAAGGCAAAAATGATTCAAAAATAGCTTTTGAATACACCTACTTATGCAACCATCTCAGAGCTGGGGCCATTGGGCTGATAAGGCAGGTGTGCTGGAGTTAATCCGTCTTCTATTTTGATGTGGCGAAACATTTTCAACGCAGCCAGCAATGGCATATTAACAACCTCTCCCTAAAAATAGAAACAGATAATTGCAGAGAAAGAGAGAAAGAGAGTCCTTTGTACGCCAGGGATGCTGAGCTAAGCAACATATATAAGGTATTTGCTGGGCAAGCACGAAATGTATCTTTCAGGTAAGTATGGGCACAAATGTATTTTTTACATTAAAATCTGATTCAAATAGAATATTCCAAAAATTTGATTTGATCCAAATTTCAAAGATCCAGATTTTCAAAACTCCGATTCAGATCCGGATTATCCAGATCTGCAAATCAGAAAATTCAATTGGTATCCGGATATAATATGAATGTCGACAAGATTCGTATCCAAAATACAAATTTGTGGAAAGGCATATTTATTCTGTGTGCAACCCGTATTTGTTCCATTTTCATCCCGTATTACTTGCACAAATACATTTTTTTACGTATTCGTATGCGATAGATACGAATCGAATCATTCGAAATCCAATCGAATGTTTAAATTCAGATTTTTGGAAATCCGCTTCGGATCCGGATATATGAATGCCGACAAAATTCGTATCTGAAATACGATTTTGCAAAAATGTGTATTCCGTATGCAACCCGTATTTGTCCCGTTTTATCCAGTTTTATTTGCGCAGATACTTTTTTTTTCACGTATTTGTGTGCGATAGATACAAATCTAGTCATTCGAACTACTCAAAAATCTAAAATCCGAGCGAATGTTTAAATCAGATTTTTGAAAATCCGATTCGAATACGAATGTCAAGATTCGACGGATTTGAATCAGATTTTCAATTTTTCGAATATCCGTGGACATGCCTTCTTGCAGGAGTTGCCCTGCCTTCTGAAATTAACTGCCTTCATTACGCACCACATGAACCATCGCGGGCAACAGCGCACCGAGTCCCCAGCCTGTTTTGCAAAGCGGCATGCTTCCTTTGTACGGGCTTTGCATGCCAACAATTTCAGAAGTGTGTCTGAGGAGCAGGGAGAATCTGCAACATGTCGTATATCAGGTGCTCCTGGAAAGCTGCTTTTGGACTCTGGGCTGCCGCTTGAAGCTCAGGTGGAGGCCATTGCCAGGAGTGCCCGTTCATTTCTACAGCTGGTGCATCGGTTGAAGCCCTTTTTGGACGGAGAAGACTTGGCCACAGTTATCCTTGCTCTGTTAACCTCCAGATTGGACTACTGTAATGCGCTCTACACGGGGCTGCCCTTGAAGACGGTTCGGAAGCTGCAGCTGATGCAGAATGCAGCTGCTAGATTGCTGGCTGGGACAGCTGGCCAGACGCACGTCGCGCCAGTCTTAAAAGAGTTGCATTGGCTGCCGATTCGCTACTGAGCCCAATTCAAGGTGTAACTTTGACGTTTAGCCAGTTTGGTCTTGTGGTTAGGGAACCACCCTCTTATCTGGGAAAACTGGGTTTGGTTCCACCCTTCTCCACAAAGCCATCTGGGTGACCTTGGGTGGGTCACAGCTCTCTTCTGAGAGAGGCGTAGAAGAACAGAAGCTTTGTCAGCTGCTTTGAGTCCCCTCAAATGGGTGAGAAAAGTGGGGTAGAAAAGCCAGCTCTTCTTCTTTTAAGGCCCTAAATGACTTTGGCCCCAAATATCTAAAGGAATGCCTTCTTCCATATCCACCTGCCCATACCTAAGTGTGAACACAGCCTGCCCTGGCCTTTGGCTAAGTGAGGATATAGCTTTTTCTCCCCACTTTTCAGACACTTTTGTTGTCTTAATATGTTCATATTTGGTTTTAAATGTTGTAACCCACCCTGAGACCTTTGGGTACAGGGTGGGATGGAAATGCAAATAATAATAATTAACAACAATAATAAACAAGGACACCCTAAATGGAGGTCTATGGATGGAGAAGATCTCAGAGGCACCTTTTGATTTTGGTCAGAGCAAAGACGGGTAAAACCAAGAGCAAGTTATGAAAACAGAAGGCTGAAAGAGGGCTGGTTTCTAGGGATATATATGGAGCCATTTCCCACATTCTATTCGAACTGAATAGAATGTGGAAAAATTTGGTTCCGGCCGAATACCACCCCCCGCGGATGTGGGGGTATTCGTATCAATCGAATATCCATGCACGGAACAAATAAACTGTCCCCCCACCCCTCCATCCCCATCGGTCCCCCAATTATTTGACCTCCTTGCTGTTGCCACCACCAAGGCCTTCTCCTCGCCATCACTGCCCCTTCTTCCGGCACTCCGGAGGGCCAAGGGAGAGGTCTGGGGGGCCACGGGAGCACACACACCCCAAGTAAGTGGGCGCCGGGGATGTAGGCAGGAGTACTCCAGGGTCACCCAGGGTCTCTTCCAGGACTCATGGCGCCACCGGGGCACCCCCATAGGTAAGTGGGCACCGGGGAGGTGGGCAGCAGCGCTCCAGTAGCACCCCAGGCAGGTAAAGGGCTCCCGGGGAGGCCGCAGGGGGGAGGGTGGCCAAGGGAGGGAGGCCTTGGGGCATCCAATATCCATAGACTGATGCTTCTACGGATACTGGATTTTTCAATAGGGCCTTTTTAATAGAGTCCTATTCGATCTGTCCAGGAATCTTGGAATTCGGACACATTTATCCAATTTCCGAACAGCGCTAATCATTCGTATGCATCCCTCCCGTTTTCAACCCGTGCGTGTGAAGAAAAGGTAGAATGGAAACAGCTTTTTATTGGAGATGTCCAGGTGTCTTTACAGCAGGTTCACCTGAGCCACCACCTGTTTGCAACCTGTGATGGCAAACTGCTGCCCCCCTTTGGAGTAATAGCTCAGCTGACCGGCCAAGCTCTCCACGTGGGCCGGGTCAGGGTAAATGCCTTCGCTCATCATCTCCTCGTAGAAGCAGTTTAGGATGTGTTTCTTCTCCAGCAGCAGGAAGGGAACGATCTCCACCAGGGTCCAGAGTGGGTGGACGCGGCTGAGGACCGGCCGCAGAGCCGTCCCGAGCTCCTCTGTCTTTTGGGGGGACTGCAAAAGGTCGCCAGAGGCGTTCTGTAGGAGAAGGCTGGTAATTTCATTGCCCCCAAGGTTACTGATGAGGATATAGACAGCGTTGAGGAATTCGTTGGTTTGGTTCACCTGGAAGTATCCGTTGAGTGTCTCCAGCAAGGCCGGGGACATGAACTCCACTTCATCCAGAATAAAGAAAGGGATCTTCTCTTCTACTTCGGCCTGGCTGACCATGCCGCCGATGATCTTGGATAAGTCTAACTGGCAGGTCGATATGGATGCAGCTTCCGGGCAGTGGTGCGTTGAGAAATAATGGAGCACTAAACCGTTCCCCATGACTGAGCGGAAGTGTTTGGCCAGCAGCCGGCCAACATGGCTCTTTCCAACCCCGCTCGGGCCGTTGAAAGAGATCACCAAAGGCTTGTTATGAATGTGGGTGGCCAGGTAGTCCTTCAATAGCCCTACGATGCTCTCAATGGCTAGCGTCTGCCCAAAGACTTCCCGATGCATGGTCTTCTCCAGACCATCCAGGTCGTACTTTAGAAGGTTATCATCCAAGTTCTCAATAGCGTTAAGGATCTGGAAACAGATGATGCCGACGAGCAGTAGAAGACATCTCTTGGCTTTGCTCTTGTGTTCTGTTGGGAGGTATTTCTTAGAGTTCTGGGGGTACAAGACCCGGGGGTTCCTGGGTCTCTTCTTCCGCTTACTGGATCTTGTCTGAGGTGGCTGAACGGAGGTGTCAAAAGTGAAATACTGTGAGCTCTCAAAGCCTGCTTGGCTCAGAAGTGAGGTCGACATGCTGGTCACCTTGGCCTTGCCCAGCGAGATTTGTCTCTGGAGGAGTTTGGCTTGGGGGTCCCGTGGCCGGAGGCCTTTTTTAAGTAGGTTGGCCGTCCTCCGTAGGCGAACAACGGCCCGCAGAGGAGAAGACAGCAAAGAGACCTTATGGGGGCTTTTGGGGGACGCTTTTCGGACATCCATCTTGACCTCTTCAAGAGGACTTCTCGGTTCCATTGTCGCTGTGAAAACAAGAAGCAGGAAACATCAAGAAAGGCAGTGAGACGTAATGGTTATGGGTCAGTGTCCAAAACGCTCTTTACTGTGAGGAGGAAAATTAAGGTTAGTCCGTTTGGCCTTGCGGTTAGAGTGTCAGTTTTACAGCAAAAGATGCAATCGGTGTCCCGCGAGTCTCTTTCCGGACCATTATTCCAACCCCCTTGCCCCAACTGCCAAGTGAGGCATGATAAATTTAATCTAAATTGCACACAAGTGCTAAACTGCCATACCGGGTGGAGTGGAGGTGTGCGCCTCTAGTAAACTGCCTCCAAACCCCTAGCGGTTTTTAAATATTATTTTTGTTATTATCATATTATTATCCCTGCCATCACTACAGCAGGCGGCACAGGGGTTGGTGACGTCAGCCTGGCTTCCTATCGGGAGAGAGGGGGTGGAGAGTAAAAGATGCTCTTCCCCCAAGCAGGGGTTTGGCGCAGTTTGCATGGGGACATCCATATTTGAATTGAGCAAACGCATGGGGACAGCTCAATTCGAATTCGGCCCCGCATCCAGAATAAAAACAGTAAAATCCGCACTAAACGAAGTGCGTGGGGACATGGCACAAGTCTGCAAAGGCCAAGGATTTTCGTTCCTGATTCAAACCGTATCCAGGCTGACGGGTTTCGCGGTGGACCGATTTCCAGCGGCACTTCCTGGAGCCCCACCAAAAAGATGGGGGCAGCAGGACTTGTCTGCCCTAAGTGTCTAGTGTGGAATGCTGCCCGTTATTCCAGAATTTGTTCTGGAACATGGGGCAGTATAGAAGGGGCCTAAGTATCTGTTTTGTGCACCATACTGGGACTTAATGGCAAACATGTTGTTTTCTGCCTAGGTCGTGGCGCCACCTAGAGGTCACGACTTTCAAGACCTTATCTCAGAGTAAGCAACTGCAAACATAAGAGGAGAGTAAAGTTTGTGCAATTTCAGGAGAATGCATGTTACCCATTGAGAGTTTGATCTGCTATTAAGAAGAAGAAGAAGGGCTTGTTTCCACTGCACAATTTACTCCGGGTTTTAATCCAGGTCCTTTAAATCAGTGGTGAGCTACGCATTTTCAGGATCCCACTGGCAGCTTATTATGCCGACTCGCAGGGGGGAACCTCTCTTCCCCATCTCTTTTCCTGGGTGAAGATCCGAGCCCTACCCCCTATATAAGCCTGATTCGGATCGCCATGGGGGAACAGAGAGGGAGGCAAAGGTGTGGGTGGAGGAAAGGAGGGGAGCAGGATGATGATCGCTGGCAGAAGAGTCCCTCTTTGCCAATCAGAGAGAAAAAGTAGGCAACAGTTTTGCATAGTATCAGGCATTTTAAATTCTTTCCTATCTCTGTCTAAGCAAAATCAGACTCTCCTGGGGCTATGGTTTGATAGCTCGCTACACTATAGTGTCTGATCTCTTGATACATTTCACTCACAGTTTGGTCTAGTGGTTAGGGAGCCGGACTCTTATCTGGGAATACCGGGTTCAATTCTGCCCTCCCCCGTGAAGCCAGCTGGGTGACCTTGGGCTAGTCACAGCGCTCTTCTGAGCTCTCACAGCCCCACCTACCTCACAGGGCTTCTGTGGTGGGGAGAAGAACAGAAAGTTTTATCAGCCGCTTTGAGTCCCCTTAAATGGGTGAGAAAAGTGGGGTAGAAAAGCCAACTCTTCTTCTTCACGCTTTCAGACAAGCCTGAACTGTAGCACGCAATGGGGAGAGAGCGAAAAGGGAAGGAAATTGGAGCTTATCATTGGATCAGTAAGCTGGAAATAGGCAGCCTCTGATGAGCTGACACACTTTTGCAACCCCCAGGAGGGAAGCTGCCAATTTGAGCTTTGTGGGGGGGGGGGGCAAAAGGCAATAGGATTCCTCCCACCCTCCTTTGTCTTCTCTTCTACAGCTGAAAGGGGAGACAGAGCGGTGAACAACAGAATGCTGCTAGATCTCATTAGCAAACAGACAGGGGGAAAGGGGAGGAAATCACAGTTTATGATTGGATCGGGGGGGGGGAAATGAGGAGAACGCCCCTAAATCATGCTTCCATATCTCTTGTGCCCCCCATTGACAAATAATGAGGATTATTTCTAAATCCTGCAGCAAGAGTTCTTTGGATTCAAATACAGATAATCTGTGTTCCAGGACTTTTAATCCTTGGAAACTGTGGATTCATCTAATCCTATGGGAACATTCAGCTTTGAAAATGAATTCAAACCGCTTTAAAAGTTGAATGAGGATGCACCTGAAGAGTTGATTTTTATACCTGACTTTTCTCATCCTTTAAGAAGACTCAAAGTGGCTGACAAACCTTCTGCTCTTCTCCCCAAAACAGACACCCTGTGAAGTAGGTGGGGCTGTGAGAGCTCAGAAAGAGAGCTGTGACTCGTCCAAGGTCACCCAGCTGGCTTCGTGGAAGAAGAGTTGACTTTTAAACCTCACTTTTCTCGTCCTTTAAGAAGACTTAAAACAGCTGACAGACCTTCTGTTCTCCCAACAACAGACACCTTGTGAAGTAGGTGGGGCTGCTGTAGGGAGAAGAACTGAAGATTTGTCAGCTGCTTTGAGTCCCCTTCCTCCTACTCCTTCACATTTTCCTGGCACAGAGAGTTGGTCAGAGGTCCCGTCTCACTGGGACAGAGCCCTCACGTTAAACAGGGCCAGACTGCACATAGTTTTTAAAGTGTTGACACCCTCAACACTTCATCTATAAGGCAGCAAAGCCGACTGAATCACAAGTCCGTGTATAACCTGGTTGTGATGGCAACTGATTCCTCCTGCGAAGAAGAAGAAGAGTTGGCTTTTCTACCCCGCTTTTCTCACCCATTTAAGGGAACTCAAAGTGACTGGCAAACCTTCTGTTCTTCTCCCCACAACAGACACCGTGTGAAGTAGGTGGGGCTGTGAGAGCTCAGAAGAGAGCTGTGACTAGCCCAAGGTCACCCAGCTGGCTTCATGGAGGAGGGTGGAATCAAACCCGGTATTCTCAGATAAGAATCCGATTCCCTAACCACTAGACCAAACTGGCTCACTCTTTACATAAAGCTCCGATCTTTGTCTTTTTAAAATCAGACTCTCCATGCATAAAGCAGTAAAGCTCTTCTGTAGCCGCTACGGCTAGGAGAAAAAGGAAGGAAATAATGGGTGAGGGGGAACTGAAAAGAATGTCCCTTCCCGCCCCCACCCCAAAAAGTGTGTTCCCATTCACAAAAAGTAAGGATTATTTCTCAATCCCATTGCTAGACTTCTTTTTATCCGAGTATAGGTAGCATGCATTTGAGGACCTTTAATCCTCAGAAACGGCGGATTCCTCTAATCCTTTGGGAACACCCAGCTCTGAAAATAAACTCAATTTGCTTTAAAACTTCAATGGAAAATGCAGCTTCAGTGCAAACATCGCTGGAAAGAATAAAATGCCTAGATGATGGAAAGCAATTCAGTACATCTCTAAACGATCTTCCTGGAGCATGGTGGTGGTGGTCAGCACATTGGTTTAGGCTGTGCAGTGCTCTGAATTTTGGCAAGGCAAGAGAAGCAATGCGTTGTTTCCACCATAGGTTTCGACGTCTATTCTAAAAGGGCTGGTTTTGATTGTTGCAATATCTGAAAGGACAGAGCAGGATACAGGTATACAAAAGCATGCATTTAGAAAGAATGAGGAATTTATTCTGCCAAAATGAAGGAGAAATAAGACATGTACAGACCTGTTTTCAAATCAGGATGGAGCAGAGAAACTCATGGGTTGCTGTCACCAGCTGGGTTCATTTACGTCGCACCAGCAGCAGCCCCGTCACTGATTTAAACACCGGGAGAGTAATTGTTTCTTTGGTTAAAGTTTTACCAGAAACACATCGTTGGTTCTTAATCACTTGCAAAATACTGCAAGGCGTGAAACGGCAAGCTGTACTGGGGGACGGATGCTGGAAACAAGACGCATCTGTTCCCAACGTTATAGGAAAAGCTAAGGATCACGGACTCAGAAGGGGCGTCTGAGGTCATTTAGACTATCCCTGCTCAGTGAAAGGCATAGGTCACAACTGCTGCGCAATCCTTGACCATCCAGTCAAGCAGAGCTTATATTCAGGGGCAGCTGGTCCATAAGGGCAAAGTGGACCCCACCCCATTGCACCCGCAGTTCAGAGCTTGAGTTCACTTTTCTCCTTTACGTTTATTTACATGTGCCTCTCTTCAGGGTTCATTATGGGCCTTTCAAAAGACCACAGCTTGTCTCAGTAATAAGTTGAAGGTAAATGAAGGATTAACAAAAAAACAGACAATGAAGATTAGCTCTGTACCCTCCCACATAGCACCTAATCTGGCCATTGTTGACCAGCACTGAAACAGAGAAAATGGTGCTCAACTCCTTAATAAACAACAAGGATTAGTACATAACACTACAAATCCTAAAGAAAACAAGGACCAAGGTTGGATACCAGCCTACCTTGACCAAGGAGCAAAGGAAAGGCTGCTATTTATTGCAGCTCGCCGCCTACTACAAGCTCACCTTCACGCTGACGCTGTTACTTGGCCAGGTAGTAAAACATCTGCTAGTGGAAAATTCAACTCAGAGAATTCGGGCAACTCAGATCACCAGGCGCTATAGATATTCCCCACCATCCTTGGCTAATGTACCCATGTTGTGTGCTGTTGGTTTTCTAGTGGGTTCCCAGAGAACCACAGCCTTAATCATCCGCCTGATAATTCTACTACTTCTGATCTCTGGGTTCACCTCATTTCCGCCATAGGCCACGGACACCGCCCTCTGGTCCAGTCTCTCCCTTTAATGTAGGTTCTCCCAAAGTACAGGTCATGGCCCACTTGCAGGTAGTGGAGAAATTTAGGTGAGCCGCAGTGAGGATGCCAATGACCAGGTAGGCACTCCTTCAGCAGGGGCATGAAGCCCATCTTCCAGCCTTCACCTGAGCCGCTCTTTGGCAAGCCTTTGGCCTTGCCCTTAGACAGCTGCATAGGAGCGAATGGTTGTTAGAGGCATACCTGCTCGGCTCCGAAGAGCTAGGACGAAGGCTTCCCTGACAGCTCCGTCCTCCACGTCCCAAGTGCTCCACTCTCACTTGAAGATTTGGCAGACTTTACTCTGTCCTGTGCTAGCAAATTCCACTCCATGCTGTAGGAAGAGATAAGTTTCTTTGTCCTTCCGAAAAGCAACATCAGGTTCTAGTATCTTTGCAAGAGGCGAGGCTTCTCCATGCTGAGCAGAACTTGATATATATGCATTCTCATTTCCTCTAAGCTAAGTAGCCTCAACCCTGCAGCCTTCCTCCTCAGTTAAATTGCTCCAGCCCCTTTTCTGAATAATTTCTTGCACAACAGTGCCTTTCCCTAGACAGGCTGCACCAACACCAGATAGTGTTCTAGGTTCAGCTGCAATACCAGGGTCTGTTGGAGAACTAGGATGCTGATATTCAAAAAAATCCTTTTGTAATGACCTCTAGGAATTGTTCCCTAGTCATTCAAAGCCAGTATACAAATGGGCTCTCTATTTTCCTACCGCCATCTGCAAAAGCAATATTCTAATTTATCTTGGTCAACTGCACCATCTGTTGGCCTTACAGGGAATTAGGAACCAGAGCTGAATGCAGCCACAGCTAGGCGTCTACTCCTATACCCTATGGCTTGTCACCTGGGTATAAACACCACCTCCTTCACCATTATCTGATTGCTTCAATATCCAGGTTTGTAATACAGTATAGAGAAGCCCCCTGTCCCTAGGGACTGTGAGGGGGTCACATTCAGCCCTTCCCTGAACCACCTTCTCTACCTTGGGCAGGTTGGGCATGGAGATGAACCTTGCAAAAGTGAAAGTAGGTCAGAAATGTCCTTTTGAAAAGCTCCGGCAAGTGTTTCTGACTGGCACTAGATGGCGCTATGTCTTGATACTGCATTCAGAGTTTGCCAAGCTAATGTATGCTGGTTTGGCAGCCAACTAGGCTCATCGGCTTCCAAATGCAGCGCCTGGATGTAGTAGCACCCAACGGCAACAAGAAATGCTTGTCTGCTTTGTTTAAGGAAGCTCTGGCCTGCCTCTAAGCCTGCCTCTGTGTCAAATCCTTCTCAACTGGTGTGTGTATGAGAGAGAGACAGAGGGAGAGAGAAACTGAATCCAACCTGCACACTACTGTAATGTATTCTCTGTGGTACTGCCCTTGAAGACAGTTCAAAAGTTGCAGCTGATGCAGAATGCCACAGTAAGACTGCTGGCCAGACTGGCTGGTTGGACTCGCATCACGTTAGTCTTAAAAGGGCTGCACTGGAAGCCAATTCATTACCAAACCCAGTTCAAGGTGTTCCCTGTAAACTATAAGGTCCTAAAAGGCTTGGGTCCCGAATATTTGTAGGACTGGGCCCCGAATATCTTTTCTTCTCCCGTATTGATCTGCCCAGGCCTCAAAGGGCAGGGAGCTGGGATAGGACCTTTTCGGTGGTAGCCCCTAGACTATAGAACAGTCTCCCCCTTGAGATATGCCAGGCATCTTCACAGAAGACTGACAAAGATGCACCTATTGATCCCGGCTTTTGGCTGATGTAGCCCACCTTGAGAACTTCAGGTACAGGGCAGGATAAACAAACTCTTCAGGGTTTCAGGGCAGTGCATTGTGACCTGCATTACCTGTGGCTGAAGGAATCCTCTGGCTTGATGTTCTTCTGCTCCTAGCTCCTGATTTTGAAGAAAGGCTTTGGCTCTTTTCTGCGTCCCCCGTGACTGTCTTAACAGTTTGATCTGCGATTTACTTCCTGGACTTTCAACTGGATCTTCCAGTTACTTCGGCCTCTACCAGTTCCCACTCCCTGCCTTCTTTCTTCAGGCCTTAAGGGGCAGTCTGTGAAGCTGATGGACAGGAGAGAGAGAGAGACCTACAAGGGGGGGGGCTTTTTTCACCCAGATGGCCATTGGCCTATGGAAGTTACAACCCAGAGAGGTGGTGGGAAGTAGACCGAATGATGGACAAATTCATGGGGGACAGATCCATGGCTCCTAGAACGTATGCCTAGGTACTTCCCACCAGGTTGGAGAGGCAGGCAGGATTCCTCTAAAGGCCATTTGCTGGGATTTGAGATCAAGCGAAGGTTTTGCCTTTGTCTTCTGCTTGAGATGCCCAGGAGCCACTGTGTGGACTAGATGGGTTGTGGTCTCATCCAGCAGGGCTCCTCTTAATTCACGGAGGATACTGTAGGTTATAGAGTTGCTATAGAATGGATGCCTAGGTGCTGCCTCCAGGAAGGAGGGACAGGTAGGATGCCTCCAAAGGCCATTTTCAGGAGTCAAGAGAAGGGGAAGGGGAAGATCCTGGAATGGGGCCAGAAGGCAGAGTAGGTACACAGCCATTGCTTCATGCCTTTCCATGCTCCATGACCCTGGATATTCCATGCGGTATAATTAAGCACCAGACAGGACATGGCCAGGGAGGTAGGACGTTTTCTGTTTGACAGGGTAGAAGATGGCACAGGTAATTTCCACCCTTCCCTTTCTGGTCCCTCCAGGTGGTGGCCAATTTCAGACTGGAGTTGACTGGCAATGTGTCCCCAAGGGCCTTTTTCCTGCCCCCGAGGCTGGCTGCGGGGTTAATGGGTTGGCAAGATGCAGCTGCTGGATTCCAAGGGCTTATCCTACGCATCTGGGAAGCTTACCATGACCTCTCCATTGCAAGCGGTGGCATTTTGATGACACAAGGGACAGCATTCAGGCGGAGAAGAATATATGTTGGCAATGAAAATGGAATTTCCTGGAGAAAAGGCCAAAACCTGCCGGGACTTCAGGATGTTTGAGCACAAACTTGCATTCCAGACTCGTGGGCTCAATGGGAACAGGATGGTCCACTCAATGGGCCTTTTTGGTCCACTCCTGCTGAGCGATTCCTCTGTTTTTAAGTCCCAGCCGCTCCAAATGGCCATTCCCACCTACCCCTTCCCCTTCCTCCGATTCATCACGGAGCAGAGAAGCCACAGGGGCTCCTGGTGATTTGGGAGCTGCGTTTTATACTCCACAGGAGGCCTGTGTTCTTCCCACACAAGACTAAACCATGAGTCAGAGGCCACAAAAAGAAACCGCAGCAAACAAAACCGCTGCAGGATTTGTCTCCACAAGAAGAATTAATAGGTGAAAGTACCACTGAATGAAAATCAAACAGCACTTCACCTGTGGCAGACTGAAGAGAGCTGTGCTCATTTGCTCAGCTAATATTTTCTGGATATTATATATATTTACTCATTGAAATGTGTATATACCATTTCCTATTCAGAAAGGAAACTTCTGAATTGGTTTACACAAAAGCACACATTAGAAACAAGAAGCTCCTAATATTGCCCATAGCTGGCCATGCTCGGGTTTTCAAGAACAAGCACTGCTGAAGGAAAATCAGCATGGCTTCTGCAAAAGCAAACCGGGATGCTGGATCAGAGGAGCTGTAGCCTGATCCAGCAGGGCTCTGCTTATAAAGAACGTAGGAACATAAGAGGAGCCTTGGTGGATCAGGCCACAGCCCACCTAGTCCAGCATCCTGTTCTTATTTTCTAGCAAACAATCACAGAAGCAGCAAGTAGACACAGGTCAACATCCGTGGAACCTTTGCCTGATGAAATGTATGTGACGTTTTGGCCAGAGATGTATTGTCTGAACAGAAGCGTCAGCAGCCCAGAGTGGGGATTTGGATGGTCCCTGCAATGGCATCTCTGCAGACTGTGTTTTGCTCAGAGTTAGGAAGCACCACTGGTCAATGGAGGCTCCTTTCTGCTGGATAGGTGAGTGTCTCAGAAACACCCACCTGCTCGCTTACTGTATTAGCAATAAAATGCTGGCAGTGAGGGGCTTAGCAGTGGTGGCCCCACATTCACCAAAGCATAGTAATATTAGCGCTCAAGCAGAACAAATTCAGCACCAGAGAAGCTTCCTTGTCACGTTCCTGGCTGAACTGCAGCTTCTTTCCAAGAAGGAAAACATAGTGGTGCCAGGGTATTTAAGGTGGCAAAATGCACACAGTCAGCCTAAGTCTTTCTGAAGCTTTTCTGGTTTGACATTCCTCGCTCTTCACTCCAAAGCTTTGCAAATCAAATCCATCTCAGAGAACAGCCTTGACTTGTGGAAACAAGGGGTCCCATAGGTGTTGGGTCTTCTGGTGAAGGGTGAGTCCCCTGCAAAGGTGGCTTGTCAAACTGGGAGCAACCTGGAATGCTTTACCTGCTGTTTATTAGCACTGGTTTTCCCCAGAGCTTGGTGCAGGCCAGACAGGTTGGTTCTCATTCCTCCAAGGAAACTTTCCACGCCCCAAGAGATAACAACTATGGGGCCTTCCCACAGACAGGTCAAGATGGCAAGAATTTGCCCTTGCAGACACTTGGGCTGTGGTCACACCGACGGTGTAATCCAGCTTCAGTCCACATTCAGAGCGAATCTTCTTTGCACATTGCTACTCCAAAGGTGAATTTTCTGACTTATTCAAGACTGAAAGAAAACAGCTCGTGGCGTTGCTGGTGTATTTGTTCTCTGGCTCTGAAGGTGGACTAAAGCTGGATTAAACCTTAAGTGTGACCACAGCCCTGGAGTCAAACCCAAGTCAATGGTACCTACTCCCATCTTGGGTCTCATTCTTGCAACTCATAGTATGGGAGGGAAGATGGATGGATGCAACTTTCTGGGGAATATGAATTTCCAGGTCCACCCTAATCACCAAAGTTCCACCAAGTTTCCTGCCATTTAGGGGTTCCATATATATATAGGAAATGACCGCAGCTCAGTGACAAACTGCCTGAAAAGCAGAGGGTTGAAATTCCAATGGCCATATTCTCCCTAGAAGAAAGCGAAACCCGGAGAGGGTCCAAATGGATCAGAATGAAGAATAAATATGGAAAGTAAGGGTGTTCACGAATATGATTTTCGGCATTCAGTTCGTAACAAATCGAACGGTGTCTTTCTGAAGCTTTTCTGGTTTGACCTTCGAATCCGAGAAGATTTAAATGTGAAAAAATCCCGTTTGGATATTTAAGATTCGGATGTCTTAAAATCCGATTCAAATCCGTAACATTCGAATGTTGGATTCGTATTTAAGGATATGAATGCAGACAACATTAGCATCTGTTATACATATCTCTACGCATTCTGTAAAAATCCGTATGCATCCCATATTATCCAGATTTAATCCCGTATTTTAAGCACAAGATACACAAAATTTTCATGCAGATTTATATACGACAGATACGAATCTACACATTCGAATTATGCGAAAATCTGGATTGGGTCTTTGAAAATCCCATTCGAGTTTGAATGTTAACATTTGTCAGATTTGACCGCTGCGCAGAGGAATTTACTTTCCCCATTTTATACCCCATTTGTCATTCTGTGCTTCTATTTGCTGTCCTACAAGCTATGGCATTGACCTAATTTCCGCTGTGATTTCCCCCACCCTGGAAGATGACCCAAAATTGCACCATTGTGCTACAAACTGTCTTTCTTCAAAGCCCATTCAGAAATTAAATTTGCACTTTTTTTTGGATACAAAGTGACCCTTTGCAGGGACTGATGATGAAATTGATCCAACAGGGAGAAAGCCCAGTTGAAGAGTTACAATAAATAGATCTTATCTGGCTTCTGACAGTAATAAAAGTTTTTATTATTAATAATAAATACATTTCCCCTTCCCATCCCAGTCTGCAGACTCTAGATACGGCACAGCTCAGAGCCAGCACTATCCCCTTGTGGAAATATACTACATAATACAATTGCAAGGTTTTGGGGTTTTGTTTTTTAGGGAAGTAGACGTTTGCGCTGTACCACATACGACGCTTTCATAACTCTGTTCACCACAGTTTTCAACCATCTGGATGGACAAAGATCTGGTAGTGTCAGTGGGGCGTCTGGATGCCAGGAAATGCAGGAAATATATCGGTCACGTGCACATCTGTCTGTCTTCCTACACCGCAGTTTGCATGAATTTTGCGTAAGTCCAAATCCCAAAAACCAGCCATTCCAAGCCATACTGCAGTATTTGCAAGAACATTTACATTTCGACAGAGTCTCTACTCAGCTGCCCTTAACAGCAGCCTTTACTAGCAGAACTGAAGCTTGTCCTGGGCGGGCAACGCATTTTCAACCGCTTTAAAGCCAACTGCTTAAACTCTCTGCTGTAGGCTGCTGCTAAAGAGAGGCAAAACTGGTCGGTGCTATTTCTAAAAAGCCGAAAAGATTCATAGAACGGCAACGTTGAACCACATTGACCTCTGCCCATGACAGCTAATGAGGTCTAGCAGAATGTTAGAATGCATTCAGCAAGTGCATTGGCTAGGCTTGCAAACTGCAGAAAATCATCACAGCCTTCCCAAGAAAGAGAAGTTCAACCGTACTTAATTTTTTTAAAAGAATCAGCTCCTGGTACAGGCATGTAAATTAAGCACCTGTTCTTGGTTCGCTCTCCGCAGTGTAAACCAAGAAACAGCACTTGTTGCTTCTCCGTCTACGTTTAGCTAAGGTGTAGACGCCGTGCAAGAAAAAGGACTGGGAACATTTTAAACTTTGCTCCTAAGCCTTAAGCAGTAAGTAGCTTATCTCTATTAGCCCACATGATACACCAGGCTGGCCCCTGGCACTTTCCACAGATCAAGTGGCTGTAAAAAATGCACCAAAGCACGTCTCCTTCTGGACCACTACCAGCACAAGAACACACCCAGAGCAAAGCAACAACCTCCAGCATCTTTTCCACGTTTTCCCAGGAGGAACATTCCCCTCTTCCTTTCATCTCTGAGCAGGAGATGAAGAAAGCATCTTTTTAAAAAGTGCCAGCCAGCAGAAGGCAGCCAGTAGCATCGCCATGTGGTTGCCAACTTATTTCTTGAGGGTTTGCTCCTGGGCAACATTCTCTTTAAGGCAAATTTTATTTTATAGGCTTTTCACAAGCCAAAAGGTCAAGCTTCTCCTCCTTAAAGTCCCAGAAGCAATGCCACACGTCATGCCACCCGTACCTCCCCCCGTGATAGTGGGCACACCGCTATCCCCCACCGCGGAGGCCAAGAAGGACCATTACCAAGCTTCGTCAGGGCCGTCTCCGGGTCTTCACCAGCAGGGCACGTCCTTCACTCCTCGGAGAGCCAGGGGCCGGTCCCATGTGGAGGCCAAGGAGATGGGACGGTGGAGCGCGAGGGCTGTGCGCGCCCTCGGCAGGGCTCAGTGTGCAGAGAAGTGCAAACAGAGGAACCTTCTTTTGCTCACGTTTCCTCCGCTGGGCCGCATGAAGCCTTATCTCAAAGGCACGCTGGAGCAGCTGTGCTTGGCTGCTGGCGGACGTGTTGAGTTAGGGCTGCCTCTGTGGGAAGACAAGTTCTCTTTCCCTCTCTCGCCCTCACACGCACAGAAACACCGGCTAAAGCAGCGCAGTCCAGTGTGCGTCTGCGCCACACCGGAAACTTGACTCCAGCAATGAGACGGACACTCTCGCCACCCACCCACCCAGGCCGGGCCAGGCCTCTCTGGGGGAAAATCTGGGGTCAGGGAGAGGGAAGGAGGCAGGACTTCTAGCTCCTAGCTTGCTGCAATGAGGAAGCTCTCCCTTTGCTTGCGGGGGGGGGGGGGGGCGGGAGGAGGTGTTTAGGCAGTTTGGACTGAGCTCACACTTAGGCCAAGCTGAGCATGGGAAGAATGGGCCTGTCGCAGACCTGGCTTTGGAGGGGATCCAATGCAGGCTTGGGATAACACAAATTTCTCTATCACACAACACTAGACCCAGGGGGCATCTATGAAGCTGATGGGTAGGAGAGCTGGATCCGACAAGGGGAAGCATTTCTTTACCCAGAGCGTCATCGGTCTATGGAGTTTGCCGTCAGAAGAGGTGTGGCAGCAACCGGCCTAGATGGCTTAGATAAATAAGTGGACGACAGATGTACCAATGGCTACTAGAATGGATGCCTATGTACACCTTTCAGGCTGGGGGGACAAGCAGGAGGCCTCTAAGGCCATTTGCAGGGAGCGGAAAGCAGGTGAAGGTTTGCCCTGGTCTCTGCTTGAGATGCCCATGGGCAATTGTTGGCCACTGTGTGCGAGGGGATGCTGGACCGGATGGGTTGTGGTCTAATCCAGCAGGGCTCCTCTGATGTTCTTATGTTCTTATAATGCAGTGGAGGTATCACAGGCAGAGGGAAGCATGTTCAAGGGCCTGAACACCTCCCTTACGAAATCAGGCTGCAACATCCAGGCTTCTTCAGCCTTGAAAGATGGTGTTTAAGACTCCGTTGGCTTCTGCACGCTTTAGCAAACCCTGGATGAAGCATGCCTGAAGGGCAACAGGAGAGCTGACTCAAAGCCTGGACTTCCACTTACGAAGGGGCGGGCACCAGGGATCCAGTTTGGTCTTCCGGATGCAGTGCCAGACTCATATCTCACAGTCATGGGGTTTGATTCTGCACTCCTCCATAAAGCCAGCTGGGTGGCCTTGGGCTAGTCACAGCCCCACCCACCTCACAGGGCGTTCTGTCGTGGGGAGAAGAACAGAAGGTTTGTCAGCAGCTTTGAGTCCTCTTAAATGGGTGGGAAAAGTGCGGTAGAAAAGCCAACTCTTCTTCTTCTTCTGAACTAGCTGTTTTTGAGTGTTAGTAAAAAATCGAAGTCACCCCAGCAGACTCACGCTTATGGACTCCATTCAGCCTATTCCGGCTCACGGGACTCCCTTCTTCAAAGAGGCCTCGCACTTTGTAGGAACAGTTTCCCTCTTCCCATCTTAGCAGAGAAAGGGGTTCTGGAGTCCAGGGCATGCAAATTTCTCTGCCAGGTCTAACAATGGGCCACCGTATTATCTCCTTTGCATATCCAGGCAGCGGGAAGAAAATGAAGCTTTCATATGTGCAAATCAGCACAGGGTTATCAAACAGCGGCTAAGCTTTTCCTACGGAATGACCGAATGACCGTACTGAGGGTCAACCATCACCCTGAGGTTCGGGAATGGATGCAAATATAGTTACGCTCATGCAAAGGGCAGGGGACATTTTCCAGATTCCATCCACCCGTGCTGCGCTTTGAAAATGTGTTTCCTGTTTTTCTGCTGCCTGTTCTTTCTTTTTCACCCATTTACCCTGACATCTGCAGAGAAACCCTTCTTGGCTGTATTGCCTTAATAGTTAAAGGGGTGAGAAGAGGGGACAGGGACTTCTCCATGGTAGCCCCCACATTCATTTTATGTCTTCAGGAGTTAAGTGAAGGCATAGCTATTTACCCTGAGGAAACAGGTCCCCTTCCCCACTCTTAGGCACTTGTTTTTATGTGTTTGTTTTATATTGTTTTTATGTTTGTATCCTGCCCCAAGACCTCCAGGTACAGGGTGAGATAGAAATGAAAATAAACGATGCAAAAAAATTGACAGCAAAAAATAGTGTCTGAAGAACGACAGTCTCAAAAATAAAATGAAAAAAGTGGAAGAAAGTGACCCTCGCAGCTACAAAATTCCTGGCCGTAGTAATGAAAACAAGGGAGAGGTCAGAAAATGAAACGCTGCAATTGAGTGACCTTCGCCTGTGGCGCAGTAAGGCTAGGGCACGCGGGGCCGAATTCCCCATTCACACCTAAGCAGGAAAGGAATGCGTGGGCACACGTTCCTACCTGCCTACGTGCAAAAGGGGAATCCGTCTCCCCAGAAGGCTGGCACGGGGGTGGGACGCCCCTCCCAGGCCTGCCCCCATTGGGTCAAATTCGACCCAGGGCCGGGCAGGCCTGTCACATTCCTTCCCGGGTTCCCGCAGGCCCTAGGGGACCAGATCGGGTCCCCTAGAGCCTGCAGGAACCACCCACCCCGGGGCCACACAGGCGAGAGGCTTTGGGACCCAGTGAGCACGAGCTAAGGGCCTCCTGTGTGTGTCCCCACGTAGGCCCGTGTCCGGGGGTGGGTGGGGTGTTTCCTGCGGGCTCTAGGGGACCTGATCTGGTCCCCTAGGGCTCGCGGGAACCAGGGAAGGAACGTGCCTTCACGCAGGAACTGGAAAGGCCTTTTGGGATTGGGAGAGGAGGAGCTTTCAGAGGGCCTCAGAATAACCCACCAGCAAGTGACCACAGTGCAGGAAAAGCTCCTGCTTCCGCGTTTTCCCAGGGCCCACTTCATTCAGCAAAGGTATCACTGCCGAGCGTCCAGACGGGCAGTTTTTGTGCTACGTTGAAGAAAACTCACACAGAGTTGGGTTTTCTCAAAAGAGGGAAAAACGCAATTTTACCCCTTACGGTGGGGCGTAGCCAGTGAGCCACTTTCAAGCAGCCCCTGCTGATGCCAACAATGAGAGACGGAGACGCAGCGGTTGACAAAGACAAAACTCTTTAATGTTCTTTTAGGACCCTCAATCGCACGCCCAAGGATCACGCCTTCACAGCATACTTCCGGGGTGGGTACAGCCGCTCCTTCCGCTGCTGCTTCTTGGTCTTCAGACCCTCTTCGTGCTTATTGAGCCGGCGCCGCATGGCACGGGTCTTCTTGGGCCGCAGGTCCAAAGGCTTGTACTTCTTGCCCTGTTTGGAGGCCAGACAGAAGCGGACTGAGAAACAGATCCTGGGGACCTCAGAGACCAAGCACCGGAAGAGCACGGGCCTGTTCACACTGGGCCACATTCTGGGATATATCTCAGGATAGGGATCTGTTGTCCTGACGCAGATTCTGGTAGGCCTCCCCTGGGGCCTGCATTAGCACGTGGACTGCAGACCCCTATTCCAGGATATATTCCAGAATAAAGCCAAGTGCAAACAGGCCCCAAGTCTATGCTAGCCATTCTGTGCCAGCCAAGTTTGAAAAACACGCAGTTTGAGGTACCAAATCACTTGCGGTGGAGCAATGGCTGCTTCCACGCTACGCCTAGGCTCAGCATCACAGGGTAGACTGAGTTGTGAGGTCACAATGGTACAAAGGCTGTTTCTGTAAGTGCAACTAAGACCCCATTAGGAACCCGACAGGTACGGAATTGGTATGGAACAGTTACATACCTTCTGCGCACCGGACCCCTTACGACCGCGTTCTGAATGCGCTGCACCCATGAGCGCTGGAGAAATCTGGATTTAATGGGGTCTTTAGGCCCTTAAATCTGGATTTACGGTAGACCCCTTTAATGGCGTCTTCAGGCCGGTCTTCTGCTGTGAAGACTGGACCAGAGGCCACGCGTCTGCACAACTACCGGGGCAATGGGGCTCCGCCCCACAACACACACTCTACGTAGGACCGCACATCCTTCATGGCTGTCTATGAAGCTGAGCACAAGTTCGTAACAGCTACGTAGCTGTGTCTCTCTGCCCTGCCCACTGTAACTGGAAGTGACCCCTGACTGACAGCTATGCAGGCCAATCATGCCGTGCCAGGATGGGTGCTAGGTGGCCCCTGTGGACGTGTGGGGCCCTCACCAAGATGCGGATCATCAAAGATCGGACTCAACGAAAACAGGATATCGAAGATCCGATCTTCTATATCTGGATTAATGGAGGTACGTGCAAAAACAGCCAAAGTCTCAGCTTGCTTGAGACCAGGGCCTTTTCCGTACCTATCTGCTCTTAATTTGTATTAATTAAATACTCGACTCAAGGACTCGGGCATACGTGCGGAGTGTTTGCCTTTAACCTTGGAGCTCTGTAAGAAATCTGTGAGAGGTCATTTCTTACTGGAGCTCCAAATTTAAAGGCAAACACTTAGGGCAGAAGCAGCCCCGACTTCTTGAATCAAGTATTTTCACATCAATCTCATGACCAACAGAAAACACTCTCGGTTTTCAAGGAATACAAAAGATACTTTCTTCAATAAACAAAGTCTGTTCAGATTCTAGATGATCTGAGACAGCAGAAATTCTACCTGAAAGTTTACTACACCTCCCAGTCAGATACATTAGTGGTATTAACTCTTAGCCCCTTTCCACACAGGCCCTGATTCTGATGTCCACAGACTAGTGCAGGCTACAGCAAGCCCCACCTGGGGTTTCATGTAGCATGCACCAGCATGCAGACAACAGGCCCTTATTCTGGGATGCATTATCTATTTATTTGTATTTTTATCTTGCCCTATACCCGAAGGTCTCAGGACAGGTTACAGTATCCTGGAATAAGGCACAGTGCAGCAAGGACCTTGGTCAGGCTGTAGAAATGCCCAGGCCCAGGAGAACTATGTCCCTACTAGACAACTACTAGACGACCATCTTGACTGGGCCATCCAGTAAAAGCCATTTAGCAGGTAGTTGCTTTAGCAAGATCAGATTCACACTGCATCCACAGGGCTCTGAGCAGTGCTGGGTGTCTTGCAATTCAGGTCAGAATGGAAAATACAGTATGCTCCTTCCCCCTCTTGAGATGAATAATGCCACCCTGGTACCACATCTTCCTTCCTCTCCATCTGCCGAAGGCTGTCCTAAAGTCCCTGAGCTTTCCAGACACAAGATTTTTGCCACGAGGGGAAATCAGAAATGCAGGATCCTGACCTACCTTGTAGAATTTCCTGAGATTTTCTTTCTGGGTCTGGTTAATGACTGTCAACACTCTGGCAATGGATTTGCGAACAACTCGGCTGCAAAAAGCAAAGCAGAAAGTTGATGTAAAAGAGTGAGCAGGGCACTGAGTATGATCAGCTGAGCAGAGTGTTTTTTCAACACTACGGACACATTCTGAACACTGTCAAGGTCTCTGTTGATCTCTGCAAGGAGCGCGAAGAGGTAGATCAGGCGCAGGTAGTTTTCAAATCCTTCCTTGTTTGGTGGCATACCAGCACGTTTCCGGATCAATCACACAAAAGGCTAAGAGAGAAGAGTTGGCTTTTCTACCCCACTTTTCTCACCCTTTTAAGGGGACTCAAAGCGGCTGACAAACCTGTTCTCCCCACAACAGACACCCTGTGAGGTAGGCAGGGCTGGGAGAGTTCAGAAACAGGCCTGTGACTCGTCCAAGGTCACCCAGATGGCTTCGTGGTGGAGGGCGGAATCAAACCCAGTATTCCCAGATACGAGTCCGGCTCCCTAACCACTAGACCAACCTGGCCTAGGCAAGGATTATTTTGCACATTCTACTAGATTGTAGCAGTAGGGCAGAAGAGAAGCAGGAAAAAGGGATTGAGGACAATAAGCTTATGCTAAACGGATGCTGCCACCCAAATGCTGACAAGGATTTTACTTGATGAAAACTCACATCTTAGACAGTTTGGAGGCTGCCCCGCCAGTCACCTTGGCGACCCGCAACTGGGACAGTTCCACCTTGAGGTCATCTAGCTGTTTCAATAACTCTTCCTTCTTTTTCCCTCGCAAGTCACGGGCTTTGATTTTGGCCTAGAAAGGAAGCGGAAAACATGGCATCAGAACTATTATTACGGTTATTAAAACATGGGGAAGAGTCCTCAGTCCTAAAGCATGCACAGAACTGCGCACACTCACAGAAGGAAAAGTTATGATATATACTACATCTATGTTCAAAGAGAAGGTATTTCAAAGTAATCGCTGCTGGGCAGCAGGAGACAGAACCCGACTGCTCTGTTTACAGGCCTCTTTAAACAGTCACTGTTAAAACCAGGATGCTGCCATGAGTTCAGCAGGACCCTGATGCTCCATTCTAAGAAAGCTTTTATACTGGAAAGGGTAGGAAACTTAATCAAGAGCCTTTTGCAAGCCAAAGATGCTCTGTTTTTATTTATATTTTTCCCCACTGATCTCATCTTTCTCTCCGAGAGTTTGAACGAAGTAATATTCTTCTCCTTCCATTCTACCTTCGCAGCAGCCCAGCAAGGTGGGGATGGAGGTCGGAGGTCTCTCAAGAGCTTCTAGAAAAAATACTTAATTACTACGCCTCAAATCTCTCCCACTCCCGGGCAAACGCCTGAGGCTGGGTCCACACAGGTAAAAACAGGACAGAGCGGCTTGCACTGCAGGCAACATGTGCTGAAGCACCATCTTCGATCCAGACCCTAAAGACACCAACATCCTGGCCTGGCTTGTGCACTTCTTAGGAAGCCAGCATGTAGACGCTTGAGTCTACGCCCCCTTCCTTCTCCACGCACGGTTCAATTCACAGCTGGCAGAGGCGTGTTATGAGCGAGCAAATGCACAGAACTGCAGCTTCAAAATACCTAAGGGGCCCTGCTGGGTCAGGCCATAGGGCACTTATGCCAACATCCCATCTTATACAATTGGGCCATCAGTTGCTTCTGGGCATCTCAAGCAGTAAACAAAGGCAAAACCATCACCTGCTCAAGACTCCCTGCAAATGGCCTCGAGAGGCATTCAAAGTGGAGACAGTATCTAGGTATATGAAAGGTGATGGAAACCATCATTAAAGACAAAATTAGTCTGCACATTGAGCAGCAAGCATTGTTGAACAGAAGTCGCCATGGCTTCTGCAAAGGTAAATCATGCCTCACAAACTTGTTGGAATTCTTTGAGAGTGTCAACAAACACGTGGATAAAGGCGAACCACCATTGTCTATCTGGACTTCCAGAAGGCTTCTGACAAAGTCCCACATCAAAGGCTACTGAGTAAACTCATCAGCCGGGGAATAAGAGGACAGGTTCTGTCCTGGAGTAGTGACTGGCTTAAGGGCAGGAAGGAGAGAGTAGTTTCTTCTGGTGTCCTATAGCCACTGATGCACCAGCCCTCCATGATCAGAGAAACCCTGCTGGATTGGGCCACAGCCCATATAGTTCAGCATCCCAGCTCACACAGCGGCTCACCAGTTGCTTCTGGGCGGCCCCAACGAAAGATGAAGGCAAAACCAACCCTTGCTCTCCAATCCCTGCTCCCGGTCTGCCCTCCAACCTGGAGGTGGTACTGAGGCATCCACCCTAACAGGCACTGATGCACCTGACCTCTATCCATTAACAGTCAGCTCTCCCTATCTTGACACCTCCACACCAGCGCCTGTGGTGCATGCATAAACGCAGCTGCCCCCCCCTCCCCCGGTGCTTCCTCGGCGAACTCGGGGCGGCCAAAGTGCCCCCCCATCCCCGAGTCTGTTCCCTTCCTCCCAACGCAGGCATGCATCTCCCCAGCAGAGCGACCACATGGGAAAAGGAAGGCAAGACTACGACGCCCATGATGCACTGCGCCCGCAGGACCCGCAGCTCACGCTCCCCGCAGTGGGGCTGCCCCCATTCTTCCCCGACCCAGGTAAGCAGGCAGGCAGGCGGCCCTTCCAGGAATTCGCCTCTGTGGTCCCCTCCAACTACACCCCCCCCCCCGCCAGGCGGGCCTGTGTCTGGCTGCTTCCCTCCCCCCATCCGCCTCCCCTCATCCAGACCTCCCCCTTGCAGCGCCCCCTCCCTCGCCTGCCGCCCCCCGTCCCGGCGGCCTTACCCTCCCGGAGCCCCCCGGTCCCGACCCCGTGCCAGCCCGTCCCGCCGCCGATGGCGCCGGATTCAAGCGGCCTCCCCCTTACCATGGCGGGAGCAGCAGGCAGCAGGGGCTACGGACGCGGAAGAAAAGAACGGAAGCCGGCAAGGGACAGGAAGTCAGAGGGCTGGACCAAACCATTGCCGGCAGAGCACGGGGGGGGAACGACTCTCTCCCGCTTGCTCTCTCTCTCTGCACCCGCCCCCCGTTCTCCTAATGGTTTCGTCCAGGCCGAGGTTTAGTTGCATTGCAGTGCAAGCCAAGGGGGGTCTGAAGCTGATCATTAGCAAGCGCATTAATGCCATTAATTAGCGAGCTGATCAAGAATCCCTTCCCAGTGGGGCCCCGCCCTATGGAGGAAGAGCCTCCCCTCTGAGACTGTGGTCACACCTAAGCTTTAATCCTGCTTCAGTCCACTTTCAGGGTGAGAGAACACCCTAGCAAACTGAGCAGCGATTTTATTTTCACTTTATCTTGCCGAAAAGGGGAGTTTTCTGAGTTATTTAAGACTGAAAGAAAACAGCTCGGCCCTTTGCTGATGCGTTCTCTCGCTCTGAAAGTGGACTGAAGCTGGATTAAACCCCAAGTGTGACCACAGCCTGAGATGTATCAGGCACCCGCACTGCTTGCATTCAGAGATGCTTGATGGAGGTGCACACTTCGGGTGTTTTTCCACTTAGCACTAGAGTACCCATTAAGGACCCGTTAAGAGTCCTTGATGGGTCCTTAATGGGTACTCTAGTGCTAGGGTTTTTCCCACTAGCACTAGAGTACCCCTTAAGGACCCCTTAAGGACCCTTAATGAGTCCTTTAGTGCTAAGTGGAAACACACCCTAAGAGACAAACACTTGAACTCAAGTAGCAGGGAGTTCCCCGGGCGGCCCGCCGCCCAGGTATGGCGAGGCGAGCTTCCTCGTAGCAGTTCCTCGCTCTGCCCTCACGGTGGCGCTCGCCGCCTCCCCTCCTCCTCCTCCTCTGACCGCAGGCGACGCGGGAGCGGAGGAAGGCGGGGCGCCGGCAGCCCAGGGCGCGAGAGTGGCAGCCGGCGCGGCCAATCGGGCCTCTCCCCGGGGGCCGCGGGGCCAATGAGAGTGGCGGCGGGGCGGGCCGAGCGCGGCCGCCGTCCGTGGTTGCCCAGGTTAGGCGCGGTGGAGGCAGGGCGGGCGGCGCGCGAACGGTGGCGGCTCCGCTCCCCTCAGCAGCCGCAGCCAGTCAGCCGCCCGTCCGTCCGTCCGTCCGTTCGTCGGCAGAGCTTCGCCCGCCCGGGGCGCGGGGGCCGAGAGGGGCCGCTTCGTCGTAGCCTCGCTCGGCTCCAGGTGAGCTGAGGGGAGGGGAGGTGGGGGGAGGGGCGGAGGGGAGGGGTCACCTGCCCCCCCGGACCTGGGGGGGGTTGGGGGGCAAGGGGCTGGCAGGGGGGAGCCTGGAGCTGAGGGGACTGTGGGGGAGGGGAACAGGCACCCTGAAAGGTAGGGGGAAGGGCCCCCTGGAGCCCTGGGGGGTGGGGGAGGGGTCACCTGCCCCCCCCCAGACCTGGGGGCCTGGGGGTCAAGGGCTGGCAGGGGGGAGCCTGGAGCTGGGGGGACTGTGGGGGAGGGGAACAGGCACCCTGAAAGGTAGGGGCAGGAGAAAGGTCCCCTACGGGTGGGGGATGGGGCAGAGGTTGGGGGCTGCCTTCGCCCCCCTCCCCCATGTCTAGGCTCTGGGGGCAGAAGGCGAGAGTCCCAGGGAGATCGGTGTAGGAGATCATTGGGCGGTTAAGGGATAATTGGGGAGGGGGCTGGGGAGGGTTAGACCCTAATGTCCTTATATATATCAATACACAGAGAGAATAGGGGTGGGGGTGGGGAGGGGTTAGACACACTTCTATCCGTGCATACATACACACACATATATGTATGTATGTGTATGCATATATATGCTTACATATATATGTATATATGTATGCATATATATGTATGTGTGCATACATATATATGCATATATGTGCATATATATATGTATATGTAAACATACATATTTGCATATATATATATATATATGTACATGCATGTTTGTATGTATATGGGGGGGTGGACCAGTATGTCTGTCTGTGTATATACTTATACATGGGGGTTTAGACCATATGTTTATACATATATGGTGGGGGCTTAACTAATATGCCTGTGAATATATGGAGGAGTGTTGGACCAATATACCTGTTTATGTATGGGGGATATACCAGTAGTGCATGTATCTCTCTCTCTGTGTGTCGATGGTTCCCTTTAACCCTCCTTGTCCCCCTTCATCTCTTGTCTGCTCACCCCCTTTTCATTTCTCTCCGTTTTATTTGTGGGCTCCCCACCCTCCGTTTGGGCTTCCCTGAATGGAAAAGCCCACAAATAAAATGGAGAGAAACGAAAAGGGGGTGAGCAGTCAGACCGTGAAGGTGGACTGGAGAAGGTTGAAAGGTAAGGAAGGTGGCGGCACCACGGCCTGTGACAGGAGTTGAGGATGGAGGAAGCCGGGGAATGGGGAGCAACCTTGGGGGGGGCGGGGGGGCACAGACTTTGGAGGGCCTGGGGTTCTCTTTTCGGATCGTATAAATCTTTCGCCTTTTCAAGGGCCGTTCCCTTTGCAGTTTGACTCGCTCACCCACCCTTCTTGGAGAATCCTGCCAGGTGTGCAGAATTGTATTGTGATGGATGGTTTCCGTGGAGTCCTGGTATCATGTTAGGTGTGCGGAGAGAAGGAGGAGGGCAGGATTTGGGGTCTGCATGGGGGGGTTGTGGTGGTGAGGTTGTGCGTTTGGCTCTGGAACGGTTTCAGGATGAATTTGTGGCGGGGGTGCCCTTGGTACAGGTTTGAGACAGGAGGCTGGACTAGATGGACTGTGGCAAACGTTGTCTTACCTAATAGCTTCTGGAGGGTGAGAGCCAAATAAACCTACATTGTGATCTAAGGAAGCAGTTTCTTTCTGTGAGGAATGAGTTAAATGACAGTCTGCCCTGAGAAAAGGCTTTTTTGCCGCTGAATGCACCTTTGCGACTTCAGGAATCCCGTCCTTCCTGAGTACCGTGTTTCCCAATGGGAAGTTACCTTGGGTAACTTCCACAGCCCTCTGCCCTCACCTGCCTCGCTGAAGGAGCAGGAGAAGAGCCGGCAGGCGTCCGTTTGGGTTGGGTTTGAAAAAATAATAATAAAGAGTTGCTAGGTGAGCTTCCCCTGTTGCCATAGAGAGGGCAAGAACAGGTAGAGCAGCCAACAGGTGCCTTGAAACAGGTTCTGAACTGAAACGTGGCTGCCGAGGGATATTTTCGCCCAGAGCAGGCTGCGGAGAGCTGATGGGTTTTTTGTCATCCTCTTCATCTTCTTTTTGTAAACCGCTGGAAGGACAAGCCCAAATTTAGGCTAGGTCTTTCTGTGGTGTATCTTGAAGGGACTCCTGCATGCCTCTGCTCAGCCTCTAGCGCCTCCTCAGGAAATGTGGGCTACTGCAGTTGTTTCTGTTCACACTTCCTGTTGGCATGTCCTTTCCGTGGCCCTAGGGTGGTGGTTCTGAACCAGATCTTTACCTCCTGCTCCCGTGCTTCAGCCGTGGGGCTTATTCCACAGTCATAACCTGGTTCAGGGCAGGAGCCGTCTCCCTCCTGTTTCTTTCTGGTATAACAGGCGATACAACCTCAGGCGTGCCTTGTTGAAGTCTTGAATGTTTTTCCTTCCTTCCTTCCTTCCTTCCTTCCTTCCTTCCCTCCTTCCCTCCCTCCCTCCTTTCTTGAAAAACGAAACAAAACACCTTCCTGCCTGAGGTGTGTGCGTGTGGGGAGAGGAACCACCTTCCAGCCTGGTTGCTGAAATGACATCAGCCTTTTGTGCCCGTGAAGACGTTTGCTTCCTACGTGATCTTTCAGCCGTGGTCAGCTGGCTTGGCGTGCGGAGACCTACCCTTTCCCCGTGGCTGGTTAGATTTTCACTAGAGGAAGCAAAACACACAGAGACACACAGGCGGGCGTTTAAAAAGCAGCCAAATGGTTGTGGATGGGGGAGAGATGGGTGGGATAGCAGATGCTTGGGAGGATGGAGCCTGCTGCTGCTGCTGCTGCTGCCGCTGCTGCTCTGAAGGAGGAAAGGATTGCACCTTTCTAGGCAGCGCAGTCTGCCTCTGAAAAGGCATGAGAAGGGCTGCTTTGCAACACAGGGAACTGCCTGTTTCTTCTCTCCATTACTCCCCCCCCCCGCCAGAGCCCCCCCAGTGCCGCTCCTGGGTCCGCTGCGTGCCAAGAGACCTTTCTCTTGCATCCTCTCTTGCATCGCTGGAGCGCTCTGCCGTCTCGGGATTTTTAGGAACCAGGTCTGTGTTGTCAAAGCCAATTCCCCCTCATCCCCCCCCTGCCCCCCGCCCCCCGCTGCTACCCCCATGATTGGGATGCTCCCAGCGTGGTTAGGAAGCAAAGGCGTGGAAAGCCAGCGAAGGATTTGTGTGTTTGGAACGAAAGGCAGCAATGTGGCTCTTCCAGGGAGGGGAGGGGAGGGGAGGGGGGGATGCAGTAAATGCATCGTGATGGCTGGCTTCTGAAAGATTTTGGGTCTAGCCTGCCATGCTGGGGGTGGGGGTTTCCTAGGGGTTGCCCCTCCTCCTCCTCCTTGCCTTTTCAACCACCTCTGCTTGTAGCCGTTGGGAATTCTACAGGTTTCTGCATCTGATCTCGCTGGCGGCTTTCCAAGGCTGCTGGGATGCTGGATTGAAAATTCCCTTCGGGTAAAATTAGCGGGATTATGGCCCACTTGGGAGGATCGCTGGTGGTGTGTGCTTCAGGGCTGGGGCTGGAGGGGGAAGCTGGCTGAGTCCCTCACAGCTATGCAGGTGCATTCCCTGGATTTGCCCCCGGCCCCAGCCCAACGGTTAGGGCAGCATGTGAGCCTAAAAGGCTGTGACCGTCTGCTCAATCCTGCTGAAATGTATTGGAAGCGTTCCTCGGGTTTTCAGGAGGAAAAGCTGCTACGTCTGTAGGCTGGAAATCTCCCATAATCCACGGATCTTCTTTCTTCTATTAGCCAGCTGAGCAGCTAGGCTTATGGAAGGGGGTCTGGTGGCTGTGTCTTTGGCGCAAGGGGGGGTCCTCAGCAAATTGGGTGTGAGAAACTGAGTGGGGGGACTCAGTTCCCCCAGAGCCATAGCCAAGCAGAGCAGATAATACTGTACCAAGTGAGTTTTCCTGGTTTCTTGAATACCCACACTTTCTGTGCCTTGTTGTTGTTGTTGTTACTGCTCCAAATAGGTTATTGATGACATTGAAGGGGTTGGCTTAGTCTTGGGGACTCCTGAAGGTGATTATTTTCACGTCTGACGTTGCATTTTTGAAGTGAGACTAGGTATAGCCGTGATTATGTGCCTCTCTTGGCAAGATCTAAAAATGCCTTTTGTTCTAAGACCTGTGAAGTTGCCACGGGCTTCACTTGTTTAAAGGTGATCTTACGTTTCCTCTGCTCCCCTCTGCAGAATAGTGACAAATGGAGATTTCCGCTTTAAAACTCTCCTAGAGCCTGGATCGAGCGTGGAGAGCTGTCGGCCACAACCACTCTGTTTATTTTAACCCTGCCTTCTTCCTCAGACCGTCTTGCAGGGGTGCGAGCCAGACGGGGTGCTTTTCCCAGCTGTTTTGGTCTTGTGCCCGAGTTAACCCAGGCCACGGTTTCACGATGGCAGGAAACTCTGGCTTGTAGGGGAAAAGGAAGCCATACTTAAATCTGAAGTCTCACGTGTTCTGAGGAAAGAATTTGCCTAAATGAACCATAGCTTTTTGATGTAAGCCAAAGTGAGCTTCTGTGCGTTTTGAGTTCCTAAAGTCCTGTTATGCAGGATAGAAATACAAATAATAAATAAATAAATAAACTTTTAAGCATGCCATAGGCCTATGGCATTTCTCCAGCTGGAAAGGCTTGGGAAGTAGATGATAGCAGAAACCCTTCTCTACTGAGAGGCCAGCTGTCAGTGAGTGGATGGACGTTTAATTGAGGGCTAAATCCGTAAGTCCTGGTATGCTTCTTTTTCTTAAATTAGGCTTTAAGTCATTCTTCCTGTCCCATCCATTTTACCCTCATAATGTGTGACTCAAGGTCAGCCGGTATGTTTTCCTGGCCAAGGGGAACTAGGTGGATTATATAGAAGAACCCCGGTTGAATCAAGCGGATCTTATTTCCACTCTGCAATGCCCCCGATGGCAATTATTTGCTCTTGGAATTAGGTATGGCCAGGTTGTTATGGCTCCAAATTACCTGGCTTATGGCAGCCCTAAAAAATGCTTGTCAGAGCGTTTAGCGCTCTGCTTTAGCTCAAGTGAGATTGTACAAAATAGAGGGTTCCTTTCTTTCCTTTGGGTAGGTAACATTTCCTACTATTGCTGGCCGAATGGGATCCCAGTCCATTATAGTTGACGCCAGGCTTAGTTACAATTGTGTGAGAAGGTGTAGAATTTGACGTGATCTCTGCAAAATGTCCTTGCCAGAAATAGACTTTCTGGCTTGGGGAACGAAGCAGCTTCCAGTAATCCAGAAAGTCCGCCGTATCTGACTTTGGTACAGTAAGGCAGAGAATATTTATGGGGTGGTATGCACGTCTGCTTCCATCCTTGGCAGAAACCAGACTAAATAGCAACATTGTCTTTGTCTTTTAAATGCAAAAAACCCTGCTAGCTTGATGGTCCAGTGCCTGAGATTGGCCTGTGGGATCTCACACCTTCTGAGATATTGTTGCTGCTGGGTACCACTGTGTTCTGACTTCTGATTGGCTGCAGGAGCACCCCTATATAGTTTTCCTTGCAGAGATATGGGGTCTACAGAAAATCCGGATTAAAGGCCAGAAAGAACCCATTTGATCCAGATTTCCCCAGCGGCAGTGGAAACAGTCGGGTCCCAAATGGGTGGAAATGGGGACATCCGGCTCACACCCAAATGGGTCCTTAATGGTGCAAAAATGGGTACTTTCTGCCAGTGGAAAAACACCCAATATCTCAAAGATTTAAATACCCATTTTTTTTTTTTGTTAAATTATTTGCGTATTTCCAGTGTCGAGATATTCTCGGCCATGGTGTGTTTATCATAATTGTTCTTAAGATGTTGATTTCTGTCTCTGAAAAAAATTAGTCATCCAAGTTCAGGATTTAGAGCGATATGTAACTTAGGTAACAACCGTTCTTATTTTCACGGCA
This sequence comes from Aspidoscelis tigris stejnegeri, assembly GCA_023333525.1. Taxonomy (NCBI): domain Eukaryota; kingdom Metazoa; phylum Chordata; class Lepidosauria; order Squamata; family Teiidae; genus Aspidoscelis; species Aspidoscelis tigris. The sequence goes on from JALMGA010000016.1 coordinate 13,330,161, forward strand.
CGGGAATGGCCACAAGGGAGATACCTTTGTTGGGGGAAATCTCAAGAGTGTTACTGAATTCAGTCTGAGATTCACAATTAACAAGTCTTTGTTCCATTTCCTTATTCAGAACGTTACAGAAAAAGATGAGATTCTTTCCCTCCCTGTAGTTACAAAAGGTTTTTTTTGTGATTTTGCTATTCTTTAGTAATACAACGTTACAGAATCTGGAGTCTCTAAACTCATTGCAATAGTACATGCAGACAAACATAATCAACATCTTGGTATATAACCCATGGAAACTCTTAAGGGCCAGGCAGAAATTTTGCAAATTTCTCAAAATAAACAGATACTTGTTATCAGTTTCCTGGTGACCCTAAAAGCTACAAATAATTCTAAATATTGGAGAAAACTGAATCAGAAAATAAACATCTTGTTGACACTTTCAGTGTGAATGTAAGATTGGAGGTTTTTTAAAAAAATATTGGGGAGGAAAGGCGTTGCTTCACAAAATAAATTTATGCTAGCAAAACAATGATTTTTCTCCTAGGGGGGGGGATTCTCCTTTGGATCCTTAGAGCTGTGAAAAAATCTTTGAAATCCTTAACATTTTTGACATTTTCTTGAATTCAGTGCAGAAATTGTGGGCCTCCAGGGCTGATAAACTCTTGATTCGATTTGATCCTTGAAATTAAAACCGCTTCTCCTGCTCTGAAGATGGACTGAAGCCGGTTTCAAAATCAGGTACAGATGGGCCCTTAATCTTGCAGAACTCTTCTCAGAGTACGGGGAGTTGATTTCATGATTGTTGGCCGTGGTGCTTTCGCTTGCATTTAGTTTGGCATCTGTGAATTACGAAAAGGGGCACAGTTGGTCTCCAAGTGGAGAAAGTGGGAGTAAGGTTTGGGGGTCTTCTCTGCAGCCCAGTAGGAACCAGAGCTGCTGAAGACCTGGAGAGCATTTGGAGACCCTGGAAATCTTTTACAAAATGATTGGAATTTCTGTGTCATGCTTGCCTGTGTGATGGAGTAATGGGCAGAGCATGTTTTATGAGCAAGATAAATCTCCTTCTTTGACTCCTTTCCCCATTCTCCTGCAGACTAAATAGCGTTTGAACGCAGGTTGTTGTGGCATTTGGGTTACAGTTCTCTTTCATCTCTGTACTATGCTGTCTTATTCTGGATTATATCCCAGTGTTGGAGTAGGCTCTTATTCTGGAGAAGGGCAGAGTACGGATAGGACCTATGTGGTTGTTTTAGTCAGCTAAATTCTGAACACGTTCAGACCAGGAGGTTGGTTGTGCTCAGTATTTGTGAGATCTGCTTTTTTTAATGAACTTCTCTTCCTTGTTTGGGTTTTCTTCTCTGCGTGGAATAAAAGCCAGTGGGACTTTTCAGGTAGGTCTTTTCTGCAACAGGAATGCAGCTTGATCTTGCCTGCCTAGGAGAACAGAACTACCTGAGCAAAGTAGCAACATATACTTGTTTTAAATAATTCAAAACCGGAGATTCTGTGCAGACAGTGAATCATCTGGCAGTTCAGACCTAGTGTTTGACTTTTACATTAGATTCCCATGTGAGGGCCACATGCAAATAGGGCAGTGATGGCGAACCTTTTGAGCTTGGTGTGTCAAAATTCGCAAGAAGACCTAGCTTAACTCGGGTGCTGTGTCACATCTAGAAATATCCATAATTTTGTGTATTTGTAGCTCTGGTAAAAAGGTTACATTTTTGATATATGCATTTTATTAAAAGCAAAAACAAATAATTCTTTACATTAGTGACTTTTGTTGCTGAATTTCGTTTGCTAAATCTTCAATTGAAAGTTGGTATTTCGTACACTTCAAGAACAAGCAAGCACTACACGCCCAGGTGCCAGGGTGACCATGTATGTCACCCAAAAGGGCTTGGCGTGTCGCCTGTGATACGCGTGTCATAAGTTGGCCATCACTGAAATAGGGGGTTCTCTGGTGGGGCAACCACCTTTAAAATAGCAAAAAATAAAATACCCCCCCCCCACCCAGTGTAGCAGCCATTGGTGGTCATGGCTTTGGGGAAGGAGGAGCTTTGGGCTGGAGGATTGGGAAGACGGAAGCTATTTATACGTCTTCTGATGGAACCTTTAAAAAAAAAATCAAGGTCAGCAGCATGAGATTCAAACTGGCCTTCCAGTTTGAAGACCTGATCATGGAATTCTGAAAGCCATCGTCCAGAACCTCTGGAGGGCCACAGTTTGAGTCACCTTGCTGTTGACTTTGTAGGAACCAAAAAGGCTTCACCAGAAGCCAAATACAGCGGTTTCCAATTTCCTGCGTCTCCTGGGTCATCCCTGTTGCTACACCAGGAAAAGCAAATCCCTTTGTGTGTTTAGAGATACTGTACACTCTATCAGCAGGTTCTCTTTCATGCTGCCAGGATGCTGACCACCAAGGTTAGGAGCATCATGGCAAATATATATAATTTGCATTTCCCCCTGCCCTTTATCCATGGAATCGGGATAGGCACTCTGGAAAGGGTGGAGAACATAATACCCAGATTTTATAGAAGAATGAGCTGGTGAAGACAGCTCCTAATATTCCTCCCTTCCATGCTTCCCAGGGTCCATGGAGAACACAATATGAAAGTAGTGAAACCAATAATCATGGATTGCCAATGTGGTAAAAAAAATCAGAGCACCATAACAGTGGTTTTTAGCTGTGAATTTCCTCCTCTCTGAGAGTTTCCTTCCATCGTTTCCCTTCTGAAGAGTGCAGAAAGTGCTCCGCCCGTCGGACGCTCTCCAGGAACTTGGCCGTCCAGGGGAGGCACTTCTTAGCAGCTTGAGTTAAAGGAGCAGAGCTTTGGCTCGCTTGTGAGAGGCTGGCAACCTGCCATCTGACGTGCAGGGAATGGAGTTGGCTGGCTTCCCCTGCCCTGCATCGAGGAGGCAGGCTGCTACGGTGCATCCTAAATGCTGAGAAGGACTTCCATGTGCCATGGAACCTTAATCCATGGCGGAATCCGCACTTCAGGGAAAGGGGAAGTGTGGGAATACCCAAGCATGGCGCATGCGCACCGTGTGGAGCCGGTTCCAGCCCAGAAGTGGCTCCGCGCATGCTCATCTGTCCCTCAGTTGGGTAGCGCTGCTGGAGCACTATAAAGCATTTCAGGACATCAATGGCTACTAGAACGAATGCTTAGGTGCATCCTTCAGGCTGAGGGCGGGGGAGGAACTGGGGCGCTTCTAAGGCCATCTGCTGGGACTCGAGAGCAGGAGAAGGTTTGTCCTTGTCTCTGCTTGAGATGCCCATGAGCATTTGGTGGGCCACCGCGTGCGACAGGATGCTGGACTAGATGGGCTGTGGCCTGATCCAGCAGGGCTACTCTGAGGTTCTTATGGACTGGATGGGCTGTGGCCTGATCCAGCAAGGCTTCTCTTATGTTCTTATGTTCTTATGTATCTGTGCCATCTCCAAAGCTGGTGGTGGAGGGACTGTCCTTGTTCCAAACCAGGAGCAATACATTCCAGCTCAGAAGCCAGAGTGTCCCATTCTGATCTGGAGTACCAGCCGCCAGTATGAATACGATGTAAAGTTCTAGAAAACTATCTTAAACTCTGGCCTAAGCGATATAGTGTATATTACAAAGCTAACACTGGCTAATTCCCAGAACACCTGGCATCTGTCTTCACACGTGTTGGAACTGCTTTGTAGTCTGTGTTTCTGTTTTGGTGGACAGTTCCATGAAGGTGTCAACCCAGTGCGAGGCAGCAGTGAAAAAAGCTAATTCAATGCTGGGAATAATTAGGAAGGGAATAGAAAGTAAGTCAGCAAGTGTCATTTTGCCTCTTTATAAATCTATGGTGAGGCCACATTTGGAATATTGTGTACTATTCTGGTCACCACACCTCAAAAAGGATCTTGTGGAATTAGAGAAGGTGCAGAGAAGGGCAACCAGAATGATTAAGGGTCTGGAACACCTCCCTTACGAAACCAGGCTGCAACGTCTAGGCCTCTTCAGTCTGGAGAGACGGCGTTTAAGAGGGGACCTGATTGAAGTATATAAAATTATGCACGGTATAGAAAAGGTGGATGGAGAAAATTTATTTTCTCTATCACACAACACTAGAACCAGAGGGCATCTATGAAGCTGATGGGTAGGAGAGTCGGATCAGACAAGGGGAAGGATTTCTTCACCCAGAGGATCATCAGTCTGGAACTGGCTGCCAGGACAGGTGGTGACAGCTACCAGTCTAGATGGCTTTAAGGTAGGGTTAAACAAATTTATGGATGACAGATGTATCAATAGCTACTAGAATGAATGCATAGGTATGTTTTCAGGCTGGGGCGGGGAAGCGGGACACTTCTAAGGCCATTTGCTGGGATTCCAGAGCAGGAAAAGGCTTGCCCTTGTCTCTGCTTGAGATGCCCATGGGCAATTGGTGGGCCACTGTGTGCGACGGGATGCTGGACTAGATGGGCTGTGGCCTGATCCAGCAGGGCAGCTCTTTATGTTCTTATGTTCTTATGAGGTTGTCGCCATTCATTCTGTCTAAGCACCTCCAGGTTTTGTTTTTCTTCAGAGCTGGTCAGGTCAGTGTCAGGACTCTGCTTTTGTCTGTTGCACGTGGACGGGACAGAAGGTCGCGAACTGCCGCGAAAGAGGGAGCGTTCCGGGTGGCACTGAGACAAAGGCACAATTAATCTGCATGTATGGCAGCCACAGAGGAGATGGGAACACGCAGGAAGGAAAATGGTGGGAGGTCATAAACTCCACTTGTCTAAAGTGCTAGGTATTTCATCACAACTTGCAAAGTGATCTCCTGCTATTTTAGAAAAAAAATTCAAATTGACATTCAGCACTTGTACAGAATTATGTCTTATGCTTTTGCAAATGTTTCATCTGACAGTTTGTTCAAAAATAGGAGGTCACTTCATTGACCGTACAGATTTCAATTTATATGTGCAATAATTCTTAACTAAGGGTCCCAGTTTTGTGTACGTTTTTGTTCCAAACCCAGCCCACCATTTTAGACTTTTTGTATATGACAAATTCATCCAATATGATTTCTGACGATTCATTATACCATTCCTTTAAAGTCAAATGATTTGCGTACTTCCAGGTCTGCCCTATAAGTAGTTGTGCTGAAGAACACAAAAATTTAGCTGGGTGGTAAATCCTTGTCTCCTGCTTTTTGAGCAGACACAAAATGTAAAACGTGAAGTGCAAGAAGGAGGCGGCTCTCTTGGCTTCTTCTTCTCTTCTGTCAAAAAAAGGAATTTTTGGTGGAAAGTGCGTTCCTTACCGTATGTTGCAGCTTTCATAATCCAACAGCTTTGCAGTTTTATTTACTTATTAGATTTTTATGCTGAACTGTCGGCATAGTTTCAAGGCGATGTGGGAAAAATCAGTTACACAAAATGGAAAATTCAAAATGAGATGAGCAGGGAGCCTAGGCATAAAGACAGAAATGAAGATAAAAGTTAAAATAGAAATTGGGGCCGGGGGGGGGGGGATCTCTAAACACAAAGGTAGCCACAGAAGGTATAGGAATATTGGCTCCCTCTTCCTCCCTAAAGGCTTGGGTGAGCAGGTGTGAGTTCAGCAGATGTCTTAATTAATCAGCCATGGATACCTGGCAAATCTCATGGGGAGATTCCTCCGTAAAAGGGGGATCACCATGGATGATCCCCTATTCCTAGCAGCTGTCCCATGAAACTCCTCAAGAGAGGGCATGGCTAGGAGGGCGTCCATAAGAACGTAAGAGGAACGCTGCAGGGTCAGGCCACAGCCCATCAAGTCTAGCATCCTGTCTTACACCCCGGTTGCTTCTGGGCATCTTAAGCAGAAGACAAAGGCAAAACCTTCACCTACTTTTTGCTCTTGACTTCCTGCACCCACCTGGACATCCGCTGTAGTAGCCATTGGTACACCTGTTTTCACAGGTATCGTGTATCCTGTCAAATTCATGCATATGTTTTTGAGTGGAATTGAGCCTATACCTCTTCAGCGGAAGCCACAAGTTGCTGAGGTACCGTCTTGGATTAAAGATATAGGAGTCCCTTTGCCGTTGCAACTGGAAGCCGGGTTCTTTTCCTTCCTCCGAGCTAGTCCTCCTACTTTGGTGACTGTGAGATTAGCTAATTTTAAAAACACATTCTCCTGTTCCCATCCAATTTTCCGTGTGGGTGCTTGGAAGAAAATAGTTATTAGCATGTTGGATCCTTGTAATTATAACAACAGTGTCTCTGCAGTGATGTCATGGTAGCGGAACTGCTTTCTTTCCCCAAGAGTTAAGTAAGGAAAAAGCCAGGCCAGGAACTGGACCGTGTATCTGCTGTGTTGTCCCTTGAGTAGCCGAATTCTGGCCCTCTTGTAGCTAACGAGTCAGTAGGGGCTACTGGTAAATGCTTTAGTCATCAGCTTACTCACCTGTCAACTGGTATTGCCTGTCCTGGTTTGTGAACAGAACTCTTTGGGAATAATGAAACAAATACTCTCTGCTTGTGTGAACTGAAATCGTATGTTTGATCTGCCATCGAACTGGACACCCGTTGGTTTGGTTCATCAGCGAATAGTTTAATCAAACAAATTAGCGTTCAGGTCTGAATTGGTTTGAAAGCAACACGTACCTTTTCTTCCATTGGGAAAAAAAAATGCTTTTTGAGGGCAAAAGCACAGCAAATGGGAACTGTTCAATTGTGTTCACAAGCAGGGAATTGGTCTGCCTTGTTGGAATTTTGGATATTCTAATAACCCTATTTTTTGTTCAGTGTGGACATCCACAAAGAAGCTGGTTTGCTGCAAACTGTGAACCAGCTGAGTCAGTTTCATACATTATTTTGCAGTCCTCAAAGATAAATATTTGAAACAATCACATTATTGGTAACTGGGCAGTGTAGGTGGTAGTTTTCTGTAACCTGAGACACTTCCACTTAGTGCTGCCCCAAAATCAAGAGGTACTGTGTATTCTGGTGTATAAGACTACTTTTTAACCCAGGAAAATCTTCTCAAAAGTCGGGTGTCTTCTTATACGCCCAGTCGTCTTATACGCCGGAATATACGGTACTTTTTTCATAATTTTCTCCATTTATTTTGTGACCTTTGAGCACCTGTTGTCCAGTAAAAGTGTATATAGGTTTTCAATCAGATACCATCTGAACTACAGGCTGTTTCATACAGGCGTAAACTCCATGTCCATCCAGGCCTTGTTTGCTGTAGCCCACATGTTGCTAAGCAGGCCTGCCTGTTCCTGAAAAGGCAGGAACTACCTCTAGCAAAATTTAAATCCTTATATGCTACAGGTGGGAATTAAACTTCCTTGCAAAGTTCCATTGTCCAAGTAAAAAGAAGCAAACCTGGACACTGATTAGCAAATTGTTCTGGGGAAAAATGGCTGTACTTACGTCTGTGGTCAGCCTTTTACTCCAAAGTCCCTTCCTAATCCCATTTTCCCTTGTTTCTAGTGTATTTTCTGTGTTGGCTCAACAGTGAAGTGGAAAAAGACTAGCTGCTTCTTATTGTCTTATTTAAAAACACTGAAGATGATACAGTTGATTAAAAGCACATGAAAAGTTTGCTGGGGTAAGGGGAAAAAACAACCTCCAAAACAGTGTCTCTGCAGTAGCTCTTCAAAACAGGGCAGATTGTGCAGCAGGAGTTGGGAAAGGAAAGAGTCGGAAATTTGGCTTGTGGAGAAGGGAAATTCATTGCCAGTCACAGTTCTTCCTCCCGCCTGCCTGCCCCAGGCGGAGCGAAGACCAGGTGGGAAATGCTTCTCTGTAAACTGGTTACCAGCTTCCCTATTGCAGAAGGGATGTCCAGAGGGTTCAGCAACTTCACCGACATATTCTTACAGTTTCTGTGGCGATAAAAATGCAGTTGTTTGCTGTATCTTGGAGGGGATTGAACCTCTGATCCTCTGCTTTTTACACATTTGCTATTCTCCGTTCCTACACAAAGCCACCTGGGTGACCTTGGGCTAGTTACAGCTCTTATAGCGTGTAGAGCCTCCAAGTCCCCTTGAATCGGTGAGAAAAGCAGGGTAGAAAAGGCAACCTCCTCCTCCTCCTCCTCGTTCACCTATGCTTTTTTGTTCTCAAATTTTGATTGTGGCTTTGCAAATTTCCTGGCCTCTGCCCCTCTCTTCTGTATTCTGGTCTGGAACAGAGGCCATTCTTTGTGTGCATTAGACAGGGCATAGACTGGTCTAGGCAACCCAGAACGGCTGATGTAGATCGGGACAGCGTAGACCTTTCTAAAAAGGTCTACTGTGGTCCGTTTGGGAGTAAACTAGAGAGGCATGCGGAAGAGTGCGCATGTCTCTCTTGGCTGGTTTAGCGGACTGGGGGGCATTTTGGTGGTGCACAAAATTACAATGCTGAAAGGGTCCCCTGGGGCTCCAAAGCCAGGAAGCTCGGTTCCTGGTATTGGAATCCTCACCGTAGGCTCCAAAGCTCACATGAACTGGCCCAGAACGTCTGCCCCAAGTCCAGATCACCATGTTCTAGGACAGCTGGAGTGGTCCAACCTCCATAAATGTGGACACACCCTTAATCTTTTTTTAATTGTTTTTCTTCACGTTTGAAATGGCAAGAAGGGCAAAATATCTTTGCTTCTGGTTGGTTCTGATCTGTTCTAGGCTGCGTCTTTGGCACATGTGGGCTCAGAAGTCAAACTGCAGGGGAGCACGCAGTGTGGATACCTTAATATTAGTTTGACTGCTTTCCAGGATCATTGACAAGATAGAGGTTTGATCCAGCCTGTGGTTTTTTTTCCCTCCCCAGTTTATTTTGCTGAACTCAATTCATTGTGCTGGAAGTCAGAGCAATTTATAACTGGAAGAAATGGCTGGAAGGCAGGCCATACAATATGCATCTGGAATAAAAGGCATGTTGGCTATAATTATTTTTCTGGCTCACAGTCTTGTCTTGGACAGGCCAGGAGTGGAAAGCTGGCAGGGTAAACCCACAGACCTTTCCATCCATCATTTCTAGTGGATAAAAAGCATTAAACTGTGATACCTTTACTGGAAAGAGCTGCATCTTTTCAGAAAAGCCAGCGTTGTTTCGTATATAACTAACTCTGGCCCAGGTCAACACTGCAGCTTGATTCTGGCTTGCAGTTTGGTCTAGTGGTCAGGAAGCCGGACTCGTATGTGTGAATAGCGGGTTTTATTCCACCCTGCCCCATGAAGCCAGCTGGGTGACCTTGGGCTAGTCACAGCTCTCTTCTGAGCTCTCACAGCCCCACCCACCTCACAGGGTGTTCTGTTGTGGGAAGAAGAACAGAAGGTTTGTCAGCCACTTTCCCAGGTCCCTAGCATTTTAGCTACTGAAGGTGGTGGTACAATCAGGAGGGCCCTCCCCTACGGATCTTAGATATTTGGGCCCCAAGCAAGGGCCTTTTAAGTCAAAATATGAATCTAGTGATGTGCGTGGATATTCGTAACATTCGAAATTCGGCCAAATTCGGACATTCAGACTCAAATTGAATGTTATGATATTCGTATGCTGACATTCGAACGAATACAAATGTTTCTGGACATTTGTATGTATAGCTCAGACATTCGGTAAGCTGGGGAGACATATCAGATACATATCTATTTGTATCAGATATGTATCTCTTCATAGCAGATACGTATTGTATCAGATACATATATCTCTTGATAGCAGATATGTATCTGCTCCTATTCAGATACGTATCTATTGTATCAGATACATATCTCTTGATAGCAGATACGTATCTGCTTATATGCAGATATGTATCTTTTGTATCAGACATGTATCTCTTTATAGCAAATAGGTATCTGCTCCTATGCAGATACGTATCTATTGTATCAGATACGTGTCTCTTGATAGCAGCTAATAATAATAATAATAATAATAATAATAATAATAATAATAATAATAATAATAATAATAATAATAATAATAATAATAATAATAATAATAATAATAATAATAATAATAATAATATTTATTTGTATACCGCCCTATGGCAAACCAATCCGGGCGGTTAACAACAGTAAAATATAAAATATAACAATTAAAAACACCTTATCCCTCCCCCCCTTAAGACAGTATTAAACAATATAACATATTAAAACACAATATCAATGCATAAAACAATAATTTAAAAACTAAAAACCCTGATGTCCCTCTATTGATCCTCAACCATCACTAAGATGGGGCCACGGGAGGAATCAGGGAATCTGGGCCGGGATGGTTAATCTGGAAAGGCCTGCCGGAAGAGATCCGTCTTGACCGCCTTTTTAAAGCTGTCTAATGATGTTATCTGACGGATCTCATCCGGCAGGTCATTCCAGAGTTTGGGGGCGACAGCAGAGAACGCCCTCTGGGAGGTCGCCGCAAGCCTAGATTTTAGAGGCTGCAGTAAGTTCCTCCCAGAGGACCGGAGAGTGCGGGGAGGATTGTACGGGAGGAGGCGGTCCCTGAGATAGCTTGGACCCAAGCCATTTAGGGCTTTAAAGGTGATAACCAACACCTTGTACTGGGCCCGGAAGCTGATAGGCAGCCAGTGGAGGGACCTCAAAATGGGAGTGATGTGGTCCCTCCTAGATGTTCCTGAGACAAGCCTGGCTGCCATGTTTTGAACCAGCTGTAATTTCCGAGTCAAGCACAGGGGTAGCCCCATGTAGAGTGCGTTACAGAAGTCAAGGCGTGAGGTTACCAGTGCGTGCACAACAGTCTCGAGATCCCTTACTTCCAGAAAAGGGCGCAGCTGGCGTATCAGCCGAAGCTGATAACAGGCACTCCTGACCGTCGCATTTACCTGATTTGTCATCAGGAGCGACGAGTCAAGGAGCACCCCCAGACTGCGAACACAGTCACTGGAGGAGAGTGTGACCCCATCCAGGACTGGAGGTTGCAACCCAATTCTTGGTTTCGGGGCCGCTACCATGAGCACCTCCGTCTTGTCTGGATTCAGTTTCAGTCTGTTTTTCCTCATCCAGCCCATTACCGCCTGAAGACATTCATTGAGAGAAGAGATGCCATCGGAATTCGAGGCCGACGAACGAGACACGGAGAAATAGATTTGGGTGTCATCAGCGTACTGATAGCACCCAGCACCATGACTCCGTATTATCTCACCCAGCGGCTTCATATAGATGTTAAATAACATCGGGGACAAAATAGCTCCCTGAGGAACCCCACAAGTGAGGTACCTCTTACTGGAGCTACAGTCCCCGAGCAGCACCCTCTGAGACCTGCCCGAGAGGAAGGACCGGAACCACTGCAAAGCAGTGCCCCCGATGCCTAACCCCTTCAGGCGGTCCAAGAGGATGTCGTGATCTATAGTGTCAAAAGCCGCTGAGAGGTCTAAGAGCACCAACAGGGTCACACTCCCCCTGTCAATGCTCAGACGCAGATTGTCGGTCAAGGCAACCATGGCGGTCTCAACCCCAAAGCCTGTCCTAAAGCCAGTTTGAAATGGGTCTAGATAATCGGTTTCATCCAAGACAGCTTGGAGCTGAAGGGCAACCGCCCTCTCGATCACCTTGCTCAAGAATGGCAGCAATGACACTGGCCTATAATTCCTCATATCCAGGGGGTCTAGGGAAGGTTTTTTCAGGAGCGGCCTAACCGCTCCTATGCAGATATGTATCTATTGTATCAGATACGTATCTCTTCATAGCAGATATGTATCTCTTCGAATAGCACAGTGATGGCTAACCCTCTGAGCTCTGTGTGTCAAAATTCGCAAGAAAACCTAGCTTAACTCGGGTGCTGTGTCACTTCTAGAAATATCCATAATTTTGTGATATTTGTAGCTCTAGTAAAAAAGATATTTTTGATAATGTATTTTATTAAAAGCAGAAACAAACAATTATTTACATTAGTGACTTTTGTTGCTGAATTTCCTTTGCTAAATCTTCAATTGAAAGTTGGTATTTACTACACTTCAAGAATAAGCAAGCACTACATGCCCAGGTGCCGGGGTGACCATGTGTGTCACCCAAAAGGGCTTGGCGTGTCACCTGTGACACGCGTGTCATAGGTTGGCCATCACTGGAATAGCATAACACATTTGAATGTGTTCTATTCGTACGAATACGGATTTTTGAATATTCAGTTTGTTTCGAATCGAATGCCAAAAACTTGTGTGCACATCCCTTTATGATTTGAGATATTCTCTGTGATGCCCTTTCCACGGCTCATTTCCAGATTTTCTGGCTGGTATTACTGGCTCTCTTTGTAATGCCCTGGCGGCTTTTTAGAGGTAAGAGTGCTGCCAGGTGTTGGGGCAGTGTAAAACCAGCAGGGAAGAACACCTGGGGGAATTGGGTGTTTCCCCTCAAACTCCTCTCTGAAGCTGCGTTTTGGTTTTTAAAAGGCATTTGGCACCCCTCTTTAGACAAGGGGTGTTTTTCCACCGCACTCCTTTAATCCGGATCTAAGAAGATCCAGATCTAAAGAATGGGTACATTCCTTAATCTGGATCTAGTAGATCCGGATTAAGGGAAGTACCCAGTGTGTTTCCATGCGTGGTCTAGCACCCAGTAGCAATGGGTGCTAGCCTCCCTTCTGTGGAAACACTGGAGTGCCCATTTGGAAATCCGGATCTACCCATGAGGGGTCTGCCTGTCACCCCAGGTGTTTGGGGGGACAGGGGGTGCAATCTCCGAAGTGGCTTCGAGTCATTTCGAAGACACTTCGAAGTCTGTGCAAAATAGCTCCTTTGAAGTCTGTGCTGATCTTCGGAGTTCACTCTGAAGATCAGCACAGACTTCAAAGGAGCTATTTTGCACAGACTTCGAAGTGACTTCAAAATGACTTTGAAGCTTAGGTTTTGGGGCTCCCCCCCATGGGTGCTCCCTCCCCCTAGCCTCCTCTAGACCCCATTGCCACACAAGCATGGAAACTGCCTCCCTTTAATCCGGATTTTCTGCCTGAAGACCCCATTGTAGACCCCATTAATGGGGTGTACAGAAAATCTGGATTAAAGGCCAGAAAATACCCATTTGATCCGGATTTCGCCAGCGGCAGTTGAAACAATCGGGTCCAAAATGGGTGCCGTGGTGGAAATGGGATCATCCGCCTCACACCCAAATGGGTCCTTCGTGGGTGCAAAAATGGGTACTTTCTGACACTGGAAAAACACCCAAGTACACTTAATGTATGATTTTCCCTGGAGGACGATGGGCATTTATTTGCAGCCTGAGGATTTATTAGGCAGGGAGGGGAGTACAGTTGTTTTAAATAAATAAAAACAAACATGGATGAATGCCCAGCTCCACACCTTGATGCAAAGAATAAAGCTTGCAGATTTATCTCCCCCCCCCCCCCCCCCCGGAACCTGTTTTGTCTCTGCCTTGGAAAATGTGTGTGGCGTACAGTGTTCTTTGCAGATCAGATTGAAAAGGGCTCCGCACGTATTTTGGATGCAAAGCTATAATCTCTTCGCCTTTTCTACCCAACTCCATGCTTACCTTTTTGAAACGCCTATTCAAACCCGCTGGGGAGAAGGCGGCTGTCAAAGCAAATAGCAAGCTGGAGGAACTGACCTCCCAAGATGAATAGAATTAATAGCTACTTATGTCTCAGAAAATAGGCGCAGAAGACAAGCGGGGCTAAAGCTCGGCCCGGCCTTGTTCTTGCTGTCTTAATTGGGGTCTAACCCCCGACCGTGGGCTGCTCTGAAGTGCTATAAATAACAAGCCTTTTCATTTTTTTTCTCTCCCTTTTTTGTATGATTTTTCTGATCTCTGGCGCCTCTGCTCTAATTTGTCTGTTTCTGACGAAGCTGAAGCTCTGGGATTGTTGTTGGCTGACTCTTGTTGACTGCACGGGCACCTCCATGAGCAAATTTCTGTGCAGTTTTCTTGGCAGGGATACAGAAATGGTTTACCTTTATTTCAGGGAATCGGCAACCCTCTGCTTTCCAGGCGGTTTGCTCAACCGGTGAGCTACAGCACCTTCCAGACTCCGTGGGCACCTTGCTGCAGTTTTCTTGGCAGAGATACAGAAGTGGTTTGCCATTACCTACTTCCAGCAAGAGGCTGGGGATCGAACCAGCAACCCTCTGCTTCCCAGGCAGTTTGCTTTACCAGTGAGCTACAACCAGTAGCTCTGGGATAACCACTGCAAAATTTCTAAACTGACATTCAGAAAAGTTGCTGCTTGGGTGGCGATTCCAGTTGATGGAGACTGGGATGCTGGTGTGTTTTAAGAATGAGTGGGGTGCTGAATGGTTTTAAACCTCAGGCGCAGAGTCCTTTTTTCTGGGGACAGAGGGACGGTATTCTTCAACGTATGCTTTATACTATACCATCAGACCCCTGTATCCACTGATTCGGTAACCATGGTTCAGTTAACCACGGTTACTGGATCACCCCCCCCCAACCCCCCGCAGACGGCATAAGGGAACAGCACCCAGAACCGGAAGGCCTATTTTGGCCTCCATAGAGTGTTGAAACAGGTGCGTGACGCCACCTGAGTTCATCCCAAAATGTAAGGGGGCACGTGGGAGGCGGGCAGGAGGCGTCCGGTGGAGTTGCACACCCATTCCAGCGCTCTCCGGATGCTGAACTAGGCCTTCTGGAAGCCAGAAAAGCACTTCTGATTCAGGGGTTGCACGACCCCAGAACCAGAAGGTCTGTTTGTTTGCAATTATTCACAGTTTCAGGTAACCATGGTAGGAGCCGGAACATATTCCCAGCATATACAGGGGTCCGACTGTACTACTTTTTTTAAAAAAATCATCTTCTTGTTTTGGCCCTTCCTGGGACCTTTGGGTGAATGGTGGGACATAATATTGAAGTAAATTAATATTGCAACACTAAGAAATGGCAAACCAAAGTGGCCATGGCATTCCCTGGTCACGAAAACTGCCTCGGCTTTCTCCTTTCCTTTGCCACGGGCAATCTAGAAAAGCTACCATGGGGCATAGATAACAGGAGACAAGCTGAGCACCGCCTTCAGGTGAGGACAACCGCTTGTTCTGTTTTGCTGCCATTGGAAGATGCTCTGCTTCCCAGTTTGTGGGCCTCAGCAATAGGGTCTCTGCAGGCTTTGATCTAATCCCTCTTCAGCCGGAAAACTGGAGGTGCTAAAGGGACCCATTTACAGCTTCGCTTTCTTCCCGCTTGTGATTCAGCTAGTATTCTTTTGTTGCTGCATCTGGCTCTTGTAAGTTGATCTTGGAAGCTCGCGAGGATTAATTAACACCCTGTCCTTGCTGTGGGATGTATTTTCGGTTCGCCCAAGGCTGCATCTAGATTTCCAAAGCCCCTGTGTGAAAATCGTGCAGCCTGCTGCGTATCCCAGCGCAATCCAGCATCTTCACACGGCAGGGTAGATCAGGGGGAAACGGACTCCATCCTCTTAATTCAGCCTCTTTCCAGTAAAGTTTGTCTTGGAAAACTGCTGCGTTTTTGCAAGCAGTAAATATGCACTCTCTGCGTATCTGGGCTGCCACGTTTTAACAGACAAGCACCCGAGCTTGACAGATACCTGAACCACCTTGTGTAGCAAAATGACGAGTGTGTGCGCACGGGCGCGCATAGAAAGGCTGATGTGCTTTTTTCTCAAGCCCTTCATTTTCTCAGCTCGTTCAGCTAAGGGAGATGAGCATATTCAGGGCACACGTTGCAGTCAAAACAATAGCAATTGGCTACCCAAACTAAACAGACAGCCGGGAGGTGAATTTACTGGGAGATGAGGAGTCAGGTTGAAAGTCAGCCGGGGGAGAGGTGGGGCTAGTGGTTTAGAGTATGGCTCAGGAAATAAGCAGCACATGAGTTCAGGGAGTATGTAGAAGTTGAATAGGAGCCTGGAAAGCTGAGAGTTGGCAGTTCGATCCCTGGCCTCTGCCTGGAAGTAGGGAATGGTAAACCGCTTCTGTATCTCTGCCAAGAAAACTGTGGAAGTGCCCATGGAAGGGTTTGTCTTCATTTTGAGCCAGTTTGATCTAGCGGTTAGGGAGCCGGTCTCTTATCTGGGAATACTGGGTTCGATCCCACCCTCCCCCATCTAGGTGACCAGCTGGGTGACCTTGGGCCAGTCACAGCTCTCTTCTGAGCTCTCGCAGGGTAGAGAAGCCAACTCTTTTTCTTCTGCTTGAGATGCCTGGATACAGTTGGTGGGGCTCTGTGTGAGGCAGGATGCAGGGTTAGATGGGCTGATGACCAGCACGGCTCCTCTTACATCCTTATAGACAGATTTATGGAGGACAGGTGTATCAATGGCTACTAGAATGGGTGCCCTGATAGTGCATCCAGGTTGGAAAGACAGACAGGATGCCTCTAAAGGCCTTCCACAGGACCAGGAAAAGGTTTTGCCTTCATCTTCTCCGTTGAGCTACGCAGGAGCAATGGGTGGGCCACTGCGCAAGACAGGACGCTGGACTAGATGGGTGGTGGCCTGATCCAGAAGGGCTTCTTTTATGTGCTTATCTAGAATGGATGCCTAGGTAATGCCTCCGGGTGGTGCCTTCACCTTCTTGAGAACACCTGGAAGTAACTTGTGAACCAGTGCATGAGACAGGGCGCTTGACTAGATGGACTGGGGTCCGACCCAGCAGGGCTCCTCTTATGTTCTCTTCAAGGACATCTCAGGACTTGTTCTATCTCTCAGCTATGACCCTCTTTGTTGCTATATTTTAAAGTATATATACATAGGAGATCTTTTCTGCTCATCCTTTCTAGATTTCTGTGGCTGCAGTCTATCCCTCAGATCCCACTGGAAAGCCAGAAGCAAGTAATTAAAACTGTTGAAGCCTGAAAGAGAATACAGTACTTCTTTCCTCAGTCTTTTCTAATTTTAGCCCAAGAAGCTTGACTGGGTCACATTGATCAGTTCTGTGGGTCATGAGTAGTTTATTAGTGTCCGGAGAGTGGCTGATGCTTGAAATAATAACGCCATACCTTATTAAACTGGCATTTAAAAAGCACCAAGTGGAGTGAATGACATTCTGCATACAGTCCAGTGCAGTAGCACACACCAAAGAAGATATTTATGCTGGTTTTGGTCATTGTTATCACTAGTCGGTCCCTTCCCAAGCGCCTAGGACTGAGTGATGTACCGGCAAATGATATGAGCAGATCCCAGCAAAGTGGCTTTCTGAAGCTGGCAGGTGGATCTTTTGTTGATGCCAATGCTTTGCAAGTGCCCACTAAGATCTTTCAGTGCCGAAAACCACTGGGACCACTTTTGCTCGTTTGTGCCAGAGTCGCCGCAGTTCTATTTTCAGGTCTTCGTATCTGGTAGGTTTTTCTAACTGTTTTTCATCAATTCTGCTGTCACCTGGAGTAGCAATGCCAATGATAAACTTTGCCTTTCTCCACAATTCTGATGTCTGGCGTGTTATGTTCCATTGTTCGATCAGTCTGAAGTTGGAAGCCCCACAGTAGTTTGGCTTGTTCATTTTTGACCACTTTTTCTGGTTGATGGTCCAACCACTTCTTTGCCACTGGCAGATGGTACCGTAGTTCTGGCATATCATCATCATCATCATCTGCTTTGGTGCAATCAGTCTGATGCTAAGTAGCAAGATGTTTGCATGGTCTATAGGCAGATCAATATGGAAGAAGGCAATTGATGCAGGCAGGTAGAGCGTGGTATGTTTAACCAGCACTCAGGACTGGCCTATATTTTTTAAACCTAGAAGTGACTGGCCTCATCGTTTGGGAATCCCTTGAAATCCTCCATGTTGTCTTCTTTTGGAAACTGGAAATGTGAATGACCTCATGTGCTTTTGTTGTTGGCTGGGCCTTGATCCAGTTCAAGAAACCTCTGAGCAGGGCAGGTATTTGAGATCTAGAAAGTGCCTCTTTTAATAGTCTCCGGGTCCTCTTCTCAGTATTAATGGGCTACGGATGGCTGAGCTGAGGCGAAGCAGAAAGGCGATGAGGCAAGGCAGAGTCTAAAATGGATTTTTCCCATGCCAGCCCTTCCAGACACAGTTGGCTTGCATTTATTTTTGGCTCTTTTGGCTAGTGCATTTGGAAGCTCAGTGGCTTTCAGCTTGAGGTGTCCTGTAAGAAACAAAAATGCCAACTGATTGGTGATGCAGAAATGGTGTTTCTCTGCTCCTAAAGCTGCAGGGGCGAAAGTGGGAATAAGGTAAGGCTTGGGAATATTAGCTTATATGGCTAGTATTGGCAAGGGTAGGGTGGGGCTGTAGCTCTTACCAGGGTTACTGGTATGATCCCCAGGCTCTCCTTGGAAGTAGGCAATGGAGAAATACTTCTGTATCTCTGCTAAAGAAAACTGCCCATGCGGTCAGTCAGCAGCTGACCATGAATTGATGGTACAACTGGAGAGAATGTCCTGGAAGTGGCCTATTATGTTGCGCTTATTTAGGTGCTTCTCAATGAAAGCATGATATGTAGGTAGGCTGTCCCTGTCCCCAGGGGGTGACTAGCACACCCCTTTCCTGCTTTTCCTTGTAGGTTTCCCTCTGGATTGTAGAGAAAGAAATGGGGGAATTTGCTTTCGTGAATCGAGTAGTGAACGGATGCTCTATGCACTTTGCTATCCTTGTTGTTTTTTCTCTGTAGTGCGGATGGCCCTTTCCCCCCTGGGATTTATCCAGATCTAAAGATGGCAGCTTGATTTCCGATCCCTCCTTCCCTCCTAGAGGAACTCCAAAGACCTGTGAAAAAGGTAAATAATATAGTAGCTTAACACTAGTGGCAGAATCCAGCTTTATCCGAGTGTCGTGCCAAGTGCCTGGCGCAATTTTTGCAGGCCTGGGCGTATTTCTGCCTTGTGCTTTTGAACCACCTCACTGCGAAAACGTTCCTTTTTGGGTTTTATCCGCTCTTCTGCTCTGCCTTCTCTCTCCCGTTGCCCCATTTTCTCTCTGCGTCTGGATATTTTTAGCCTCCTTTGTATGTCATTTTCTCCATACCCCCTCCTCTCTGAGTTGCTTTTCTGTCTGAGACAGGGAAATTGCCATCTCCCCACCATCCGTCCGTCCGTCCGCTCATGTTTCTGTGCATACATTTTCTGTTTTTTCTGCCTTACCATCTCTCCATCTGTTTCCTCTTCCAGTGGCTTATTTGGGCAACCTTGTATAAATTCTTCAGTTCTGGGCATTTTTTTTTTTTACTTAAACCTTTCTAGCTACCCTTCTCTTTACAAATTCCGTATAGATTGTAACGGCGAAATGACGGTTAACCTTTGCTGCTCAGTGGATTCTAAGGACATTTCTTTCTTGAGCTAAGTGCTGAGAAGAGATGTCCTTAAATCTTGTCCTGTCCACCACAATGCGGCCACCTGAATATGCATAATTTCTGGTCTTAGAGCAAGGGAAATGTGGGTGGGTGGTTTAGGAGGAGGGGACCATTGAACTTGATCCATCAGATGTCCTCAGGAACTTGGTGGCTACTTCGTATGCAGATGTTTACTAGCTTTCTGCTGAAAAATGTGATGGACTTTCTTTTTGATGTTCTCTGTTCTTGTGTGAATTTATTTATTTGAGTATTTAGTATCCCGCTCTTCACCTGAAGGTCCCATAATGGCTTACAACAACAACAACAAAAAAAGATTAAAAGTTTCAGTGGAAATATAAAAAGCAATCAAAGAGCATGGTCTTCCCTTGCTTCCCGGCAGGACAATGTGCCCCTCTGGAAAAAATGGCCTGAGCTCTGCTTGCTCAAGGTGAACAGCTACCCAGCCATGGGACAACAGGAGAACTTCCTGGTTCTCACCCAGGTGGTAGATGTGAACTTGGGCCCCCAGCACTGCTGAAGAACCTAAGAGGAGCCCTGTGGATCAGACCATAGCCCATCTAGTCCAGCGTCTTGTCTCGCACAGTAGCTGGACTATAGATGGGCTGTGGCCTGATCCATCAGAGTTCTTCTTACCTTCTCATCCCAGCAATTCTGGAAGGTACCATGGTCAGAGATACCAAAAGCTGCTACTAAGAGACACCAAGCAGCAGCGTCTAAACCTGCAATCCTGAGTCTCCTTTCTGAAGCAGATTATCCAGCAAGGTAACCAAGGTTGATTCAGGTGCTTGTGAAGCTTAACGTATACCCGCAGGATTATCTACAGGAAGTGTGAAGATACACGTAGGCCTCTCCTGTTCACTGCATTAAAGCAAAATGCAGGTCCTGTTTGCTTCTGGAAAGTAGGCCTTGCTGCTGTTTCTTATTCCAGTTCTTCTTGAGAGCCAAAACCTTCCACGCGGTTCTCCCAGGCTTCAGCCATGGCTCCTTTGCTTAATTGCGCTCTCCACTGCAAGTGAATTACCCTTCCAACTTAAATAAAGGGCAGAATGTTTCCTTTGCTGGCTTCTTGTCAAGCCCCCTTGTAAGTACCACAGGCCTCTCTTTTATTTTTTTTGAAAGCGTGAACAATTTCCCATCTAAACCATCCCTCAATAGTCTGCGTGCCTCAAGGAGAGCCCATCACAGTGCATTAGAGTATATCCAGCCTGGCAAGGTAGATTTAGTCAGGAAATCAAACAGCTCCATATTAGAGAGTAAAGCGTATATGAAGCCCCAAGCAGTGGAAGGTTTGCTGTGATTCAGAATAAGGAGAAAGAGAGGAGATGGAAGCTGGGTTGAAGGTCGTAAAAATGGTGTTTGTTTGCTTTAAAAAAGCCCAAACTGGTCATCCTTTTCAGTAACATCTTTTTTAGCATGGAGTTTGGCACTGGAAAAATGCTTTTCAAAGCAAGCCTTGTTGTGTCAAGGAAGAAGAAGAGTTGGCTTTTATACCCCGCTTTTCTCAGCCTTAAGGGGACTCAAAGCGGCTGACATACGTTCTGTTCTTCTCCCCACAACAGAGACCCTGTGAGGTAGGTGGAGCTGCGAGAGCTCAGAAAGATTGCTGGGATTAGCCTGAGGCCACCCAGCTGGCTTTGTGTAGGAAGAAGAAGAAGCATTGGCTTTTATACCCCGCTTTTCTCACCCTTAATGGGATACAAAGCAGTTGACCTACGTTCTGTTCTTCTCCCTACCATCGATAACCCTGTGAGGTAGGTGGGGCTGTGGGAGCTCAGAAAGAGAGCCGTGACCAGCCCAAGGTCACCCAGCTGGCTTCAAGCAGGAGTGTGGAATCAATCAAGGAGACTACCACCTAAGAATTTGACTCTCTAACCCCAAGGCCGAACTAGCTCAAGGAAAAAATATCTGTGGGCTTCTGAAGACTAACTCAGTCACGACTTAGGACAGATGGCTGACCTGTGAGCCTCCACAGCAGGGTTTGTGCAGTTATAGGGCCACAGCTATACCTAAGCCTTAGCAGAGCTTTAGTGCGTCTTCAGAACCAGGGACCTGACCTGCTTGAGCAAAGTGACAAGTTCTCTCTTCGTTATCTTAACCTCAGGGTGGATTTTTCTGTGTTCAGTAGTGTGGAAGGAAAACTGCTTTCACTTTGCTGATGTGTTCTTCCACCCTGAACGTAGATTAAAACATAAAGGCAAGTGGGCCCATAGCATCGGCTGAGTTAATACCCTGATTGCTAATGTCCCTGGCATGTCTCCCCAGTTGATAAAATCCCCATACTGGTTGATTCAGTTCCAGGAACAGTGAAATGGCATAGGTATCAGAGGCTCAAAATGACTGGTTTTACAGGGTGAAAACTGTTCCTTAGGCTTCGTTTTCATTTCTCCAAGTTAGGCATTGGCTGTATCTCAATAGTGCTACCTGGAAAGCGAAGGGTTGCTGCTTTCATCCCTAGAAGTAGGTAATGGCAAAAACCACTTGTGTATTGTTGCCAAGAAAGCTGCGTAGAGGGGCCCATGGAGTCTGGGAGTGCTGTAGCTCTGTGGTAGAGCAAACTGCCTGGGAAGTAGATGGCTGCCAGTTCAATCCCCAGCCTCTCCCTGCAGGCAGGCCGTGGCAAACCACTTGTGTATGTCTGCCAAGAAAACTGCAAAGAGGTGCCCAATGCAGTCAACGCAGAATTGATTGCAACTCAGTGGTATTCAGCAACAAACTCATGGTGTTGAACTAATGAGAAAAGTTGTGATGCTGTCCTTTTGAATGATGGCGGAGGGTTTACACATGTTGTTGTTTTGGAGTTAGCTGGTGACTTCCCTGGTGCAAGGATGCGTGGTCTGCCTGCAGTATAACGTACCACTGCTTAGCTGGCACATTCACAAAAACGTTTTTAAAAATCCCATGATTTTGTCATTGGGCATTGCTGAAGAGAGTAATTGTACTTTGCAAACATTCTGTACAGGGTGAAAAAAAGGATCTCAGTATATCTTCTAAATGAAGGCTACAGAATCCGATTTAAAAATATCAATATAACTTTGCATGTGATCCGGTGACACGTGGAAGGTCAGGGTGCTTTGATTCTGTCCCCTTCCTGCTCATGTGCCACCGTGTTCCAAAACCCCAGCCGCCGTGCCCGTTCCAAGATGGCTGCCATTCACAACTAACCTGGCTTTTTGTCTTTAAAACAAAATATTCCCAGGACTGAGTTTGCCCTGAAAGAAGCCATGTCAGCAGGCGGTGTAGAAGATGACATCCCTCAGGGAGAGAGGAAAACCGTCACCGATTTCTGTTACCTGCTGGATAAATCCAAGCAACTTTTCAATGGTTTAAGGTCAGTGGCGTTTGGGTATTTCCTAGGCACGGTTGTTTTCCTCTGGGGTGGATAATGCAGTGTTCCTCAAAGGCTGCCCGTGGGCAGTCTGTGCTGGGAAATGCTGAAATTTCGTTTTTAGGGACTTTGAGCCTTCCTTGTGGTCCCAGCTCTCCCAGCCACGCGTTACTACTGGGAGAACAAAGCGTGGACTCTCTGGACCTTTGGTGCTGGGGTGACCCTTTTGCTTTTTTAGTATGCTGTCCAGGTATGCCACAGCAGTATTTGAAGGACCCAGCTGAGGACTAGAATAATTAGGGATGTGCACGAATGCGTTCAAATCCGATTCGAATTGAATATTCGATTCAAATCGAAATTCGAAAGTCCGGATTTTTGAAAATCCGATTCAGATCCGGATTATCCGGATTCGTATCTCCAAAAATCCGATTTGAACTGAATGATACGGATGTTGGGAGCATTCATATCGAATCCATTTGCATCCCGTTTTTTTCGCGTTCGTGTTTCGTTTGCATCCCATATTATAAGTGCAAATAGGCTCGATGTTCGGATGCGATATATGGAGACGAATTCAGTCGAATCATCCGAAAATCCAGATTTTCAAAAATCCTATCTGTCAGGGTTTTATGGCTCGGATTTTCGAATATTCGAATTTTTGAGTATCTGTGCACATCCCTAAGAATAATTGTTTGGAGTGTAGAATCTTTGGTGTTGAATTAACAGCGATTGCTTGGATGGTAGGGCTGTGATGACGTTATTTATTTATTTACATTTCTATCCTGATCCATACCCGAAGGTCTCTGGGCGGGTAACAACAGGATCAGACAACATATTTAAAAACGTACTAAAAACAAAATACAGATTAAAACATATGAAAAACATGATACAAATTAAAACAATGTACATAGTTAAAAACTCCGATATAAGCTCGTCACTCAATAGTGTATTCATAAGAACTATAACTGAGGGGAGAATGAATCACCTCAGCCAAAGGCTAAGGCAAAAAGGTATTTCTTTACAGCCTTCCTAAATGATAACAAGGAAGGGGCATGGCGCACCTCGAGGGGGAGACCATCCCACAGTCTGGGGGCCACCACTGAAAATGCTCTCTCCCAGGTGCCCACCAACCTCCATACCAAAGGTGGTGGGACAACCAGGAGGGCCTCTTCTTCGGATCTCAAGGCAGCCTGGTGGAGGCCCAACAGAATCCTAACTGGGAGGAAATTTTGACGGATCCGACTTCTTCCACTATTTAAAACACTTTTGTTCGTTGGAGGCCGGGTGTCCCTCACTTGGAAGGAATTTTTGACCAGGCTCTCGTCTTCAGCAATAAGGAGATTATTTTTCAAAACCCTCATCGCTTAAATGTACATTTAGGAGTGCGAATAGTGTACACAGCTAGAATTCTTTCCCCATAAGCTCATTCTTCAGCCTTGGGCTACGTTCTTTCTCCAGACTGTGTGTCTTAGATCTTTGGAGGAGGGAGAAATCCTTATCTTTCTGTCCTTGGGGCTTGAGAGGAATAGATAACAGTCATGAGCCGTTGCTACAGCTGGGAAGGAGTTCGGCTACGTTCTCATTAGCCGCTCCAATACTGGCGATCCTATAATGGAGCCGAAGGAACGAAAAACAAGACACCCACCTCTGTTATTATAACTCCATTAGCAGGACTTAGATTTCCATCTCAGGCTCTCCCATCAGACTCCTGCACACTGGATCTGTTCTGTTTCTAAAACAGACGAATCTCACCTGATAGGGGAAGGAATTGTGGAGCAGAAAGTGGCTACAGATGGGTAGGAGGAGGTGGTTAGGCCTCAGGCTGTATCTGCATATAGGGCTAGGGTGGTTCTCCCGTATGGGTATGTGCTGTTGATTTCCAGAGCTTGCTTATTGCTAAAATCACAGCAGATAATGTGTGCAGATGACATTCACAGGCGTGAGAGCAGAGACGATGATTCTTTCCAATAAGGAAGGCTTTTATTGTCTTCATGGTTGCTGTATAGGTACTAGCTAAATGCATAGCTGGTTGTATGAGTGGATTTATGAAAGTAAGACATGGTTTACAACTTATCCACTAAGATCTGCATCTTCAGTCAAGAATATACAAATTAAACAGGCTTTGAAGCTGCAGTTTATTTGAGGTTGTGTCCGAGGCCAGGTGGTGAGAAATGACGAGACTCAGCAATTGAAGTCGGGGCAACCCTATGGAACTGAAGTGCATTAAGGCATTGATTCAGAAAGCATCCCTGCTCAGTCCAGAGGTTTTTGGAGGGTCACAGGCGATGCCCCTGCCTTATTCCAGACCTGTTTCTCTGAAGATTCACATCTTCATCAGCTAATGGGACAAGTAGGTTTTCTCTCAAACTGATTTCGGGATTGAGGGGTCCAACATTTTGGTTTATTGTGTCTAGTTCTTGGTTCAGCGCATGGCATCTCCATGGGCCCCTTATGCAGTTTTCCAGGCAGAGATACAGAAGTGGTTTGCCGTTGCCTGCTTCCGGGGAGAGTCTGGGAATAGAACCGGCAATCCATCCTCCGCTTCCCAGGCAGTCCCCCCCCCCCCAGTGCTCCAGCCATTACCCAGGTATTGCCTCCAGGTTGGAGAAACAGGCAAAATATCTCTAAAGTCCCTTTGCAAGGGTTCAAGAGCAGGTAGAGGTTTTGCCTTTGATCCTCCTAGGATACCCAGAAGCAACTAGTGGACTGCTGTGTCATACAGGATGCTGGAATGGATGGGCTGTGGCCTGATCCAGCAGGGTTCCTCTTACGGTCTTGCATCCCAGTGCTTTTGTGCCTTTGTTCACCTTTGTGAGGCTGATAAAGTAGCCCTCCTCCTCAGAGGTCAGGCTGTGCCTTGAAAAAGCCGAAGACAACGCTAGGGAGGGGGCAGCGTTCCTCCTTAGGGCTGTGGTTCAGAGGGAGAGATCTAAGGCCAAGCCAGAATCTGCTGAACAGTGCCCTCTTTGCAAAACGCGCAAGCTAGCTCCCTTGTGACGTTGCACGGTCGTCTCCCCTCTCTGTGCCTTTGCGCGGTTTACGGACAAGTAACCGGCACGCAGGCGGCTCTGTGAGCGTGCTTCCGAGCTCCCAGTGGCTTCTCCCCGTGGTCCACTCTCCTGCTGGCCGTGTGGGGCTGGGAAAGGGGATGCCGGTGAGCTTTGTGATCGGTTCTTCGCATTTGCCTTCCCGTGCGTTTCGCTCCTGGACGTTCCTTTAGGCTATACGGACGGCAGGGAGCCAAGCCTCGGCTGCAGCTTGGCAGCGGTGACCCTCCTGCTGCTAGCTAGCACAGAATGCCAGGGAGCGGGCCTGCTTCTTTCTTTGCTCTCAGGCTCAGCGGCCAAATGCAGCGCTTGAGGAACAGGGAGCAGAGCTTGCCAAAGTGGCCGCACGTACAGCGAGCCCGGCTGCTTTGGCCGGGCTTGCAGCGGCGTGGCTGCGGAGAGGCCCTCCTGTGGTCTCAGCTGCGAGGAACTTGTAGGGAGGAGATGGATAAGGAAATCACGGGCTCACGGCAGCCACGTCCTCCGGCAGCCCCAGATAGAAAGGCCAAAGCCGGGTAGCTGTGGCCCAGCCCTGTCCAGGTTTGCTGCCTGACAGGCTGAGTCCTTGGATTTATTTCTGGCATTTCTTTCTGCCCCATTTAACCCCTGTAGAAAAATGCAGCCTTTTACTGGGACCCTCAGGAGGTCTCTAAACTGTCGGTTAACCTGGCTTCTGCCATTTGCTTCTCTGTTTTTTTTTCTTTCGCAGAGACTTGCCTCAGTACGGGCAGAAGCAGTGGCAGTCTTATTTCGGGAGGACGTTCGACGTTTACACGAAACTTTGGAAATTCCAACAGCAGCACCGGTAAAAGGACGCAGAAAGGGAAAAACTCCTTAAGAGTTTTCTTCCTGTTGCAACGTGTGGACCAGTCTTGAAGGGGACCCTTGCTGGTCAGCAGGGCAGCCCGAACCCCTCTCCTCTTTTCTAGTGGAATAAAATCCTAAAGGATACCCGAACTGATTGAAGTGGATCCCGGAACTGTAGATGGCGCCTGGTTCGGTAGTCCCCAGCGTGGGATTTTTCAAGCCACTTCACTGACATTAGATTGTATTTGCTTGGAGTATTTGGGTTATCCACTGTACTGATGGTTGTTGAAATTTTGCAGTATATTAGTTTATGTTAGTTCGCTTTAGGCTATTTATTTATTTATTTATTTATTATTTGCATTTTTATCCAGCCGTGTACCCGAAGGTTTCAGGGCGGGTAACAACATTTAAAACCAACTGTCAACATATTAAAGCAATAAAAGTGCCTGAAAATGGCCAGGGCTAAGAGGTGCGTCTTCACTGGCCCTCCTAAACATGTAAAGTGAAGGTGCCCGACGTACCTCAAGGGAGAGACTGTTCCGTAGCCATGGGGCCATCACCGAGAAGGCCCTATCCTGGGTGCCCACTTGTTTTGCTGCTGATGGTGGTGATGCAACCAGGAGGGCTTCCCTTATGGGTCTTAAGGCACAGGCAGGTTGATATGGAAGAAGGATACAGATTGTTGTATTTGGATGTTGACTAATTTCAAAGAAACTTGAGATAGCTTTCGTTCTAAAGGTGACAGAGTCTCTCTTTCTCTCTCTCTCTCTTTTTTTTTTGTAACAACAAAGGCAAGTTCTGGACAATCGGTATGGCCTGAAGCGCTGGCAGATTGGTGAAATTGCTTCCAAAATTGGGCAGCTTTACTACCACTACTAGTAAGTAAACCCCTAGCAGTGAAGTCAGGGAGGCTGAATCCTGGACGAATCAGAGGAAAGGATATTTATTTTTAACCCAATGCACAGTTAAACGTTAAAATGCACAGTCCACTACCACCGGATGTGGTGTTGGCCACCAGCCTGATAGCTTGGATTAATTCATGGAATTCAGAGTCATAAATGGCTCTTAACCCTGTTGGCACCGGGAGGTAGTAGGTCACTGAAGGCCAAGCTGCTGGGAGGCTGCATTCCCTTGTGCCACTGGCTGGCCATTGCGAGAATAGGCTGCTGCTCCAGATGGGCCCGGGTCTGATCCAGTGGGACGTTGATTATGTACAGGACTTACATTGGGAGGGTTCCTTGCCGCCTGTGATAAAGCAATGCAGCTGGGTTATAGCTCACCCCCCCCCCAAAACCAGTCCTCCCTCCCTTCATCTGTCTTGTGGTGCCACCGGCATATATTGCTGTAGTTTCAGCCTTTCTGGTAGTACGTCATTCTCAATCTCTGAATGGCGTCTCCTCCAGGAATCCCGTAAACAGCGGGGCAATCTTTCCCCCAGAATCATGGGAAACTGTGCATGATTTTGTGCTCTTTTTCACTGCCCTAGGCCCCTGGGAGGCCTAATGTACTGGTGGGGTATGGGAGGCAGGTGTAGTTGACTGTGGATAAGTGAAACCATAGTTACCAGACCAGCAATACGGGGGCCCAACTACAGCTGTATACCTCTTCCCATATAAAGATGTTGACACAATTTACATTTTAAAAATTGAAAAATCAGTGTAAACAACAGCCAAATGAGAAGGAGCATCAGTCAGTGCGGGAGGTCTAGTCCTTGCTTGATGAAAGCAAAGAAGTAGGCACAATCAACAGCCCTAATAGGAAATCCAGTCATGATGGTAGGCCTCGCGTGGAACCAGCCTCTGACTGACGTTGCAGGGCCAGATATTTGTGCGATCAGCCTGAAGATTTTAAGCTTGCGCGTCTCTTCCACAGCCTTCGCACCTCTGAAACCAGCTACCTGAACGAAGCGTTCTCTTTCTACTCTGCGATCCGGCAGAGGTCCTACTACTCCCAAGTCAACAAGGAAGACAGGTCAGGCCTCAGTCTTGTGAGATTTTTTTTTGTGTGTGTGGTGGTGATCCCGTGGGTGGCTGCGTTCGTTGGAGCCTCTGAGAGATTGGGCCTGCCTGCTAGCAATAGCTGATTGCACTAAGCAAATTGGGCAGGGATAAAGGAAACATACCTGGAAGTAGATTGCTTGTTATTTATTTATTAGTTGTATATCTTTCGCGCCCTGTACCCGGAGGTCTCGGGGCGGGTAACAACAATATCAAATAGATATTAAAACAGTAACAGGTCTGAAAAATGGGAAGAGAAAGGGTGTCCCCATTTAACCAAAGGCCAGGGTGCTTCTTCACTGCCTTCCTAAACATGTACA
This sequence comes from Aspidoscelis tigris stejnegeri, assembly GCA_023333525.1. Lineage (NCBI taxonomy): Eukaryota > Metazoa > Chordata > Lepidosauria > Squamata > Teiidae > Aspidoscelis > Aspidoscelis tigris. The sequence goes on from JALMGA010000016.1 coordinate 13,358,812, forward strand.
GTGGGAGGTGATAGACACACCTCAAGGGGGAGATGGTTCCACACCCTGGGGGCCATCCCTGAGAAGGCCCTCTCCTGGGCGCCCGCCCCTTTTGCTGCTGAGGGTGGTGGGACGGTCGGGAGGGCCTCCCCTCCAGATCTTAAGGCACGGGCAGGTCGATATGGAAGAAGGTGTTCCTTTGTTACCTTTTTTGCTTATTAATCCATTTTTTGCTGCATCCTTTCCTTTCCCCTTTTCAGGCCTGAACTGGTGGTAAAGAAGCTGCGGTACTATGCACGGTTCATAGTGGTCTGCCTTTTATTAAACAAAATGGACGTTGTCAAAGATCTAGTAAAGGTAATAATGGGTGTCCTTCTAATGTATGAGATTTCCACCCTTCCTCTCCTTCATATTGTTTGGAACCCGACACTTCAAAGCTGGTTGCTGTTCTCCAGAGACAGCTCTGAAAACCAGCACTGTCTGTATTGTGGAGCCTGGGCCAGGCTCCGGTGATTCTGCCCCCCAGTGCCCATTGCCCCCCCCAAAAAAAACTCTGCAGTCACTCGCTCTGTGCCATCTTCGCATCTTCTGCTTGGGGACAGATGGGTGCTCCACATGGGTGCTCCAGCATTCCCACGGCGAGCATGCCTGGCACCTATTGCTGTCGGGTGCTACACTGCCCGTGAAGACGCATCGGGTACTTGCTGGGATCCGGATCTTCTAAATCCGGATTTGTTGAAGGACCATTTCTTAGAAACAAAAGGAAAATGGTGTGGGAGGGAACAGGGAACAGCAAAAAGCAAACACTTGAGGTCGTTTTCCGATTCTCTTTATTTTGAATTTTCTCTTCATCGATGACAAACCAGATGATGGTAGAGATGGTCAGCCGGCATCTATTCAGCTTCGCCCTGCTCAGCCTCAGGGTCAGACATTTTTTCAACTGGTGGATTGGTTGCCATAGTCTCTTTGCCATCTTGTGATGGGAGCAGTTGGAGGAGGGAGGGGCACTGCTGGGAGCAAGGTGGCAGAGCAGCCCAGCCTGCTGCCTCTTCTCCACTCCTCTCAGGCAAGATGGTTCCTAGCCTTCTGATGGCAGTTGGAGGAGGGAGGGGCACTGCTGGGAGCAAGATGGCAGAGCAGCCCAGCCTGCTGCCTCTTCTCCACTCCTCTCAGGCAAGATGGCTCCTAGCCTTGTGATGGCAGTTAGAGGAGGGAGGGGCACTGCTGGGAGCAAGATGGCAGAGCAGCCCAGCCTGCTGCCTCTTCTCCACTCCTCTCAGGCAAGATGGTTCCTAGCCTTGTGATGGCAGTTGGAGGAGGGAGGGGCACTGCTGGGAGCAAGATGGCAGAGCAGCCCAGCCTGCTGCCTCTTCTCCACTCCTGTCAGGCAAGATGGATTCACAGCCCTGTGATGGCAGTTGGAGGAGGGAGGGGCACTGCTGGGAGCAAGATGGCAGAGCAGCCCAGCCTGCTGCCTCTTCTCCACTCCTCTCAGGCAAGATGGCTCCTAGCCTTGTGATGGCAGTTGGAGGAGGGAGGGGCACTGCTGGGAGCAAGATGGCAGAGCAGCCCAGCCTGCTGCCTCTTCTCCACTCCTGTCAGGCAAGATGGATTCACAGCCCTGTGATGGCAGTTGGAGGAGGGAGGGGCACTGCTGGGAGCAAGATGGCAGAGCAGCCCAGCCTGCTGCCTCTTCTCCACTCCTCTCAGGCAAGATGGCTCCTAGCCTTGTGATGGCAGTTAGAGGAGGGAGGGGCACTGCTGGGAGCAAGATGGCAGAGCAGCCCAGCCTGCTGCCTCTTCTCCACTCCTCTCAGGCAAGATGGTTCCTAGCCTTGTGATGGCAGTTGGCGGAGGGAGGGGCACTGCTGGGAGCAAGATGGCAGAGCAGCCCAGCCTGGTGCCTCTTCTCCACTCCTCTCAGGCAAGATGGTTCCTATGCCTCGTACCTCTGCAAAAGAAGGAACTACAAGAAGTTGAGTAAACATTACCCACGCCATCCAGCGCTAAGTACCGTATTTTCCGGCGTATAAGACAAATGGGCGTATAAGACGACCCCCAACTTTCCAGTTAAAATATAGAGTTTGGGGTGTACTCACCGTATAAGAAACAACACCCGGCATATAAGACGACCCCCGACTTTTGAGAAGATTTTCCTGGGTTAAAAAGTAGTCTTATACGCCAGAAAATACAGTATTCTCACCTGTTTGAAATTGCTGCTCTTTCTAGGAATTGTCTGATGAGATTGAGGATTACACCCATCGCTTCAACACTGAAGACCAAGTGGAATGGAATCTGGTCCTCCAAGAGGTCGCTGCATTCATCGATGTAAGGGCCAAAGCAGAGCTGAGTCCCTCTAAAAGGGCTTGGGGCCTGCCAAAATATATGGCGTGGATAGTTTTTCTTTTGTCAGAAAATAGAGACGGAGAACCACACCACTGAGGGCTAAACGACAGAGGAGTCCCGTTTCTACTGTATTGGGCATAAACCAGTTTGGCCTTGTGGTTAGAGTGTCAGATTCTTATCTGGTAGTCTCCCAGTTCGATTGGGTGGCCTTGGGCTAGTCACAGCTCTGTTTCTGACCTCACACGGTGTCTGTTGTGGAGAGAAGAAGAGAAGGTTTGTCAGCAGCCTTGAGTCCCCTTAAGGTTGAGAAACAGAAGCCAGCTCTCCTCTCCCTTCTCCCTCTAATCTCCTAAGAATGAAAAGACCCACAGATGGGGTCACTGCATTGACTTATGGGTTGCCTGAGTCTCACATCCACAATGCAGAAATAAGCTGAGCTTCCAAGGTACCCCTGACACCCTATTTTTCATGTGGCAGCTACTTGCCTAAAAGGGTCTTCACTGTATAATATGTGGCATTATATACAGGACGGCTGCGTCTACATCTGTGCGAAAGCAGGGCTGGGAAAAGACTGGACATAGGTCTGGGAGGCCTGGCTTTCTTCAGTTGCTGCACTGCACTGTTCTAGTGGGGCCCAGTCTGGAAACTAGACATAACCCGTTCCCATGGGGGAGGCGTTCATGCCTGGCTTTCCTTCCAGGCAGACCCCGTGATGGTCTTAAACGACGACAACACCCTCGTCATCCTCTCCAACCGCCTCTCCGAGACGGGCGCCCCTCTGCTGGAGCAAGGGATGATCGTCGGACAACTGACCCTCGCGGATGCCCTGATTATCGGCAACTGTAACAACCAGGTGGGAGAACAACTTTGCCCGTTCCTTATCTGCAGTATAGAAATGTTTTGAATGAATGATATAAAATAAGGTTGGCTCTTTTAGAAGGCCCGGGGTGGTGGGGGTGGTGATAGCATTCAGGCAGTGTTATGGTTTAATCTGTTCATTTTATATATTCACTGGTTTTAAAATTGTAACCTTCTCTGAAGCCTTTGGGTGTTAGGGGTGGGTGGATGAATGGATGGATGGGTGGGTTTGGGCCATGTCCTTTGCCTTCTGAAAATGTATTGTTTTTCCCCAGTCTCCTCGCCTTTTTGAGTTAGGGTGCTTTTTTAAAAACTATTTTTGAAAAGGATAACTAAATGTACGTTGGCGCTCACATGTTTACCGAGTGCTCATAATTTGGCTTCCACACCTTTTGCAGGAAAGCAGTATCAAGGTCTGTTAAATTATTCAGTGTAACACAAAGGGCTTTCCTTATCCCAGAAACGCTTCTCTCCTAGGTGAAATTCAGCGAGCTGACAATCGACATGTTCCGGATGCTCCAGGCCCTGGAGAGAGAACCCATGAACCTAGCTTCGCAAATGAGCAAGCCGGGATTACAGGCGAGTCTCTCAGGTTTCCTTCCTCACGTTAGGACGGCGACCGACTGTTGATTTAACGTTGTGCTGGAGTCTGCGGGTTGTCCCCTGTTTTAGAGAACTCCAAATTGGCTGATTTAAATATCTGAGGGCAAACCATTGCTATGAGGAATAATCTGTATCTTCTTCTTTTGTAGAGAAAACTGTTAAAACTACCTTAGGAACATTTTTTGCAATCTTTTCACAGGAGACCACGGAAAAACCAGCGAGAAGGGAAAACCCCCACAAGTACTTGCTTTACAAGCCAACCTTTAGTCAGCTTTATACCTTCTTGGCTGCATCATTTAAGGTTCGTGCACAAAGAGCCATTTTGGACTTGTGGTTAGAGTGGCAGGTTCTTATTTATTTGTTTATTTATTTAGGAAATTTATATCTGATCTTCACGAAATGGTCCCAGGTGGGTTACAGTAAGAATAGAAAATATCACATGGTAAAACATAATTTAAAGTATAACCCCCTATCTTCCACCCCCACCCTCCCTCTCTAACAGGACAGAACCCTGAGGAAGCTATTTAAACAGCAAAAGCCTGAGTGAAAAGAGATGTTTTCACCAGGCCCTGAAAACTATACAGTGTAAGGCACCTGGCATACCTCAAGAGGGAGGCTGTTCCAGAGTCTAGTGGCCACCACAGAAAAGGCCCTCCTACAAGCCCTTATGCCTTGAGGAGGTACTGCAAGAAGACCCTCTCTTTGAGAACGTCAGTGCATGGGAATGTCTATATGGGAGAAGGCGCTCCTTCAGATACCCGCTAGTCTCCCGGTTTGATTCTACACTCCTCCAGAAAGCCAGCTGGGTGACCTTGGGCTAGTCACAACTCTCTTTCTGAGCTCTCACAGCCCCACCTACTTCATAGGGTGTCTGTTGTGGGGAGAAGAATGGAAAGTTTGAGTCCCTTTGAGAAAAGCAAAGTATCGAAACCAATGATAATAATGATGATGATAATAATACATTGCTATAATTATTATGCACAGAAACACAATATAAAGCTGACATGTTTAGTGTTGTTTTATATTGTGTTTCTGTATATAATCATCTCAATATATCACTGAAACAGCAGTAGAACCAACAGTCCTGGCCTGCGAGGCTCACACAAGAACGTGATACACCAGCAACATGTGTCTCCTGGTAGTTCAACACAAGCACACCTCTGTGTTCTGAGCAGGGCCTGCTGCTCTGCCAGTACTAGTAATCGCAGTTGGCCTCTCCGATCAGGGTTATATGCTGTCCGGTGCAGATGGAGCACGCCAGCACCAGTGGGCAAGGCCTCACACCTACTCTAACAGGGGAGGCCCAGAAATGCACTTTGCAGGCCCTTGTACCTAGCTAAGGTGTGCACAAGAAGGGGCACGGATCCCACGTTGCATCCATCTTCTTAATTCAAAACCAGTGCTTTGGCCTGAGCCTGGGGATGCGTGGAAAGGACCAGCATTGGTGGCTGGATTTAGTTTGAAAACACCTGGTTTGATGCTTTCCTCGAAGCGTGCCAACAGGGGCTTTGCTTCCTCCTTGCCACCTGCGGAACTTTCTCCGTTCCAGGTTGGCAGAAGGCAGCCCAGTATTTGGGACTGGCAGCCTGCCTTGGTTCAGAACAGAGAATTCCCTGGTTGTTCCCACCACCCACTTCACGCCTGTGTTGCACAAGGGTCCTCTCTTGGGCCTATATGGAATCTGGAGCAGGTAACGCTGCAAGAAGGGCGACGCATTTACTGCGCTCTGCATCACTCCGAATCCTGCTTTTCCATTTTAAAATTATTTTTTAAAATATATTTGTGTTAATTTGTTCAAAAACACATGATCCAAAATAACAAAAACACCAAACAAAGGCGTGTGATTATATAGAAATAATTAGAAATAATTTTAAATATCTGAGGGCAAACCATTGCTATGTGCAAAGGAATGTGATTATACAGAAATAATTGCATCCTTCCCCCCTTAGTATGCTCAGTCGACAATGGGTGCTTTTCCACTAGCACTAAGGACCCATTAAGGACCCATTAGGCTCAGAGCAGGAAGACCCCATTTCCACTACAGACCCCATTAGATCCACATTTGTTTCCACCTGTTCTAGGGACATCTGGATCTTATGGGTCCTTCAGGACCTATAATCCAGATTCCCTGTAGACCCCATTAAAGAGTTCTACAATGGGATCTTCAGGTATCAAATCCGGATTATACAGAGCCTGTTTCCACCACAATTGGGCAATGGGGACTATGGGCAGCTCGGGGGGAGATTGCACCGCTGTCCCCCCAAAAACCTTGGGGTGACAGGCAGGCCCCATGTGGGTAGTTCCAGATCCTCCATGTGGGTGCTCCGCCGTTTCCACTGCGAGCAAGCTAGCGTCCATTGCTATTGGGTGCTAGACCACCCATGGAAACGCCTTGGGTACTTCCCTTAATCCGGATCTACTAGATCCAGATTAAGGGAAGTACCCATTCCTTAAATCGGGATCATCTTAGATATGGATTAAGGGAGGTCAGTGGAAAAAAACCCAATGTCTTTTAGGTCTTCTACTTTATTTAGACTAGAGAAATAGTCTTGTTATTTCATCTCTCAAGAGTTCTGGTGCTTGGTGTCTCGTCGAGGAATACAATAAATCTTGTCCTCCATCCTGGAACACAGTTTCAAGCATTGGCTTTTAAATCTTTTTTCCTCTATTTTTTTTTCTAATCTGTATTCCATTAAATATTTATACCATTTATCGAATGACCGTTTTGTACTATCCTTCCATCTTGTAGAGTTTGTGGCATATATCATTTGGTCAAATGAATGCTGTTTATCTGCTCTTATCGCCCCTGTTGTCACGTTAAACATTAAAATTCAAGCTGCTTTGGATCGTCCTTGATACGGATAGACATGTTTTAACTTGCGTATGTTCGCAAATGCTCACTTCCTGTTTCCTGTCCTTGCCGATCTTTCCTTCCTGCCCCCCTCCCCCCCCCCTTAATGTCAACATTTCAGGAGCTCCCTGCGAATAGCGTCCTGCTAATCTACCTTTCGGCTACCGGGGTGTTCCCTTCAGGTCATTCGGATAGTGAAGGTACATATAAAGGAATGCTCCCTGTCATGCGCAGGGCTTGAATTCTCTTTATAATTCACCGGCTCCAAACCATTTTCCCCTCCGAGGATAAGGGGGGGGGGGGCCCTGCCCGCCTCCCGAATGGGCTGGGTTTCTTTTGCGACCCCTTAATGCCACATGGTGTTTGGGTTTCCATCTCAGGCCCACGTTTGGGCCACGGTGGAGGACTGTTCACTAGGATGAGATTCTCTCTGTATTGTGAAGACGTGGGTGCCTCAGTCTTCATTGATCTGAACTCGAGGGAGAATCAGTACCAATGATGGTGTATTTGATTTTGTAATGGGGAAGGAATACGGCCACCCCTGACAGATGCAGAGACAGACATAAGCCCAAGACATGTGTGAATTATGTCTCTACATGCTGGGAATTCTGAAGGCTTCAGAGGTTGCGCTTTGCACCCACGTGGTTATCCTGGGCTATAGGTGGGTGGCTCCTTTTGAAAAGGGCAGTAGAGATGCTGGTTCTTCCTTGTTTCTTTTTCATGACAATTCAAGCCCTTGTCATGACTTCGTTCACTTCCCTCTATCCCACTACCCTCCCCGCCTCTCCAACCTGGCAAAATATTGGGATGCAGTTGTCATCTATTTCCATAAAAATGCCTCCCCTGGCAAAAGGAAGTCATTTCTCAAAATTGGTTGAAACTGAACCCCTGGATCAAAGCAGACTGGATGGAATTAATTCCAACGGTATCTTGCTTGCATTTTGCGGGGGGGAAAAAAGCTAGAGAGAGAAAGAATAAGTAAAACCCTCAAAATAATGTATTATTATATTTACTCTGTACACTTAAAAAGATTTGCATTCCTTTATAAAATGCATGCTTGTTTCATCTTTCTTGCATGAACCAAAACCTTTCCAGATATTTACATCCTCAAAAGAAACTAAAACCCTGTAACACAGTGAACATTTGCAGGGTTTTTGGTTTTTTTTTTTAAATGCTTTTGAAGCATCTCTGTAGGGCTTCTTTTGTGTGCTTTGTTGCTAAATCTGTTGTCCTCTCAGAAATCTGTGCTTTTTTGTCCAAGTCTGCTGCATGACCTCTTGTTCTTCTCAGCATTCAGCAGAACAAGCGTCCTTCACTGTCCCTTGGGGGGAATTCTAGATTTTTCCGTTGCTCTTCTGGTTCAGAAGTTGAGATAGGAACGTAGGGGCCTCTCTGTGCAAACATCTTGCTCCTCTTAGCCTCAGAAGTGACATGATTATTTTGGGCAAGGAAACCGGAAGGTGGGTGATTTAGGGCTGACTTTCCCAACCGGGGCACCTCTAAATGTTTTTGGACTACAGCTCCTTTATTGCATATTTATTTATTTTTCTATTTCCATCCCACCCTGTACCTGAAGAGATCAGTAAAATCGCTGTAAAAACAGGTGAAGTTGATTATCTAAAACAGTGGCCATGCCTGCGTGGGGAAGAGATGATGTCCCCTTAGCCAAAGGCCAGAGTAGAGAGGTGTGTCTTCACCACACATCTGAATACATGCAATGAGGGCTCCTGATGCATCTCAGCATGGAGACTGTTCCATAGTCAGGGGCCATCACTGAGAAAGCCTTCCCATGTGACCCCTCATCTTCACTGCTGCGAAGAGGGCCTCGCCAGAACTTGGGACACAGGCAGGTTAATATGGGAGGAGGCGTTCCTTTTCGTATTTGCAGAGAAGGAGCCTGACACATCTCAAGGGGGAGACTATTCCATAGCCTGGGGGCCATTACTGATAAGGCCCTCTCCCGGGCGCTGAAGGCGGTGGGACAGCCAGGAGGGCCTCCCCTGCAGATCTTACGGCACAGGCAGGTCTATATGTTTTCAATGCTAGGAAAGCAAAAAAAAAAGTGTGAGGAACATTATATTTGAGGCTATGTTTGTGGCTGTTGGGTACCACTTAGTTGTGGCTGGCCCCTGGTTGATTGGATGGGCATCTCTAGGCAGTTTTCTTGGTAGAGTTACAGAAGTGGTTTGCCATTCCCTAATTCTGGGGAGAGGCTGGGGATCAAACCAGTGACCCTCTGCTTTTCTGTCGGTTTTCTCTGCCACTGAATTACGGCTCCTTCCAGACTCCATGGGCATCTTTATGCCGTTTTCTTGGCAGAGGTCCAGAAATGGTTTGCCATTGCTACAGCCGCTCCAAATTGAGACTGTGTTTAATTTGGACTATGCTAAGTGGCTAGCAACGTAAAGGGACATTCAGTTGATAAGAATTGCTTAGGCTTCTGTCTTCCATGCAGTCACCTGTGTTTAAATCTCTTTGAACTCATGGTGTCTAGGTAAACTTGCCAAAAATTTACCTTTTAAATCAGTTCAGAAGCTGGCTAGCAAATGAATTTTTTACCTGCAAGTATTTTGTGGAAGCACAATTTGAAGCTGTGCTGTTTGGTCATAGAGCAGCATGCTTCATAATCGTACTGCTTTTAACAAAGAATCAGATCAACGGAGCTTTTATTATTTTATTTTATTCTTTCTTTTTCAAGTGTCTTTCTAACACCTTCCTGTTTTGTTCTGTCTCACTTTCCCTGTGGTGGCGATGGTGGTGGCGGCAACTAATGCTAACAGCAGTTCTGGAAAGGTTCTGTTAATATGGTAGAACGATGGATTGTGGTCCTTAATGTCCTGATTCTTTTGTGATACGTGTGTTGATCTTTCATGTCTGTGAAATAAACGCAGTTGTAACTGGAGTCAACTCTAGCCACGTCATGGGCGCATGGATAGAATCTCTCTTTTGAAGAAACTATTCCACACAAGTGCTTCCCCAAATACCACATTTTAATTAAGATGCAGTAGATTACACACAGATGAAGTGAATTTGTCTTACAGCCTCGTTTCATTGGCTAAACTGAATCAAAAGGTAGAACTTTTTCCTCAAGAAAATGACCTAGCGCAGACGCCAACATTGGTTGGCTGCTCAAAATGGCTGCCGGCCCCCATGGGTTAGGCTTTTACCCCAGTTGGACTGTGGCTTGTGTTTCCGTGTCTGCCTCACTGCTGAAGGGGGTCACTGCTGCTCATTCTGGATCTGGCTTACCTGCCTGCAGGTCCCTATGATTTTGGGGGTGTCTTGACCAACAGTAACCGTGATATTATAAATGGAGACGGAATTCACAAGCGGAACCAGTCGTACAAAGAGATGCACTGGTGAGTAGCTCGTTTAATTTGGTTGTGCTCTTGTAACCTGCCCTGAGACCTTTGAGTATAGGGTGAAATAAATAAATACTTGGATGAGAAAGTTGTTGAGGGGATTTATTGATAAGGTAGCAGGTTGCACAGCGTAATGTGATCAGAACACTGGAACCACAAGCAGAGGTTGTGGAGCCGACCACATTCCAAACGGAAGGTACTTTATTCTTAGTGAGTGCAAGTAAGTACGACATAAATGCAAAATACGAGTTGCATGGATATGAGAAAATAAAATACAGGTATACAACTTACCGTATTTTCCGGCGTATAAGACGACTGGTCGTATAAGACGACCCCCAACTTTCCAGTTAAAATATAGAGTTTGGGATATACTCGCCGTATAAGAAGACAACACCCGGCGTATAAGACGACCCCCAACTTTTGAGAAGATTTTCCTGGGTTAAAAAGTAGTCTTATACGCCAGAAAATACAGTAATTCCAATATTAACACATGGATACAGCTTCTTATATCTTAGCTAATATTAAATCAGGTACAGGAAGCATATAGTTTCTAGATTACTTAATAGCCTGGCTATAAGCCTTGGCATAACTTGGCTTAACGGACTACTGAATATATTCCATATTGCTACTCTCTATTACTACGTATCACACAAATGATGAGTGCATAAAAGCAGATATACCTGTGAGGATCATGACAACATAGGAAAAGGCAGGGTAGTATTTATGCCCATAATTGGTCAGTCTGGTAGTTAGAAGTAAACACAGTAGTTTCTCATGGCTTTACTTTTGTCTCACCCAGAAATAGCACTTACTATGACTGGGTAGGCGTGTTCCAATGCGCAGTTCACTTAGAGAGGCCTGGGGCCATTAGGTTCCTCCTCCAACAAGCCTTCATTCTCCATGGAACCCATAGCCTACTGTGGAGTAGGGATGTGTGCGAATATCCCAAAACTTGAAATTCCAATTCAAATCCGACGAATGTTGACATTCAAATTCGGATTTAATAACATCTGAATTTAGACATTCAAACAGATTTCAAATGGCCCAAAATAGGGATTTTCGAAAATCCAAATTTGCGCATTCAAACTTGAATACGGATTTTCAAAAATCCGATATGGATTTTCAGATAATGTGAATGTGTCGATTTTGATCTGCCGTATACAAATCTGCGTGAAAATTATACGTATCTTGCACTTAAAATACTGGATAAAATGGGATGCATACAGAATGCGCACAGATACGTATAACACATTCGAATGTTACTGATTAGAATAGGATTTTTTGACATTCGGATTTTAAACATCCGCATTCGAATGCAAAAAAACCCAACCATTCCTGCACACACCTACTTTGTAGCAAGTGAGCAGTGTGCTAAAGGTGTGAGGAATTCACCTACTTCCCAGAGGGGGCCCCATCCCCATTATCCCTCGCTTTATGGGTGTAGCCGTATTGCCCATTGAGACTCTATACCTGTTGGGTGAGGCGCCTAGCAGTGCCAGGCCTCTCTAAGTGGTTTGATTTTGAGGAACTGTGCTTTGGCACAAGCTAAATCCCAAGTCTAGAGCATTGTGCACATTATAAATTGCCTCTTTTGTTTCTTGCCTTCTCTTTCAGCCTGCACCCTGGAGATCTGTATCCTTTCACCAGGAAGCCTCTTTTTATCATAGTAGACTCTTCCAACAGCGTCGCCTATAAGGTACGTTCCGTGACAAGGTCTGTGTTTCAAGTTAAGGGCGTTCACAGCCGGACTCCAGGCTGAAAACCGGCTGAAAGTGGTTCCTGTTTGATGGCATTAAACTCAGTTTGGGAAGGGTAACCAGACAAACTCAGCTGTATTCTTTTGCCCCAGATAAGGCACTAGGCGTTTCACTATTTTTAGAAGCAAATTTTGCTTTCGGTTGATGGTGCCTGATGAGGCCACAGCCTTGCTGAAGCCAGGCAGATCCAATCGGCTGAGTAAGAAAACTGACCGTGATGGAAGATAGAAATGGAACTGCATTTTGCTTTGCTGTTTTGAACCTTGGCCTCTTGGAATGTAGGTAGTAGCAGTAGCCAGCCAGGGTATTTTGTCAAGGATGGGGAGGAGCAGAACTCTGATTGGAAGCCACCGTTTAATCTGTTTAAATGGTTCAGCCCTCTCCAGAAACTGTGGCCCTTGCCAGAGCTTTTGTCAGCACAGATGCCCACGTTATGTGAAAGAAAACTAGCTGGAGAGAATAGCACTAATAAGCATTCTGGGCCGTTTGACTCCTGGGTACAACAGCGTCTCCTTTTGGCGCCATCTAGTGGTGCTGCAGAAAGCTTGCCAGCACCTTTCCCCTTCTTTTGTGTTTTTTTTTGTTTTGCTTTTCCTGGACTTCCCTGAAGACAACAACTGTTTTTGGAAGGAGTCTGAAGCATCACGCACACCTGTTTTGAATCTCATTTTGAGCTCACTGAATTCGATCCCCGGGCCCTCATTTAGTAGGGTATTTTGCATTTTTCTACATGTTAATGTGGCCAATCCCTCTTTCAAACGGGATTCTTTCTAATAAGCTTTTCTGTCTGTAATGAATTAAAGACTCACAGTTAAAAGGATTCAGTGGGTTTTATCAAGAAAGAAACCCATTATCGAAAGATATATGGATGCTTTCTGGACAACTTTTTTATGGCAAGCTTCTCTTACTGTTTTTACAAATGGGAAATGTAATTCTTTTGGAACGTAAGAACAAAAGCTTAAATCATTTTACTAGTCTTTCACAATGGAACTTAGCACACTAAACATTCAGGGTGTAAAAACCAGTAATCAGTCTATTTTCCATGCTCCGTAGTTCAGTGTGAATGAATGTCATTTAGCATAATGTAACAAATAATTGAAACATAATGAACTGATAGGGATTTGCACAGATCTGACCCTCCATCCCTCCAGCATCCACCAGGGCCTTTCATTTTCACACAAGCACTGGCAAAAATGTCCTAAATATCTACAATTCTCCCATATTGTGACTTAAGGTCTGCAGGGAAGGCCATCCTTGTGACGAATGTTCTAAACATTCGAAATTCGATCAAATTCAATGGAATGTGGACATTCGAATTCGAATAGAACGTCTTCACATTCGGATTTAAACATTTGAACGAATTTCGAGTGTTCCAAAACATTCATTCGAATGATTCAAGTGTACAGATATGTACGCATTACATATTTATCTGTACGAATATCATGCATATCTGTACGCATTTGCACTTATAATACGAAATGAAAACAGGTTGCATACAGGATAAAACGGGATGCGTACGAAATGCGTACAGATACGCATAAATATGTAGACATTCATATCTTTAAATTCGTATCTAACGTTCGAACGAATAGATTCTAATGTATTGGATTTTGTTGGGTTCAGATTTTAAACATTCAAAACGTATCGAATGTTTTGACACTCGATTCTACTCGAATTCGAATACCTGGTTGTACTATCACCTTCTGCAGTTGAAGGGTGGGGAGCCGGGATAGGGCCATATCAGTGGCCATATCTATGCAGTGCTTGTGCGCAAAATCAAGCCCTTTACCCACATGTGCCTTGCCGATCGGGCGATCAGGGAAGGGGGGAGTGTCATAGTTGTGGCCGGAAAGGCACTCACATTTGACCCCTTCATCACTTCTCTTTCATCATAATTTCTTTGAAGAAATCCCCAGGCGGTTGCGATCGCAGCGCGCACGGGCGAAACCCCGCCCGCTAATGAGGCGATCGCCCATCTCCTCCCCCAATAACCCAGGAACGACTCAGTGCCTCCAAGACAATACGTGCTTGCCTCCTAATTCGCAGCGAGAACAGCTTGAAAGAGGGGGGTTTTTTTGCCGCGGATTTGTGCGATTTGTCCCGCATGTGGCCCGGATTAGAGCCTTTGCACCACCAATAAAGAAATGTAAAAAGGGTCTGGTCCGTTTGGAAATTATCAGAGTTAGGGTACGGTATTGCATTGTTATATACCCGTATAAAAAGGAGCTGTATAATAAACATGTCCAGTGCTTCCACACTGTCCTCATGGAGCAGACATATTCACTCAGTTTAGTTGCGCGTCTTGAGAATTTCTTCATACTTTGCTCTTGCTAATTATAGCTGTTGTGGTTTGTAGCTATATAGTGCAGGTATATTCTTCTGCTAGTGGAGATCTACGCTTAATCAGCACTTTAGTGTAGAACACAGACGGATGGTTGTTACCCTGGGTGGAACCAGCTGGCCTGTAATACATTAACAAGCTTTGTAGGAATTGGCTTAATCACTCTTAGTAAAATTGACACATTTGGAAGAGACTTGCTATTTCTGTGCAGCGGTTCAGAACGGAAGCTAGAAATAGACCCGGCTGTACTTTCCATAGCCGCTTTCAGATTTCACCTATTTATTTAACAACCTTGGGGATTATTTTAGGAAGTAAAATAAGTTGGAAGAGGTAGCCAGCTGTTGTGTCTATCCGGCGTGTAAAAAAAGGAGAGATGATAAGAATTCCTCAGGATGAACCATAATAAATGGGTAGAAAAGAACTCCTCGTCAAAAGACATATTGTCTGTTCAAATGCCATCTGGAACGAATAGGCCTTCAGAACTCTTGGAAAAAGACAAGGATACTAATTTTTGAACATTAGCCAATTTTCAAAGCCAGAGAAATGCCACAGCAAAGCTCTTGTGTCTAGAGGCAAGCAGGAAAAGAGAGCGGAAAGGAAAGAGAAAGAAAGAACCAGACCTCCGGACACCTGGTCTTTCTCAATTGGAGCAAACCTGGAGCTGGCAAACTGTTGTCTCTTAGATGTGAGGGGTGTTGCAATTGGAGGCTATTTGTGAACCGTCTGTGGTGGATCAAACCGTCTCCCAACCAGCAGTTCCCCCTAACACTTTCTAGGATTGGAGGGGAGAGTGTTTAATCTGAGCTTGGCCCAAATCTTGCATCCAGTTAAGTAAGCGTAGTGTGTCCGAGGATTTAATCTGGCTGTGGGTCTCTAACCTCAACTCGAACCAGGACCAAGTACTTAGGCCCTTTTTGCCCTGGGCCTGATTCCAGAATAGGGCCCCACCATCCACATGTCAAGCCCCCACCCAGACCCTGGAGTAGAATGCACTACCATGCAGGTAACAGGTCCCTGTTTATGGCATATATTCTAGAATAAGGCTCGATGTGGGAGGAACATTGCATTGTCAGCCGGGTGAGTTATGTACCCTGTGACCCATTTTTATGGACAGTTGTTATCTAGAAATTTAATTGGGGCCCCCCTTGAGCTCCCGTTGGTTTTCTTCCTCATCCAGGCCCACCTTTCCTTAGCTTCTTACTGCCCGAGGGGTAGAGGTCTTTCCAAACCATATCACTGAGCTCTCTGTTTTCTGTATCTCTCTCAATCCATCCAGAACTTCACAAACCTATTTGGACAACCACTGGTGTGCCTCCTTTCTCCAACAACATATCCAAAAGCGTTGCAAGGTAGGAGGATGTTTCTCTCTCTAGCAGGATCTCACTTATTGCTTTAGAATCCTATATATTTTTAAAGGTCAGTGAACTGGAGGTGTTAGATTCTCAGATTAAACACTGCAACGTACTTTCTTCTTTCCTTTTGACCTTCCTGAGCTGTTGTGAGCTGGATTTGTCAGGGAGAAAAGCGCCTCTCTTCTGTCTTCTTGAGAGGTTGGCACCTGGACCCTGAAGTGGGGCTGCATGCCCTGGATGTTGGTGAATCTTCTACTCTTCTGTTACCATCCAACATCTTGAGTACATCGCCATCACCCGCCCCTGCGCTACAGAGAATGTCACATACTAGGCTGGCCGTGGCCGTGCTTTAAAAATGGAGTGCATGTTATCGAAGGGAATCTTGCTTTTCTGAAAGTGAACAATTTAAAATTTAAATGATTTCTGCACTCTCCAGAATCATTATCTGCCAGTTGGAAGGTGCATTAATTTTTTAAAAACTAAGACATCTGACACAAAGCTCCTGGGTCTGAGAAGCTGAGAGCATTGACTGGAAAAACAATGGACGGAGGAGAGTTAATATAAATTTAAATATAAATAAATATAAAATAAAATTTGATTGGCTCAATTTAGCAATTACAGTCTATGGTTAACATTTGGATGGCCAAAATCTCCCTTTATACACTGATAGGGAATGAAATTTGTGATGGAGTATCAATAGAAACAAAAGATTTTTAATTTTATTTTCTCCAGAAATCCTCCTCTGATTTCCTGCTATTTAAATTCTTCTCAGTTTATCTGGACTGCTAAAATACCCATAAGGGGAAAAAAATTAAAAGAAACCGTACAAAAGTATATAGAAATATATAAATTTGAAAATATATATAACCATCTTATATATGCACACATACATGTATTCAAATCTGTGCATAATTAGACCACTGGGAGGAAGGTTTTAAACCAAAAATGTGTTTTCTTTTGTGCTCGAATTCTGCTGTGTGATTCTTGTGCTGGATTTCTTAAATGAGAAGACTTCCACCGTGGCAAACATGCTTAGCTTATGGGCCTCTGGATGTTCCTGTATCACAGCTCCCAGCATTCCATAACAGCCCCAGATGCTGGGAAAACAGATGTGCAAGGATTGGTTCATGCTCAAAAATTTGAGTAAACTTGTCACTTTCAAAACTGTCCCATGTCGAGCCGAACATTGAGGTTGCTCGAATATCCAGAATTTCAACCAAGCACTACAGACAATTCGATCAGATCGAATCGAATGCAAACTATTCGGTGAGACAGTTTGTGTCTGCTGTGTGTTTGCCCCTTTAAGTTTGAAATTGAACGCCAACAGCTGTCCGATTAAACAATTCATTGTTGAGCCAACAAATGGGTGTTTGGTTCGGTGGCGAACCGAGCTTACAATTTTCGTTCGTGCACATCCTTAGCTGGGAGCTGGGCTCCAGAGGCCCATCTGGGTGAGCATCCCTGTCCGGTGGGATGGAGATACACAGCAACTCTTTCATTCACCTGCACACCTGTACATCTTAAAAGGATGCTGAGTAAACTGTGGGGACACAGAATTTCCAGCGGCTCTCAAATTCCCACTCAGGCCAAGTGCTGAGTGTGATGTTGCCTCCCCTCTCAATGCTAGGGTGAACATCTTGGGGGTTTTAACTGGCAGAACCAGCTGAGTAGAGAAGCCTTTCTGGAAGGGCTTAGTGGTTAGGGAGCTAAATATTTGCTCTGTGTCTATTAACTTTCCAACCCATTTTTCCAGTCCCTATAACTGTAAATGGTTCTGGTGTGTCTCTCTCTGAGAGAGCTCCCCCTTTACTGCTGCTGGTTCCCAGCATGAAGTCCAGTCTGGTGAAATAATTTGTGACACAGGAACGTGCTGGTCAGCAATGAATGCATAAGACGAGTTGGAGGCATCACCGTTTGGCTTTTGAGGTAAGTTCTATTATGTGCCAAGAGGCTTGAGTAGAAAAATGAAGTGTTGATCCCGAGGAAATAACAAATTATTTCAGAGGAATGGTAAAAATAATAGAACTTGCCTTTTTATGTGTGTCTGTGTGTAAAGCAAACAACACACCAAACGGTGAATGTCTCCAGCAGGAGAAGAGAAAGGGGGATTTTGTATTCTGCCTTCCAATGCCAACTCTAGTTTATCTTTCCTTTCTCTATTTCTGACCCAGCTTACAAACCTTGAGTAGAGCTAAGAGCTAGTCAGCCTGAAAGGCCAGCTGTCATTCTGGTGAAGGGCTCAGCTTATGGTCAATGGGGAAGGACATTCATGTTTATATTTTATGGGATTTCCCTCAATGTACTTTGCTGTCTTCCATCCATGGAGGAAAAATGGTTGCACTAGCATCTGGGGCTACCGGGATTAGAAATGTCTTGCGGTTTCAAAAGGGTAAAAACACCGGGGGTAAGTCTGTGCTGCACACACAGGTGAATGACAGACCTAAGGGTTAGAACATAAGAGAAGCCTTGATGGATCAGCGCACAGCCCATCTGGTCCAGCATCCCGACTCACACAGTGGCCCACCAATTGCTTATGGGTACCTCAAGCAGAAGACAAGGGCAAAGCCTTCACTTTCTCTCAAATCCTTGCAAATGGCCTTTAGAGGCATCTTGCCTATCTCCAACCTGGAGGTAGTACTTGGGCATCCATTCTAGTTACCATTGATGCACCTGTCCTCCATGAGTTAAGAGGAGCTTTACTGGATCAGGCCACAGCCCATCTAGTCCAGCATCCTGTCTCACACGGAAGCCTACCAGTTGCTTCTCGGCATGTCAGACAGAAGACAAAGGCAAAACCTTCACCTGCTCTCGATTCCCTGCAAATGAGCTTCAGAGGCATTCTGCCTGTTCCTTATAAGGGTTCTTATATGGCCTGTGAGTGATGTGTTCTGGAGTGAGGCCAACGGCTTGGAGCTGGACCAGAACACCTTTATGTATCAGAGATGCAGATTGCCTGGAAGCTTGGCTTCCAACCATGTCTATAGCAGCATAGCTGCAGCTGTTTGCCGTCTCTAGTTCCTGCCCCCTGTCCCCCCCCCCAAAAAAAATTGTCCTTGGATTGCAAAGTCCTCAGAAATGAACCCTTTTGGGATTCAAGGTCAGTTAAACAAAGCCAAGTAGACATTTCAATAAAACCTGGACGATCCTGCTGTGGTATTTCACCTTCCCTTTCTGCCAATTGAACCGTAAGGGAGCAGGCTGTACTTCTACTCATTAGAAGGTCCAACCCTTGGAAGCTTGTGGGGCATCTGGAATTCTCACAGCATCCTATGGTCCCCATCACTTTACTTCCTTCCTCTGGTGCCCCCAGAGAGAGACGTTCCCGTTCGCTCTCATGTATAAACGTCAGGCAGACACAGTCTAGTGAGTAAAAATTTGTACCTTTTACAGTTTAATAAACCGAGGGCTCCTCCTTTCACGTGCTTAGGGGTAATTTCTAAGGCACTGCAGGAGAAAAGTGAAGTCCCCTCCCTGGGCTCTTTGCAGGTACAAGGCGATTTCTTCAAACACGGCATTGCATCGCCGGGGAGGCGGTGGGAACAAAGTAGACAAATGTGAGATTCTGCATAAAATCAAAGAGCTTTGTGTGTGTGCTTGGGAGAATATTTCACTTGTACGCTCATTCATTCGCGGCCCTTGGACCCATCAGTACGAAATTTGGTTTGTAGCGAGCCGATTCGGATGGTAAGAGATTATTGTGAAGCCTTTCTGTGTTTAGCTAGAACGTGGGAAGCAAAGTGCCGCCATTTTCCCGCTTCAGTGCAACTTGTTTTCTTTCCTTCTAGATCAGTCCCAAAGAGGCAGCCTCTTCACTTTCTTTCTAAACAACCCCTTAATGGCATTCCTATTTGTCTCTGGATTATCAAGCATGCGCAAAGGATTGTGGGACAAATGTCAAGATTACCTTCGCAAAATAAACCGAGACATTGCACAGCTGCTGACTCATTCTCGTTCCATAGGTACGATTTGGAGGGGACTTTGCAGTGAATAGTGGGGGAAATGCCTTATGCTTTGCTGTGAATAATGTGCAGTGCCTGGGATCAGTCAAGCAAAGCATCATTGGTTGCCTTTTCCAGAAACTTTAGAAATAACCTTTCTGGATATTTATTTTCTCTAATAGGCAAACTGTTTCCTTTCCGCAGATCAAGCATTTCTCCAGTTTTTTGGTGACGAGTTTCTACGTTTACTGCTCACAAGATTCATCTTCTGCTCAGTTACAATGAGGATGCACAAAATTTTCCGGGTAGGTCGGGAACTCCTTCGGTCAGAATTCCTCTTTGCAAACCTCTGTTAGGCAGGGTGGTGGTTATTAAAGCTGATATAATGAGTACCGTGTCCCTACGCGCAACCTGATTATTCTCACTTCAGTATCTTGTTAGTAAAAGTGAGATAAATGAACCAGGAAGTCACAGCTGAGTATTTCCTTATTTATTTAAGAATTTATACCCTGCCCTTCACCTAAAGATCACAGGACAGGCCACAACAATAGGTTTTTGAGACATTTATGCTTTAGTTTTCATCTAGATGTAATCCCCTTAAAACAAACACAGTCCTGGTTTGTTCCAGAATTTTAAACCATCCCTTCCTGGTGTGGAGAAAAGAGGAAGCTGAAGATCTTTCTGGGTTTCCTTCACTTAGTCAAAGGGCTAAATATGGCCAGTCCATCCATGTTATCTCTGATTTGTGAGTCTCAGCCAGAAATTAACAGAAATAAAGATCTTCTATAAAGTCACAAAGGTTCTTTTCAGAATTCAGCCGTTTGTGAGACTCATAGGAACGTAAGAGAAGCCTCGCTGGATCAGGCCACAGCCCATCTAGTCCAACGTCCCGTCGCTCACAGTGGCCCACCAAATCTTCATGGGCATCTCAAGCAGAGACAAGGACAAACCTTTTCCTGCTCTCAAATCCCAGCCTTAGAAGTGTCCTGCTTCCCACCCACCCCAGCGTGAAAGATGTACCTAGGCATTCATTCTAGTAGCCTTTGATATATCTGTCGTCCATAAATTTGTCCAACCCTTCCTTAAAGCCATCTAGGCTGGTAGCTGTTACCACCTCTTCTGGCAGCAAATTCCATAGACCGATGACCCTCTGGGTGAAGAAATCCTTCCCCTTGTTGAATCCGACTCTCCTACCCACCAGCTTCATAGATGCCCCCTGGTTCTAGTGTCAGTTATTTAGACATGATTTGAGGACCTGACAGTTGAAGTAGAGAAAGGAAAATTGCCATTCTACACAGTTGAGTGATGATGGACGTGATTTCCACTATGCTGCTGCTGGAAAGTCATGGTTGCTTTTGCATTTAAAACCCATTTCCCTTTTTAGTGGTGGTTTTGCTGAAAGCTTTGTAATCTCTCCCCTCTTCCAATAGCAGGAAACTAGAAATTACCCGGAATCCTATCCTCAGCTTCCAAGGGACGAAACGGTGGAGAACCCACACCTCCAGAAGCACATTTTGGAGCTGGCTTCCATGCTGGATGTTAGAAATGTGTTCCTGGAAACTACACTAGATGATTATTAAAACGAAACCACACTCCAGCTTTCTTACTGCGGAGCGGCTTTCCCGGCCACAGATTTTTGAAATGGTGCAGTTTTCTAATGTGAAGATCCACAAAGGAGTTTACTTGATTTTTATTTTTAAACTTAACAGTTATTTTTTTAGAAAAAAAACCCCACAAAATAGCTTGTGGGCAGGGCTGTTCCATTCTAACGTGGGGCCAGTTTTATAAACTATGAATTGCTCCTGCAACTTTTAAGAATTTAGACTCTAGGAATCCCTCTGGTTTTAAATTTTTGGTTTGGTGGCTGAAACGATCGCTGCGTCACAAACTATCTGAAGCGGTTCGAAATGCTGTTGGTTCCTTTGAGCCCTCGCATGTGGAAATTCTTTATTTTTATACAATTTTTAAAGAAAACAAATGTCGGAAGGAAATTACTATCCAAGGAAACGTCCTTCTGTGCCCAAAGATTTTGCTTTTGGAACGTGAACAGTGGGACCACACCACACAAAATCAGCAATAACAATAAAGTGGTCATTCAAGACAATACTTCTGTCCGCTGAAGAAGGAGCGTTGGGTTTTGAGGGAATCGCGGAACCGATCCGTGGAACGTTCCCCCCCCCCCAGAATTCCTTTCTGCAGAGGTAACGTTAATGTTGCATGTGGGCTGTGAGTTCAGGACTTTATCCGTCAGGCCTGGAACAAGCTGGGTCACGGCATGCTGCGGCTTCAAGAAATTGGCCCGGTCTCCTTGCCTTTTGCAGAATGAAGATCCTTTTGCTCCGAAGGGACAGTCAGAACTGGTTGGCTTGGATCCTGCAACCCTCAAAAGAGGTACTGAAGCCTTCCTCTTATCACACAGCGAAGCAGCAGTCTGCAGTGTTGACCAGACTCAGAAAGGGGTGGGAAAGGATACACCTTCTTTTCCCAGAAACAAGGCCGTCAGCTGTCCTGAATCACCTGAGCCCAATATTGACAGTGGAAAGAAAAGAGGGGAAAATACAATTAGATGAAAGAAATCTCCCCCCACCCACCGCCTTCCTTTCAGGCTTTGTTCCTAGTGTGGCATGTGACGGAAAAGATCACGGCGCCCACTCTGGGTCTGATCTGCTTCAAACGTGAGCGTGTTCCACCTCTCTCCTGTGTGATTTGAAAACTCTTAACGTTGCCAACATAGCTTTTAAAGGGCGGGGGGAGGCAGTGGAGGCACATGGTGATTTATTTTCAGTGGAACCTCCTAGCCAGCTTTTGTTTGGCTTAAAAAAATCCCAGTTATTCTCCGAGAGCTTTTTGCTGGAAGCGAAGCCCGGCAGCGAGGCCTAACCGCCTACCTGTGCCAGCGTATGATACAAACGGAACAGAGGGGTCTTGGGAGAAGTGAAGCAACTTCCGGCGGCTTGCCTTCAGCACCAGACGAGGCGATCTGTCCCCAAAGTTTCCTGCAAAGCACAACCACCTTGGAAAAGACCTTGGTTTTATTCTCACTTGCCCATCTCCCCAGCCTGCGTGCAAATAGCTAAAGCTTCAGATCTTGGAAGCACTTTTGACTACCAGAGGGATGTTAATGCTTTAAGTCTGACGTGCAGGAATGCAGATGCATGGCCTAGAATGTAAGGACTCTTTTCAGACTCAGATGGAAAAGAAGGGGGGTAGAAACCTCAGCAAACAAGGACTGTAAGATGTGTCGTCTTCGGGTTCCCTGCCGTCCAGACACTCCTGTGGGTGTACAGTAATGGAAATGGGTTCTCTGGAGGGTTGCAGCTGGCTGGCGGTATATTCAGACTCATACCTTCTGCTCCCACAACGGTGCGAACCTACAATTCAAGCCCTGATTTAACCTTGGCGAGCCTCTGTAAAAAGACCACGGGGTGCTTTTTATCATGACTATTCTAATTATTATTGTTGCTGTTAAATAATAGGTGTTATTTTGTCAGATCCTGGGTTGAATTTTCGGCCGATGGAGGAACGTGCGTTTCTGTTTTCATTGGCTGGTTGGTGTTGGCCCCCTCCCCTCTCCCCCCCCCCCCCCCAGCAGGGCTGCTGTGCAAATCACTGCCCAGGTGAATACGGAGCAGTGGTGCTGACGTCTGTTCTGGAGGACGGAACGTTCCAGAGTAAAATAGCGAGAGGTGCCTTAGGTCGGGCAAAATGTGCAATTATAACATAGGCAGTAGTAGGGTACAGAGTTGGCAAAGCTTCCAGTTCCCCTTATAAAAGCTTGGTTTTTACAATACTGTCCCTTTTCAAAGGCAACCGGAACAGCAGATAAATAGCAAGGGTTTGTTTCTAGATCAACCTCAGTTCGTTAACAGGCATCCACCTATTTTTCTGTGCGATGCCTTGTTTCCCGTCTTGCTTTTACCTGAATTTTTTTTTTTAAAAAAAATTCATTTTGCCTGCCAACGTAGGTGCTTCTTATAAATTGTGTGTATATATGTAGATATTTATATATAGGTTAGTTTGAGAACCTTAATGACAATGAAAATGAAGATGTGTGCATATATAGGTGCTGAGCAGAAGCGGTCCTGTGCGTGCTGGCAACCTTTAAGAATATAGTTTGTCGAAACGATGTTAACACGGGACCATAATCCAGAAACGGCCTTTTCGTCTGCGTGAAATTTGACCAGAGGACTTTGTTTGTCCACAAAACAGAGGGAGGACTTGCATTACGCAAAGCATCAGATCTGAAACAATTGTGGCATTGTCGTGTTCCCTCCTGAGATTCTAGGCTTTTGGAAGCATGCTCACCAGCCTTATAATGTGATGCTAATATCACTTTAACGTTTACTTTATCTCTGAGTTAAGCTTTAAACGGTGAATCATTCCTAGGGGAAGTTGGCTAAGAGTATGAATTATCAGTGCTCAGTTCTTGAGAGGTCTGGAACTCAAACCACAATGCTTCTCTGGTTACCTGTGGGGATCATGCTAAGATTCCATAATTTTACCTTCTATTGGAATAGCCCCAATCTATGAGAAAGGAGTTTTATATATATATGATAATATCCTGTCAAATATATGCTAATATCCCAAATTTCTTTTAAAACAGAGCCTCAGCTATGTGTAGTATTATCAGAACACACAAAGCGTATTTTTGTGGACCAGTTTAAAAAAGAAGAATAAAAGTGAGGTAATAAGTCTACTATTAACTTTTGTTCCATAACAAGTAGATCTGCGTGATTGAAAAAATTTCTGGCTTCATCAAGACTGAAACGAAACGGGAGCTGAGGGAAGAATTTTGTGTTTTTCTGCCTTCCTCCTGAATTTAGACAATCAAATATTGAGGGATTTCTCCTGCTGTACCTCCCTTACTAAAGGTAGCAGAGTGTAGTTGCTGAAATCAAAGACAAGCAAGCATTCTTTACCTTCTTCCCGAGCTGATTTCCGTATCCGTCATCAAACTCAAGACGAGCGTTAAACAGTTGGGGGCCAAACTCCTCGAGGGAAATGTTCCTTGGTCCATTTTCAGTGATGCTTTTGCAGCCACTGGCTTTAAGATTAGAACAATCAGTTACGGTTAACTAGAAGACCTTATCAATGAATGGGGTGCGGTAGCAGTGTTGGATCCAGATGCCCTCTTCTTTGCGGGTATTGCATGCTTGGACATCTTCCAGAGTGAGAAAAGCCCCAAGTCTTGAGGTGATTAAATCTGCCATTCTGGTTGCATCCAAGACCAATATAAGAGTTATATGCCAAAGGCCAGCAAGTTATGCCCTGTAGTTCATGATTAGTATGTCAACAGGTTGTGATGAGAGTCGAATATCGCTTGGAAACTTGAGTTTCCAATGATCCTCATCGTGTCGGAAAAGGCAACCGGTAAAAGGCAACATTTTTGGTACCCCATTCGTTCCTGTCATTTCTAGTAAAATTGGTAGTTTCCTCTTTTCTCTGGGGATTATTGCTGCTGCCTTGCTTTCTCAAGAAGTAAGATGTTTTTCCTTGAAGAATGAAACGCTCTTGCCTTTCTCTGAACATTGAAGGAGTCTCAGTTGGCTGTCTAGAATGTGGCACCTTTCCAGGTAACTTATCTGTAGTCAGCAGGGTTTAAAAACATAAAATAAAATCTAGGAGCTGCTTTCTATCTAAATGCCAATTAAGAGCTGGAACTGGCAAAGAGAAGCTCTCCACAGCTAGCCTTCTTGACGGAAGTTCTGAGAGACCACTGCTTGATAGGGAGCACTGAAGTTAGATGCCAAACTCTAGTTTTATCTTAAATCTGTGGCTCTAAACCATCATGCACCTGGGGCCTGGTGACCAGATTCTGTTCTGGATCTTTTAGCCTTCATTTCCAATGCCATTTTGCATGTTTTATGCGCATTTTGTTCGCTTATACCGTCTTGTAAGCTTCTAAATCTGCAGGTATGCCTGGTTTGATTATATACACATTGTAATAAGTTCTCAGCTTATAGTCCTTTCCTAGTTCTTTGTTTACGTGAGGGTGTTTGGATAACACAGTAGAAAGCGTACATAAATTCAATATGTAGTTAATAAACAGCGTTCCGCCCTGCCGCACAACTGAAATAAGGTGTAATTTTGCATCGGTAACTGTTTTGGGAAAAAAAAGAAAAGAAAATCACACCATGCCAGCACCTCTGAGTCACGAATGGCTATGATTGCATTAAACTCAAGGTTTCTAGATGCGGTTGCCACTGAAATTCTTAACAAAATTCTAAATTTGGGTCAGTTGCGTGCACTTTAACATTGCGCTTAAGAGAGGCTGGCGCCTCATAACAGAAGCAAGTTTTAAAAAACAACAACAAAGCTTGTACTAAAAATTACTGTGCTTGGCTTTTTTTTCTGTTAAAGAGCCTACATTTTTCCTTGGAAATCATAGCATCACTTGCCTTCTTAGTGGTAAAAATAAGTTTAATCTGTGGCAAGTCCTTGTCTGTAACTGAAAATGTTATTGAACTGTGATGCCAGATATTGTATAGGGAATACACAGCTGTATATTTTAGGATTTCATGAAGAAACTGAAGCACAAGCATTTTTCACGTACCTAGCCTGTTCTACGTGCTGCTAATCCATAGTGCATGTGGGTAATGCTGTAAGGTGATCTCTTAGCAGTTCATGAAGCCACTATTACCTTTCTTAACTTATCCGTGTTTTGGTGCCAGTCTATTTACATTACAACTTGAGATTTTGATGACATTCCAGGTCTGACCAGTGTGATATGATGCTTCTCTTATGCTGAGCAGATCTGAGTTCATTCTTGTTTACAAAGTTATAGATGGCATTTCTTGCCAAGAATAATACTCTGTAACACCCACTCACCCAGTTGATGTGGAAAGTGGTCTCTCCGTCTCTTGTACAATACAAGGCTGAAGCCTGTCCCTAATGCATCTGAATTAATTAAGCCATATGCTCAACCACAGATGTTTCCCTTTGCATCCCATTTGAGGGTTTTTTCTAGTTTGGTGGCAGATACTAATTAATTCATTGCTGCAGCTTGTGCAGATAGTTTGGAAGGGTAAAGGGAAACCTATCCCAAGGTATCTCAAGATACTTTGAAGGGTCAAGTGAAACCAGATCTCCAGGTAGTCAACTCCGGGGCCTGTGGCAAAGCATCTGCCATTCGCTTCTGTTTTCTGCTTTGGGGAAGTCTGTTCCCCCTTTATTAAAAAAAAAAATGCAAGCAATCACTGTGATTCTTTACAGACCTGATGCAGCATTGAGGAAATAAAACGCTGTTAACAATTCTGCCTTTTATGTTGTGTTAAGTAACAACAATATCACATTGATGGGTTTTTTCTCTTTTGTTTTTTTGTTTGTTTGTTTTGCTGTCAGTGTATTGAAGATTTTCACAATGGTTAATGTTTGCTTGGAATGTGAGTACTCATCAGTTGTACATGGATTTTTGTAACAGACCCACACAAAATTATATGTAGTACCAATAATACAATAAACATATTTGCTTAATGCTGTGTATCGGAGCCTTCCGGGTTAGGTGGTGACGGAACATGAGCTTGCAGGGAAATTCCACGCTTGGTATGATCACTTTTTATTTCCTGTTACGGGTGGGAAGAGAATATCTCACTAACCAAGGGATAACAAGGGATGTTAAGCCCCCAGCATTATCCGTTGGTAGCCTAACAGTGCTGTATGTGGCACTGTCTGTGAATTTTACTGACACGTATGCTCAGGTCTTAAGCCAGCAGCTTTACCTCTAGCTCAGTGGTTCTCAACCTGTGGGTTGCGAACCCTTTGGGGGTAGATCTGTTTCACAGGGGTTGTCTGATGAGACGGATTCTTATCTGGGAATACCCTCCTCCACTAAGCCAGCTGGGTGACCTACGGTTAGTCACAGCTCTCTTCTGAGCTCTCATACCTCACAGGGTGTCTGTTGTGGGGGGAAGAACAGGAGATTTGTCAGCAGTTTTGAGTCCCCTTAAATGGGTGAGAAAAGTAGGCTACAAAAGCCAACTCTTCTTCCTCCATGAAGCCAGCTGGGTGACCTTGGGCTAGTCACAGCTCTCTTCTGAGCTCTCACAGTCCCACCCACCTCACAGGGTGTCTGTTGTGGGGGGAAGAACAGAAGGTTTGTCAGCCACTTTGAGTCCCCTTGAAAGGGTGAGAAGAGGTATAAAAGCCAACTCTTCTTCTGATGTTCTCTTCCATTCTGAAACTGGACCGAGGCTGGATTAAAATTCAGTCGTGGACACAGCCTCAGACTCAAAGTCGACCGAAGCCGGATTAAAATTTAAGTGTGGACTGGGAGCTCACGGGATGCCCCCACTAGTTGCTAAGCGGCTCAGTGCCGAGCGCTGTGAAGGCTGCAGGCCCCGCCCGCCGGGTTTTGCCTGGTCATGTGACGCGCTCGAGCCGGCGGTTTCCTGTCTGCGCCCGCGCTTCCGGGCTGCTCTTACACGTCACTTCCGCCAGCTTGTGGCGAGACGGACGTCGTTTCCGGCGGCGGCGGCTGAGGGGAAGCTGGTGGGGGCGACGCTTCTCTCAAGCCTGCCCAGCTGGTGAGTAAACTGCGGGGTCAAAATGGCCAGGTTTGTGGGGGGCCACCAGAAAAAGGGTTTGTACAGAGCTGCAGGGCCCGGCACGGCTTCCGGCCCCGCTCGCCCGCTCGCTCCCTCCGTGGCCTTCCGCTTCTTCGGCTTTGTCGGTAAAAGGGCGGCCGCGGCGAAGGGTTTTAACGGCAGCCGGGCTGGGGGAGGTTACCTGTGCTCTTTCCCTGCGGGCTGTTTGTGGGGAGCTGCCAAAAGAGGGGCCGGGTGGCGACGGTAAATACGCTCCGAGGAAAGGGCGCGGAAGTATTAGGAGAAATACGGCGGCGGGTTAGGGGGCGGGGCAGGGCGGGCGCTCAGGTAACCTGGTCACGTGGGAGCTTGGAGGCGCTGTCAGAGCTGCCCCGCCCTGCCCTGGTTTCCGCGGCTGGACTTCGGGTCACACCTGGAGGCGGGGAGGGGAGCCCTCCTAAAGACCCATTTAGGTTGCTGCCCGCCAGGTAGTATGGCGTGGGGGGGGGAGGGGAGGGGATGCAGCGCGGCTAGTAATTTCCCTTAGCAGTTTTTCCTGCTACCTGCCCCTTCCCAAGTAGCCCAGAAAAGGTGTGATTCTTTTGCCTTCATCTTCTGCTTGGGGTGCCCAGAAGCGACTGGTGGGTTGCTGTGTGAGCTGGGATGCTGGGCTAGATGGGCTGTGGCCTGATCCAGCAGGGCTCCTCTTAGGTTCTTATCCAGAATGGATGCTCAGGTACTGCCTTCAGGTAGGAGAGACAGGTGGGATGCCTCTAAAGGCCATTTGCAAGGAGAGGAGAGGAGAGGAGGGTTTTTCCTTTGTCTTACGCTTGAGATGCCCAGAAGCAACTGGTGGGTTGCTGTGTGAGCTGGGATGCTGGCCTAGGTGGCTTTTGTCATCTCTAACCGTGTGCCACACCTGTCCCTGTTTTGCATTTATTTCCATCCATGGCTGGGCTTAAATACTATTTATCATCACTGTGTGGAGCTGATAGTCTCGGCTGTTACCTGAAGGGCTCTTAATGCTTCTTTGTATACAGTATTCCAAACTGTGACCCAGCATGATAAAGTAGGTAGAGTGCCAGACTGGGATCCAAGAGCCCCTTGACTCACATCTCCATTCTGCAGTGAAGCCTCACTGCCTTTCAGCCTGAGCTACGTGGGTGGGCTGTTATGAGTGTGACAAGAAGTGGAATGATACTTGTGGCAGTGTGTGGTTCAGAAGAATGGGGCTGACAAATTTATAATAAATAATAGCTTGCGTACTGGTGTTCAGGCTGGTGTTGTAATGCACAGTAAGAATGTGCAAAATGGTCCAAAGCACGTTCATTACCATAAAAAGAGCTACAGGGCTAATTCACTTCTGAACCCAATTCAAGCTATTAATCTTAAATTATGAGGCCCTAAATGACTTGGGTCCCAAATATCTAAAGGGGCACCTTTTTCTGCATTAACCTGCCTGTGCCTTAAGATCTCATGGTGGCACCATCACCGTCAGTAGCAAAAAAGGACCCGCACATAGAATAGGACCTTCTTAGTGATGGCTCCCAGAATATGGAATAGTTTCTCGCTGAGGTGCATCAGACACCTTCGCATGTTCAGGAGAGCAGTGAAGGCACAGCCCTTTGCCCTGGTCTTTTGCTTTCAGGCACTTTTTTTTTTAGTAAGTTCAGTTTATATTTGGTTTTTAATGCTGTAACCTGCCCTGAGACCTTTGGGCATAAGTTGGGATGAAAATTGAAATAAACAAATATTCATGGAAGGGACCAGGCACTGTCCCGGAAAACTGTGTGATTTTGAGCAGCTGTTTTGAGTGGTTTTTGCACATCAGATCAGTATACCATGTTGTCTAGGAGTCTGCTACTGAGGGTGGTAAACTGCTGAGCAAGACATGATTGTATTAGCAGTCTCTGCTGTCTTATTCCCTAGCTGCCAATTGATGGAGCCATTCTACGTAGTTAACGATCTTGGCTCAGAATAAAATATTCCCATTTTAATTTGTCACTTGAAGGTATGTAATGTGATGGCCATTGTGATGTCTTGCAGTAACAAAGTCTGTAATTCCAGGAGCTGAATGAACAAATACTGTTTTTTGTGTCTCCTCAGTTTTTCTAGCATTCAGCACACAATTAAAACTTCATAGTTTAACTACCAGCATTTTTTGTTCTTTTGCTTTGACTCTTAGTGGTGGCCCACCATCTTTTGTAGTTTAAATGACTTTATTTGGCCAGCAGATTTCCAGCTGTGCTTCAGGAACAGGACTCCTTGTTTAGATGAGGTGCCAGAAGAACCTCCTCTCCAATTATCATTTTGAAACAAGTTGAGAGAGTTTCATAAGTTTCTAGTAAAGATCCTGGACAGAGACTTAAATACAGGCTGAATCCTGTTGCTGCTCTCTGTCCTTTAGCAGTAGGAAGATCAATGTTTGAGCATCAGTGTGTCAGAGCAGCCGCGCTTGATGCTCTAGTTGCCAAGGAGCATGGTGAATAATTCATAGTTGTGCATCAATCATTAATGCTATGTAGACAGCTTGACTGGGGAGTTTCCTTTCAGGGAGCTGAGCAGGTCCTTGCCTTTGTGTGTACGTGTGTGTGTACTCTTCAGTTAGCCTTGTCACAAGTTTGCAGTGAACTATCTTGTGGTGTTTGCTGTCTCTGAAACTAACTTTAGCCATGATGTGTTGGAGTAATGTCCCACAGACAGGTTTCAATATTTGCTGCTTTGGGGTTGATAATCTTGTTGTTGTTGTTGTTGTTAGGAACCAAAAGGAAAATAAGAAAAAAATTATCTTAGCTGGCAAGCTAGTAAACCTGAAGAAAGAGGGGGGAAGCCTTTTTGAGGATTTTATATTTTTTAAGCTCAGCAGTCAAATAATTTTGACCATGTAGCAAAATTGGTCTCTTTTTTAGCTGATTTAGAGAAGCATTTAATGACTATTTACTCTTCCCAGTCCAAAGTAAGTCATCTTCCCGGCACTGGAAAAAAAGCCTTAATATTTTTTTATGCTTAAAAAATGCAAAATTTGATAATTGAATTTTGGGGGTTCAATCCAAGAGAAGTATGGACAGAACAAAATATTTAAGACCATACTGATAATTCAGAATGGGACAGTGAGACAGGCCTGTGCCACAAAACTAAGGCCATTCCTGCATTGGGTTGGGGCTAGTGGGGCCTCTGGGGTGCCTTATCTGCTACAGGCTAGTCATTGAGGGGCCATCTGCAAAGCTCATTGGAGTGGGCTTTGATGTGAAAATGGCGCCATAAACAGTCCTTAAGGCATCCCTGGCAGGTGGCCCGTGAGCTGTGGTTCCGTATACACCTGGCACCATTTCATTGAACACTTGGAAGTTCAGTGCTTTTGGGTGCTTGGCCAAAACAGCCCTGGCCATTAGCTTTGGAGCTTGATGTTACCACCTGTAGCCTAGCTCACTGTGGGCTAGGTTACATGATTTGAAACAGCATGGCTCCATTGAATAGAATCCAGATAAAACCTATAGCCCAATCTTATCATATATACCTTGCATCTTTAAACACAGATACACAACCCAAATAGCTCTCATGATGTTGGAGGTGCCACCTAATTGCACTTTGCTTGTACGCATATTCTGAATTTTGAGACTTGATACTGATATTCAGGGCTTTGGGGAGCAGCACCCAGGGCAGGGCATTCACTTCACATGTCCTTTCCAGAAGATGTGGGTGGAGCAAAGCAGAGAGCAGGGGAGTTGTGCTCCTGATTACCTGCTAGGAAGATGGTAGAAGATGTGGCAAAGAAGTTTTTGAAAACACAGGTGTGGGGCAGCCTTCATGGCAAAACCAGCTGTTGAAGAAGGCTGGAGGAGGGCCTATGTTATCCAAATGACCTCCCCAGATGGCGGAAACCTCTGAACATATCTATACACTGAGGCAAAGAGATGACAGAGGCAGAAAGGGGATCAGAGTTCAAAGTGCTTAGCTGTTCTAACTATAGGTGATCTTAAATAAATCAGCCTAGATAGGCTACTCTGTCTTGCCAAGTTTGATCTTGGGCTTGGGGGGGGGGATCTCAAGTGCTGCTAGTGTCTGAACAGTGCTTTGTTAGGGAAGAAGTCCTACAAATAGGAGGACACCCACAACACATTGATGTTTTTCGGGCGATTCTGTGTTTGAGGGCCGGACTCCGTGGCTTACCGGAAGATGTTTGCAAAACTGAAGAAGAAAATTGCCGAAGAAGCCGCTACCACCCCAAGGCCAGGAGGAATTGCCAGGATGCCCAGGTCAATGAGCAAAGAATCTATCACGTCCACAGGAGCAGATTCCGGAGACGATTTTGTAAGTCCCAGAGGCTGCGATTACTGTAGGATTTCTGAAGGCAACACTGCAGTATGTTTGTTCCACAGCAGTAATTATTGTGAGGGAACGAAGCTAGTGTCGCACAGGCTGCAACTGTTTTTCTTACCAAATATTCACCCATTGGTGGGGGGGGGGGGCAAAAAAATCTCCTTATTAAAGGAAGGCAGCAGTTAATTTCTAGATGTGTTTCTTGTGAGAATTCTCATATTCTTGTCCTTACATGGAAAGGGAAATGTCTACTTTCTGTGGGAGAGTACAGCTCTGTGTCATGAGCTACTGTGTTATGTATGGGCAAAATCCCAGCAAGACAGTGTTAGTGAAATGTAATGTTATTGTGAAGCTTAGCCGGTAATGAGAAGATTGATAATTAGTTGCCCTAGATAATACTTGCAGGGTGTAGGGATTAAAAATGACAACGTAGGGATTTCAGATGATAAACCCAGACACCTCTGACCTAATCTGTAATATTTCTTCTGTCCCTGCCTGGGAGAGTTGTCTTAATCTTTCCCTAATGTGAACATTTCCCTGTATCTGCAGAAACCAGGAGGGCAACCTCAGTCTCTTTTGAGCCATATCCACTATCCATCTGGGCCCATCATCAGAGACGTGTCTGAGCTGAAATCTAGTGGTTTGGTTCGAACTGAACCACCTACCCTTGTTTTCTTCAATGAACCAGGTTTTTTTTAAACAGCAGGGTGGCCTGGTTTGCTGCGAACCAGCCAAACCAGCTCAGCAGATCTGATCCTCAGTTGAGTCCAGCACATATGGCATGTATTTGGAGGAATGGGGAAGAGCAGGACGTAATTGCAACTTCACGCATTTCTCCTCACCCTCGCAGAGTGATTATTTTCGTCCCTATTACTTTTGCAGCAAAACTGACAACAACACTTAGCTTAAAACCACTCCTGTTAGAAACACCAGTTTCAAGGGAGTTGAGGAGCAACCTGTTAGAGACTCTGCTCAGACCAATGTTAAAATGCAGAATGTGCACATAACTGAGGCTTATTTTGCATATATCACCTTAAGATTTTAATAGTTTACAGGATTAGAAGTGCTGTCCAGACCTCCATTTGAAACCTGTTTCCTATTTCTGAGTTAACCAATAAGAAGACGCTGTTCTCTGTTTTCCTTTGAGTCCGTTGCTGAGACACCAGGCCCTTCCCGCCTTTTCTGTTGCTACAATCTGTATGCGTCCTAAATTTTTAAACCACGTTTCTGTGTCTCTTCACTTTCCAAGCACTCGGATGGAAGCAGCTCTAGGGAAGACCTCTCGTCTCAGCTATTCCGAAGGAATGAACAAATACGGAAACTGGAAATCAAACTGTCTGGTATGTTCTCTTTATAGCAGCTTAAAAACACCCATCCTTCTCCCTCCCTAGATAAATGAAATTGAACTGCCGTAACAAGCTGTAATTGAAAACCTATAGTAAAGGGACAGAGAAGTTTCAGCTTATGAGCCAAAAGTCTCCCTCCAGACATTTCCACTCATTCTCAAGTTTCTCTCTAAGTCATACCTCCTGGTCTCTTCCATACCCTGCTCAAGTGTCTTTCACTGGAAAATTTCCCTGAAATTGAAGGCACCCCAAGGTTGCTCAGATGGGGAAAGTTGGTTCTTGTGTGGGTATGGAAAGATCCAACACTGGCA
This sequence comes from Aspidoscelis tigris stejnegeri, assembly GCA_023333525.1. Classification (NCBI taxonomy): domain Eukaryota; kingdom Metazoa; phylum Chordata; class Lepidosauria; order Squamata; family Teiidae; genus Aspidoscelis; species Aspidoscelis tigris. The sequence continues at coordinate 13,392,698 of JALMGA010000016.1, forward strand.
TGCTTGGAATATTACCCAATGTCCTTAAAGAAGATTTCCTTAAATCATTTTGCCTGTTTTTTGTCCTGGTTGCCCTTCTTACTGTCCACATCCCTTGGAAGATTACCTGCGCGGGAATTGCAGCTTTTAGGATGGAAAACACTATCAGGCAATCCAGGAAAACATTGTGTTTTAATTCTCTTGTTCTGAAAGCTGTTGGTCTCAGGCTGCTGCAATTCTCATTCAGCTGTGGGCCCTTTTTGCACTCAACACCACCTAACTACCCCAGTCCACCTTGTTCCAGGATAAGAAGTGAGGTGCTGTCTGCATTGCAAAGGTGAGGCCGCTGTCTGTCCTGGGCTAAGCTTGGCAGCAGCGCAAACCCATCATAGATATTCTGTTCCATGCAACTGATTCCTCATCCATGGCCCCACCCACCCCTTGCCTGCAAGTGGCTGAGGCCCCACCCATCGTGGGTCATGCCTGGTGCGCACAGGCAGAGCTTAACACAACACTCTCCAAAGGTAGCACGCCGACCCCCATGTCGGGGTTTTGAAAATGATCTTCAGAAGCTTGTGTTTTCCTTGTTCCGTACTGAATGTAGAAGCACTAAAGGCTGGACCAGACCGAGATAGCTTGGAATGGTTGTAGATCTCTTCAAAGAGCTCTATAGTTAATTCAGTATAGGAGCCCCTCAGGATGGTTCTGGACTGGGTTAGCACTACTGGGTTACCGGGGTGCTGTTTGTTCAGAGATAACATACAAACTATTTGTTTTTAAAGTTCACTTCTTTATCAGAACAAAGGCCTCTGCCCTGTCTCACTGTGCTTTTGGCTTCTGAAAGCCTCTTAATATATGGCCCTGGTTATTTTAAACTATCGACCCTTATCAAAAACTATAAAATTGGAACTGTATCCAGCACCTTGTTTAACTTAGTCCCTGCTCTTGCGTTAGTGAAACATAAGCAAATTTCCTGGCTACAGAGAATATTTTCCCTTCATCTCTACCTCTTTGTGCCTTCATATTTACATGGAGTAGCAGTATTTTGTTTTGCCTGTATGCGGAGTGAGACCGCCTGCCTTGCTCTTCTTAACGACAACAAAAATGATTTTCGAACACAGAAAATCATTGTGGCTTTTCATTCATAGTTTTTTCCCCCCCCCCCTCCCCCGTCCCTGTTTTCCCTCCTGTCTGTCCCATATCCGGTTGGCGCTGCTGCCGTCTTTCCCCCAAGATTATGCTGAGCAGGTCCGGAACTTGCAGAAGATGAAAGAGAAGCTTGAGAATGCATTGGAGACGCACCAGGATTGTACGTATCCACCATTTTTTTTCCCTACGAGTCTCGGAGTAGAACAATTAAAACTTTTGCCGCCTGACGGCAGTCCGTATCCCATAATACTACATGTGCAAAAAGACGAGGAATGCAAAGAGCTGTGCTGTGTTTTTGTCTGCATCCAAGCTGGGCTCCTGCATTCCTGGCACCAGATCTGACACTAGCAGTTTTCAGCTCACAGACCCTGGGACTAAAGCCGGAAATACATGGTCAGACCCGAGTGGGGATGTAGGCACCTGGCATTTCTAAAGGGCCCAGTTGATTTTGAAGATTTCTTTTAGCTAGCAACTGAAAAGGCTAGAGTGTCCTTCCCTTATTTGTATTAATGCCCCAGGCTGCAGAGCGCATAGGTCAAGGGGTCTCTGTTTGACTGACTGGCCCCTGGCCTTAGATTGTCATAGATTTAAGTCACATGTCACTGATGGCTTGAGATGACCTCCAAACATGGCATTCAGAGCAAAACCCAGCAGAGAAGGCAAGGTTGCCCGACTCCTTCCATGTGTATTTCAAAACCAAAGCCAGTTGCAAACGGCCTGCTTGATTTTATCACTCCTTCGGGAGTGGAAAGTGTCGGATAACAGCCCAGTTTCTGTTTGATCTGAAGCAAACAAAGCGGCTGCTGTGAGTTGGCAGGCGGTCAGTAAGAGACAGAAAGAAGCTGGCTTTGCTGACGCTTCCTGGCAGTCTCTCTGTTTTTTCTGTGATGGGCTGTACCTTTAAAAACAACCCTGGGTGAATCTCAGGCCACAGGGCTTTTGTTTGCTTTTGTGGGACGGCAGTTTTTAGACATCAAAGGAAGTGCATTTTCGTTTATAAGAACTGTCCACAGAGGGGCATTTTCCAAGGGACCACAACAAGCCCTCTCGAGTCCTCTTTGCCCTGACGTTACATCAGGTGCCGGTTGGAGGCCTGGTCTGTGTGTTTGGTTCCCTTTTATCCACTTGCTATTTTAACACTTCTTAAAAATTATTTTAATATTTTTAACATGGGTTAGTCTGGTTTTTTTTTTTTTTTTTTGTGAGCCAGTTTGGTCTAGTGGTTAAGGAGCCGGACTCTTATGTGGGAGTACTGGGTTTGATTCTGCATTCCCCCACAAAGCCTGCTGGGTGACCTTGGAGTAGTCACAGCTCTCTTCTGAGCTCTCACAGTCCCACCTGTCTCACAGGGTGTTCTGTTGTGGGGAGAAGAACAGGAAGCTTTGTCAGTTGCTTTGAGTCCCATTAAATGGGTGAGAAAAACGGGGTAGAAAAGCCAACTCTTCTTCTTTTTAAATTTGTTTCTAACTGCCTTCAGGGTTTTAAAGTAAAAACTAGCTTAGAAAAGTTATAAATAAATAAGCTTTAGTACTTAAAACAAACCTATGAGATGGTGCCGCCAGCCAAGAAACACAGAGAATGTGCAGATGGAATCTCAGAACTGGATTCCAGTAATGAGCGGCCTGGAAGAGCACAGAGATTCTGTGTGGTCTTCCACCCTTCTCTGTTGCTAGCCCTTTCTGCAGTATTCAGGGCGTTATTCACAGTGCATGCAATTATTCTGTATTTTTTGGACTCAAATGTAGTCTTGCTGTTCACAGCCTTTGTGAAGAAGCTCCAGGAGCAGAATGAAGCTCACCAGGCCAACACAGCCAAGATGGCCGAAGGGATGACCTTAGCTCTGGAGAAGAAAGACCAGGTAGTCTCACCCAGGTGATCCGTAATGGCAGGAGCCTCAGTCTCTCGATTATACAACACATTGGTGGCAGAGGCACAAGCGGCCACAGCAGCCAGCTGAGGGAGGCAGCAGAGGAAGCCCCTTTCTTGCCCCACACTGATTTGGGCTTCCAGCATTTTCAAAAACTGAAACGTGGCAGCCAGGGGTGCGCACAGATGTTCGTAACATTCGTCATTCGTACAAATTCAGACATTTGCATACGAATCAAATGTCACAACTGACATTCGGAGGAATACAAATGTTTCAGAACGTCCCTGTGAAGCTTCGGAACATTTATGAACCAGGGAGGCGGGAAACCGGCTGCAGCAGTCACATCTCCAATGGATTCAGAGTGAATTCGACATGGTTTTAGAGTGGATTCAAAGTGGATTCAGGGCGGATATGTTATGGAATAAGTATCAGATACGTGTGGGATACGTACACGTTCATATCGGATATTCCTACAAATTCATATCGAATAGAATCCTAACACATTCGAAGGGGATCTGTTTGAACAAAGGCAAATTTCCTTACGTTTGGTTCGATAGAAATCAAGTACAAAAAACCCAATTTGTACGCATCCCTAGAGGCAGCAAACATTGCTGTGGAAACTTAACAGAAGCCCGTTTGCCTCCATATGGGAGGGCACCTGCCCGTGACCTACATCACTGCCTGCCGCTGGATATAAGTCTTTAAATGATTCCTTTGCTAACCTTTTCAAACATCTCCAGCTCATCCCATGCATGAGTGAAAGCAAAAGATTTTTATGCTTTGCTGTCTTGCTTTTTACAAAATGGTTTGACAGCCCACCCAAGGCTCATTGTTACCAGCCAGGTTCATGTCGCCCCTTGGGTGTGAAAGCTAACTTTGGGCCTGGTCCCATTGCCACTTGGCCTAACTTACTTCACAAAAGACTGATGCACTGGGGATGGTGGGTGGCCTATAAATTCTGCAAAATAAATTGTGGCTGGATTTCAGTTCCCGCAAAACTCCTAGCGTGTCTGATTGGCCGAGCTCATTTCTCAAGGCGATGCTGCTTCTTTTTTCCCTGGAGACTATCCCTTTAAGGAAGGAAGCCCCTCTGTGATGTCATTGTACAGAACAGGTGCCTGGCATCTCAGCTTAGGGTCACCGTTGAGCTCCAATTGCTGCTAAGGGATCCCTCCTTCCTTCCTTTGGGCCTTAGCAGGTGCAGGTGCGCAAATGCTGACTTGTCCTTTTCTTCTTTCCCAGGAATGGAAGGAGAAGCTCTCTCATCTTGAAAAGGCAAGTAGGTTGCTTAGAGCCAAGCTTCAGTGGGCAAAGAAGCAAGGGCAAAAGTGGCAAGACGTTGCTTCTTTGAGGGTTCTCCTGCTTCATCCTTTCCTGCTTTTCCCCGCTCCCTCCTCCTCCTCCTCCTCCTCCTCCTCCTCCTCCTGGCATTCAGTTAGGTCCAGATTGTGATTTTGGTTCTCCACCACGCTGCCAAATTTAAAACAGCTTTTTCTCCCGATGGATGTGTGGCTGCGTGGATTTAACTCCCAGCAGGGGCAAATGTTTTCTCTGCAAGGGTTGTGGCCCAAAGAGCCAATCTTCTCGAGTTGCCAAGCACAGACTAGATGGCCTATAAACACAAGAGCCCTTCCTTAGAATCCCTGCGGATGCCCGTTGGCCCCGGAGCTGTTGCAGATGGGCCTTCTTGCCACACAGAGCCCTGAGATCCAGCGGGGCCCGTCTTTCAAATTTGATTGGCTCTCGTACGAAATAGGATAGCTCCCATAATCCTCTTTACTTCTGGTGTGTATGTTGACTCCTTAACAGGAGAGGAAGTTCCTTTTGGCACAACTGCAAGAGATGAGAGAGCAGAGCTTGAGCCTCTTCCAAAAGAGAGACGAGATTGACGAGCTGGAGGGCTTCCAGCAGCAGGAGCTGGCTAAAGTCAAGCACATGGTGAGGCTTCCCAGGGTGTGACCCCTTGGGGCAGGGTAGTTAGTCCAAGCCAGGCCCGGCTTCCGGGGCCCTTCTCCAGGGGCATGATCTAGTGCTCAAGAGACCCGTTACAGGGCAGCAGTAAAGAAATTCTTCATGCTGACCAGGTAGCCTTTATTCAGATGGACGTGATGAGGTCAGACTTAAAATTGCAAGAAGCACTTCCTCCGCAGTGCGAAGCACAATGCTAGCCAGCACTAAATTGGTCCTCCCGCTTTCCCATCAAAGCAATTTGGTGACATCCTTACCTAAACTATTCTGTGGAGCCCTGATCCTGTCCATCAGGCGTCCTTGGAGTCCTGGCGTTGCATCCCACTTCATTTAAACATTCCAACATTTCTCAACCACGGTTCCTATACTAGCTTCATTTTCCCATCATGCCCCATGCCACAACTACTGTATCTACAGCGTGGTGACATATTAAACATACAGTAAAATGCAGTGCACAATTCAAGAGACATACAGGAGCTGACAAGACCCTGCATTAAATATAAAGCACGTCAGGCATTGCTTACTCCTCTTTTTTAAAGAATTCATTTTCTGCCAGGGATTGCTGCCACCGTGCTGGGAGGCTGTCTTTACCTGGGGGTGCTGGGAGAAGCATTTGCTTCAACAGGAAAAGCACCCATTTTGAGAGAAATGCCACCATTTAGCCAAGATCATCCCGTGTTTCTAAGCCTGACTTACTTCTTTGAGCTCTGCATCTCTCTCTCTGAAGAGGGGACCTTCTGAAAGGAGAATGGACAGGCCACTAGGCTTGTCAGGGAAGACTGAGAGACCACCCCACCTCAGTTCTAACCAAGAATTTGATTTGCTGTCCTCAAGAAGTAGAGAGTAGCAACAGGAACTCATATGAGTGCATCCTAATGCATCTAAGTCCACTGCCTACGTGGCTAGTGATGCTGTCCACACAGGACCAGAAATGGAGTCTTTGAGGGGTTGCTTCTGGAGCTTTATAATTTAAGGCTTTATTCAGATCGTCCTTAACACGGCTCGTCTGGGTAGTCTAACCTGGTCATTCTGTAGGTAATGTGGCAGATTCTGTCCTGTTGGTTCTCTCTCTGTGGTCTCCTTTCTAGTATTCTCAGGGCCACTGGGGCCTTGTTAGTCTCAGGCTCCCCCACCCCCTCTCTGAAACTTGCTAGTATGTAGGTCAACAGCTAGTAGTTTAGATTATTCCTTATCAATAGCTGATTTTCAGTATACCAGGAAAATGGGGCTGGACTCTCAACTATCAATTATTTAACATTTGAGCCTTTAAAACCACCCCTTCCTTTTAAATTAGGCTATTTATAATCCCTCCTCTGGTCTCACTTAAAGAATGCAGTCCACCATTTTGCGTCCTGCTTCAGTTGGTGGATCTTTAGATTTGGGGCAATCCCACAGATCTGATGTCTATCGCACCTCTGTTGTCACTACCCCCTGTCTCCTCCCCCTGCTTTATTAATGGGATGGTTTGTGCTCGTGGGTCGAGCCAGGCCCTGAGCCTCCTGATGCCAGCCGTTTGTTCACTTGAACATGCAGCTTCTGAAGAAAGAAGAGTCCCTGGCCCTGATGCAGCAGGAAATGGACGCCTCCGCGCAAGAGCTGATGCGTGCCCAAGAAGAGCTGCAAGCTTCCCGCGCTTTGTCTTCTCACCTGGCTGATGAACTGAAAGAGCTGCAGCAGCAGCATGCCAAGCTGGAAGCGGAAAGGTGAGGGGAAGAGAGCGGAGGGGGGAGTAAAAGAAATCACCTGATGCAGGTTCTGGGTGTCTTAAGAACCCAAACCCCCCTTCAGCCTGGACTGATGGGAGCCCGGAGGGAAATGCCCTGGTTACACCAATCCTAGACTCGTGATAGCTAATATAGGTGAAGGATCTCAATAGACAACCCATGCTCTCAGGTTTGGCTGAGGTGCACGTCAAGACAGGGCTTAGGAATCCATTGCTTCTCAGTTCCTACCATCCTTGCCCCATTGATGAGGTTAGCTATGCTGAAAGGAGGTGCAGTCTTCCCTCATCCAAAAAAACTAGCTGGCTTGAGGGTGATCAGTGTGCAGTCCTTTTGGCAGACCCACCAGGATACCTCGGGAGGGAAATTAAAAATTGCTGTCTCTGACAGCCAATTCCCAGCGGCTATCTCTGGAGGCAAATGCCTAATGAGCCACTTGGTCTAGTGGTTAAGGAGCTGGACTCTTATGTGACAATACTGGGTTTGATTCCGCCCTCCTCAGTGAAGCCAACTGGGTGACCTTGGGCTAGTCACAAATCTCCTCTGAGCTCTCCCAGCCCCACCTACCTCTCAGGGTGTCTGTTGTGGGGAGAAGAACAGAAGTTTTGTCAGCCGCTTTGAGTCACCTTAAGTGTACGAGAAAAGCCGGGTAGAAAAAACAACTCTTCTTCTAATGCCTGGTTTGTCTGGCTGGCAGCAGCAAACACTGAGTAGCTGTCTACCTCAATCGTTACTCACTGTGTACACTGGGTATCCAAACCAACAGATCCCTTTTTTTCCTGAGGTAGTCCTGGCGCATCCATTATGAGGGCTGTAGTTATTCATTATCTGAATGGTTGCACTGAGTACGTATACATAGACTTACAAATCTGTGAAAATCTCTTGTGTAGCATTTGCTGTCAATGGTTATCATCGTGAGCAGAACCCTTCTATCCTTTTTGAGGTTGTGGAAATCTTTGATTTTCGTATCCATCCACCCACATTTATAATTTTATCATTGGAATGCTAGGAATGCTGCTTTTCTTGAGTCTGAAAAGGGGAGACTTCAGAACTTTTGACTGTTATAAATTTGTTTATTTATTTATTCAATTGACTTCTGTGCAGTCCTTGAGCCAGAGGACTATCAGAGCAGCTTTTAGTATACAATCTTGGACATTAATTTGGGGTTTCACTGGTTACTTATTGGTCTAGAAATTAAATTATTCCCCTATTTTCCCACAGGGATGAGCTCATAGATGCAGAAGAGAGTGCAGAAAGCAAGATCACCTCTCTAGAGCAGCGAGGCCAGGAGCTCCAAACGTACATCCAAAAGCTGTCAGTAGATTTACAAAATGTATGTTTGTGTTTCTCTGTCCTTCCTGGTCTTCCTTCCCTTGTTAGCAGAGGGTACCGCATTAAATGAAGCTAAAGGTCGTTAATTGCATGTTAGGGTGAAATGCTCAGGAGGTGCTCTAAGAATCGGATTTATTGATTAGTCTATAGGATCATATTAAAAGTAAACAGAAAATAAGAAGAGCAGATTTACAAAAGCGATAATCAAGATGACAAGATACGAACCTTAAAACTATGGTATCCAGTACGTGTTGCATGTCTAAAAATGTTAAGTGATGAATAAGTAGAATTCTCCCCAAGGTGAATACTGATAAACAGCACAGTGGCTGGGCTTCCTTAGTGAGCCAGTTTGGTCTAGTGGTTAGGGAGCCGGACTCTTACCTGGGAATACCGGGTTCGATTCCACCCTCCCCCATGAAGTCAGCTGGGTGACCTTGGGCTAGTCACAGCTCTCTTCTGAGCTCTCACAGCCCCACCTACCTCACAGGGTGTCTGTTGTGGGAGAAGAACAGAAGGTTCGTCAGCCGCTTTGAGTCCCCTTAAATGGGTGAGGAAAACAGTGTAGAAAAGCCAACTCTTCTTCTTCTTTGTACCCCTTTGTACTGTTCTGCACTGGAGGTGTTCACAAACCATTTTAAAGGTGTGCTTCAGATCGAATCAAACAAGCTTGCTTGGTTTGACTTCAGGCTTTTTTCTTGAACAGTTGACTGTTTGGTTTGATTCAAACACCTTCAGACTGTGATTGAATCCCCCAGCATTTTCCAGTCTTCTCAGCTGAGAAGCGGTAGGGCGTTTGGTTCAAACTCGGAACTTTTCAAACACGCTGTACCACTCAAACTAGTTCAAACCTGAACCAGTTCATTGTATTTCTGTTTTGCAGTGGTTTTGGCTGTCTAGGTGGCAGGGTTATGCACTGCCAAAATGTGTGTTGCGTGTCTGAACAAAGAGGTTGTGGGAGGTTTGTTTTTGAAACACAGGTTGATGCACAAAAGCACCACTGACCGCTCCTTCATCTACTGTCTTCTGCCAGCAGGCAGCAACATTTTTATTTTAAAGAGCCCTTTGGCCCATTAATTAATCTGTAGCTACACTGGCTATCTTTAAGCCGCATTGGGTTAAGAGGTTGGAATGCCAATCCTGTCCCCAAAAATAATCTGTTCTAGGCTCAGGCGGCCGCCTTGGGGTGTGAAAAGAGGTTGGAAGCGTTGCAGGGAGAACATGAGAGTCTGAAGCTGGAATATGAGGAGCACAAAGAGAAGGTACGCAGCACTTCAGAGGAACCCAGTGGGTAAGGAGGCCCTGGAGTTCTCAGGGAACGAGTCAGAATGAGGCCACTCACAAAGCTGCCTCTTGGGCGTGGGTGAAGTGAGACTGTCCTACCACACTGCAGTGGCCAGTGGAGGGGGTGTAAATGAACCTCCCCACTCCAGGGGAAAGGGATTCACAGCAGTTTGGGTATCCACCACCCCTACCACCCAGAAAAGCCCACCAGCAAATCTATGGCAGAGGAGGGGCTTCTGTTTGCAGCTTCACCCCCCCCCCCTTCGCATGGCTGCCACAACACTCCTTTGGTGTGGGAAGGGAGCAGAGGCCACATTTTGCAGAAAGGCGCGCCCAGGAACTGAGGGCTTTTCCTGCCACTTGTCTGCATAGTGAACAGTCTGTGTGGTCCCCACAGATGCTTGCCGAAGTGGAGGAGAAGAGCCAGCTGGTGGCCCACTTGCAGGAGAAAGTGACCACCTTGGAGAAGCGCTTTGAGGAGAGCTTGTCCGGCGATGAACATGTGCGGGAGCTGCTGCAGGAGGTAGGTGGAGGATCCTTTTCCTCTCCCTTTCCCCACCCATTTCCTTGTATAATTCAGGAAGACTATGTACAGGAAGGAGTCTGGCTGGTATTACCAGGTTCCTGAGTATTTAGTTGCCAGCTTCTTCACTTTGATGAATATTTAGCTTGGTCTAAATTCATTGGTTCACCTCAGTTGCCTTGGTAGGAATGAAACTCTATGGTTAGCTGTTCCTGACTCAGCCCTGAGTAGTTATGTTCCAACTGGTAGAGGTTGGAAGGGGCTGGAGTCCCCAGCATTTTCCTGTCGTCTCAACTGAGAACATTGTTCAGCTTAGCTTACTGTTTAGTAAAGGTTTTATTAGCATCTTCGCTACTCAAAAAGTCTTTAGCTGCGGTTAAGCGATCTGTGATGGGCTGCACGTTGCCTGCACGTTACGGTGTTGACATTTACACGTAATTTTCATTTTTTAAAAATCAGATCTTTGATCGAAATATGCTGAGTTGTTGTAGAACACGTTAATAATGTACAATCAAACCTTCGTATCCGTGGGGAATGCGTTCCAGGTCCTACCACGATTACTGAAAAAATGCAGATATTTCAAATGCAGGGAAATGATGTGAGATTTCCCATGGGATTTCACAGGAATCATGGGAAATCTTGCGTCATTTCTTGAATGCTCCAGGCCTCCCAAGAGGCTCCAGGCAGGCCTGGTTGGGTGGGGAGGAGAGGGGGGGGGAGGCTGGTCCTGTTGCCACAGAAAAGTGAAACTGAAGTTCGACTATACAGGATGTATGTTATGCGTTTGTGACATTTCTGTCCCCCCTTTTCTTTCGGTGCACCATGTGCCGCTCTCTTATCCTCCATGTTGTCCTCACAACAACCCTGTGAGGTTGGCTTGGCTGGGAAAGGTGGCCCATGGCTGCCGTAGTGACAGTAGCCCTGATGGGCATTTCTGCTCTCCACAGAAGTGTGCCTTGGAAGAGAGACTTGAGGAAGCCAGGCAACAGCTGTCCACATCACAGGCTAGCCACAAAGAGAACGTGAGCCTCTTGGAGACGCAGGTATGCCGGGCGGGGATGCCCTTTGACCCCTGGGCTGGAGGCCGGTGGGAGGGGTCCGGGAGAAAGAAAGTCCCGTGGTCTAACAAAGGCAACCAGCCTTTGATATTCAGGGTTAAGAAGGAGGAGGAGGTGTTATCTTCCGTATGTCTCTGTGCCCGTGGTAGTTGTTTAAAAATTTAGATGAGATTTCTGATGTGAACCCTTCTCTGATGGATGGAGACAGGAGCATCAGGGTGTGTTTTGTGTGCAAATGTCAGAAAGGCAGGAGAAAAAAAGGCGTTGTTGAGGAATATCACCACCCAGCCAAGCCTTTGCTGGGCCCCACCTCGTCTGGCTAGAGGGAATTGTGCCCTTCTGGGCTCTCTCTCTCTCGTGGACATCCATCACTACACTTGGACCCACCTCAGGGATGCAGTGAGAACAGTCTCAGCCTCTTGGTTTGTGGGTTTTATGAAGCAAACCTTCAGGCAGTAATCTGTGTCGTTTCACATATTTTAAGACGTGGCAAGTTCTCCCTGCAGGGTTGGGCCTGGAGGCCTGCCGTCGAGTGGCTGTTGGCGGCAGCCCTGGCCCGTAGTTCCTGTTCCTGGGTGGGACTAGAAAAAACCCACATTCTGGTTGTGTTTTTTCTCTTGGCTGTGTCCCCTGAAGTTGTTCAGCCAGTGAAAGCTGCACCAGCCGCTTCTCCTGGTTGTACGTTTCAGCTCAGGTGTCAGAGGTGGTGTGTGTTGCATCTTAGATGGACCAACTGAGCTGCAAATTGGCAGAAGGCCAGGCGCGCCTGAGTGAAAGGGAGGAGCTTTTGCGGAACCTCCAGGAAAGCAGCGTGCGACAGGTAGTGGCTGAGTGAGCGGGGGGCGGGGGGGCGGGGGCTTCTTCCTTCCCTCTGGTAGTGGTGGGAAGTTGGCCGGCTAGCTCCCTTTCGGACCTCGGAACCCACAGAATGAGTCTCGTCTCGTTTCTGCAGCAAAAGGATTTCGAAAGAGCCCTCCGGCTCGCCCAGGAGGCCGCAGCAAAAACCAAAAGCGACATGGAAGAAAGAGAACAGCAGGTTCAAAAGCTGGTGCGTTGGGTGTCTGAGCTTGCCTAGGACTCGAGGTGCAACCTAATGATTTAATAGTCCATCACATTGTTTATTTTGCTTCCCACATTTATATAGTTGCCTCCTGGCTCTAGTGTTATGCGTTAGAGAAAATAATTCTTTTCTGTGCTCCTTTTCCATACCATGCATGATTTTATACACTTCGGTTTGCCCCCTCTTGAACACCGTCTTTGTAAGAGAAGTGTCACAGCCCCTCAGTCACTCTGGTTGCCCTTTTCTGCATCCCCCCCCCCCCCCCGCCCCAGTTCAGCAATATCATTTGTGAGGTGTGGTGATCAGAACTGTACAGAATATTCCAAATGTGCGCTCACCGTAGATTTGTAAAGAGGCACAACTTATTTTCTCTTCCCTTCCTTATTAGCTGGGTGACCTTGGGCTAGTCACAGCTCTCTTCTGAGCTCTCCCAGCCCCACCTACCTCACAGGGTGTCTGTTGTGGGGAGAAGAATAGAAAAGCTTTGTCGGGCGCTTTGAGTCCCCTTGAGGGAGAAGAACAGAAGCTTTGTCAGCCACTTTGAGTCCCCTCAAATGGGTGAGAAAAGTGGGGTAGAGAAGCCAACTCTTCTTCTTCCTCTTCTTCTTCTTCTTCCCCCCCCCCCCCCTTAGTGTTGAATTTGCTTTGTTCATTGCTGCTGTGCCCTAGGTCAACATTTTAATTGAGCTGCGCACCGGAACCCGTGGCTGAAAGCTTGGCCCCCCCTTTCCTCAAGTTTTTCCTTGGAGCCAGAGATGTATACAGCCGCAACATATCTAAGAATCCCCACCCACGCTTTTCAGTAGTATGTCACTGCTTGCCGAACTTGACACGCACACCCCACGATCTTCTCTTGACAGCAAACAGATCTAGAGGCGGAGAGCATCAGGTTCCAGCAAAGCCTGTCCGCTGCGCAGCATCAGTGTGCCGAGAAGGTTGGGAAGCTGCAGGAGCGAATTGTGGAGCTTGAGAGTTCGCTGGAATCCGAACGGACGGCGGCTCAGCACGAGACGGTGAGCTCCGCTGAACTGTCCCTCCCTGGAGTGGCAGCTTTCTTCTGTGGCAATGGCCACATACTAGGGACGTGGAGAAATATTTGAGATACTCGTTATTCGATTTCCATTTCCATCTTTATTTGCATGCCGCCTTTCCAAAAGAAAATTTTGCCCAAGGTGGTTTACAGCAAACAGAAGAAACACAATCCAAATACAATCATCACATCAGAGAAATACCGCAAGTAAATACAGCAAGCGAGGAAATCAGTTTCCACAACTAAAACATCAAATGTGTATCATAAGCAATGTACAGCATTCGAATAATAAGCTATGTGATCTAAAAAAAACTACAATACACAGTAGCAAATAAAAAATAAACCATAAGACCAATTAACACAAGAAAACTAAACAATGTCAAAGGAGAAACTGAACCAAAAGTGCAGCAAAACAGCAACATCCAACCCAGGTGTCCCTCCGTTCCTCCATCTTCAGCTGGAAACCACACCTAGAGGAGGCTGTGGCAAAGGCTGCAGTCTCACAGGTGCAGCACAAAACTTGGTTGTCTCTCCTCTAACCCCAGCCAGAGGCAGCCACAGTTTCTATATCCATCCTGGGGGAGGGCGTGGTGCAGGCTCCAGTCTCCCAGGTGCAGCGCAAAGCTTGGTGGTTTCTCCCCGCAACTCATCATTCGATTTGAACTGAATGTCAAAAGTTGCATCTGTGCGCACCTCTGCCATGTAGCATATGAGTGGTTGTAGCTCAGTGGCGGAGCAAACCACCTGAAAAGCACAGGGTTGCCAGTTCGATCCCCAGCCTCTCCTTGGAGGTAGATAATGGCAAACCACTTCTTTATCTTTTGATTTAAGTAAAATAAGAGGTGAGACTTTTAACGTGTGGTTGTTAAGTCCCATGACAGTTAACTATGCATTCCTCTTATCTTCTTTTACATTTAGAGCCACCTGGAAAAAGAAAACGAGGAACTCAGAACCCAGTGTGCCGACTTAGAAAGCTTGTTAAGGAACAAAGAATCTGAAGTAGAACCACTGAAGGTACCTGTTGGTCTTCGTAATCCACACATTGTGCAAGGGGAGGTCAGAGTGTGGCCGAGAAGACTTCCTCACTGAGGAGTCTCTTCACACAGTTCACGTGATGTGGAAGAAGGCAACCGGAGCTAAAGGCAGGTTAATACTGGCAGCCGGTTATAAGGATTATCTGAGTTAAGAACCTAAGAGAAGCCTTGCTGGATCAGGCCACAGCCCATCCAGTCCAGCATCCTGTCGCACACAGTGGCCCGCCAAATGCTCATGGGCATCTCAAGCAGAGACAAGGACAAACCTTCTCCTGCTCTCGAGTCCCAGCAGATGGCCTTAGAAGCGCCCCAGTTCCTCCCCACCCCTCAGCCTGAAGGATGCACCTAGGCATTCGTTCTAGTAGCCATTGATACATCTGTCGTCCATAAGTTGTGCAGTAGGATTGTGAACAGGCACTAGATGGCAGGCAGAGGGTATTTCCAGGGCTGCTTTTGTGAGGTAGCATTTCCTAGTAGCTGCTCCTTCCCTGAATGTGGTCATATGGACAAAAGGCCGACACAGCCAATGAGGCCGCAGTATTCTTAGTCATTAAAGTAGCAAGTGCTCAGTGCGCCGGTTAGCCTGCGACATCTTAGCCTAACAGACCTTGCAGGATTCTTGTTGAGGTAGAATGGAGAGCTAGGAGAGGATATGCGCTACTGTAGGTACTTCTATATGCACAGCCAAAGGGAATGCTGGGAGTTGGAGAAGCATCTAGAGCAGAGGTGTCAAACTCAATTTTGCCGAGGGCCGGATTAAAAAAAAAATACTGTCAGGGCCAGGGGGCGTGGCCAGGGCACAGAGGAGGGGCTGGGGCGTGGCTGGGGGCATGGCTAGGGTACAGAGGACGGGCTGGGGGCATGGCCGGGGTGTGGCTAGGGCACAGAAGAGGGGCTGGCTGTCCATGGTGGTGCCCGCGCACTCGGGCAGTGGAGGGTCCCGCCGCGTGCTCGCTCGCCCTCGCCTCGCCTCACCTCGCCTCCTTCGCGCCCAAGGAGGACAGCGGCGGCGGGCGGCCGCGGGCCTTATTCATACAGCCCACGGGCCGTATCTTTGACATCCCTGATCTAGAGGGTCCCGGGTAGAGTAGCACCAGTCCATACCCTTAGTGTTCCCATCTCTGGGACCTGGGAGGCATTTTATCCAGGTGCAACCAACGAAGGATTTCTGTTGCTGTTGCGTCTTATCTGTTCGTCACTCCCGGTTGCCTAACTACATTCCTCCTGCTTTGCAGGCAGAGCTGAGGCACCGTACTGAAACTGCCAAGGTCCTGGAGGAAACTCAGAAGCAAAGGGAGGAGTTACAACGGCAGGTAGGCTGCAACCCATGTTCCCAATTCCAGGTGAAGATGGCTGTGTCCTTTGGGGCTGGTTGATAGAAGAGGCTGCATCAAAGGCATGTGATGTGATGCTCTTTTGGAGGGGACGCTCCCCTTGATGGGAGACAGAAACACTCCTGGGATTCGTGGCGGGGGGGGGGGGGGGAATTCTGACCAGACACAGCTGGACGGAATGAGGGAAGGAAATCTAACCCTAACCCAGAACAAAGGAAGGGCATGTTGAAAATATTGTGAAAATATCTCATTGGGGCCTGGATAGAGAATTCTTCTACAGGAGCAAAATCTGGAAGCCACAAACCAACCGTTCTCGTATCACTTTTCTCGATGCTTAGCTTACACATCTTAGCTCACTGTTAAAAGAAAAGGACCTGCTGATTGCGGAGAAGACGGACGCCCTTCACAAAGAAGAGGAAGAGCTGAAGCACTTGAAACAAGGTGAAGAACAAGAAGTTATAAATCTTCAGCTCCTGCTGGGAGTTATTGAAGTGGAAAGTGTTGAGGTCTTCTGGGCTGGCCCTGATGGGAGAAAGGCTGTCAGTGGGGGTTTGGAGTCCTGGAATATGACAGGGTCTTGCTTGTGATGGCTCTCTAGCTGTGGAAGTTTGGTCTAGTGGTTAAGGAGCCAGACTCTTTATCTGGGAATGCTGGGTTTGATTCTGCTCTCCTCCATGAAGCCAGCTGGGAGACCTTGGGCTAGTCGCAGCTCTTCTAAGCTCTCACAGCCCCACCTATCTCACAGGATGTTCTGTTGTGGAGAGAAGAACAGAAGCTTTGTCAGCCACTTTGAGTCCCCTTGAATGGGTGAGAAAAGCAGGGTAGAAAAGCCAACTCTTCTTCTTCTACCCTAGAAGTATATCCTGAACCATATTCTTAGATCTTACATCACCTTTTCACTTGTGACTCTGGCTGAGAAGGATGTTCCCTTCCCGTTAGCTGCCAGCTGTCCGTTTTCCAGCTGAATGCCTTTCACTAAACTGTTGAAACCTTCCCTGGGATTTTAGCTCATAAGGCAAGACAGAAACGTTAGCTAATGGATGAAGGTCGGCATTTTATTCCCTGGCCGGTGAAGACACTCGTTCTAGATTGCAGCAGGCATTTAATGTCACAGTCAGGGGTGCAGCAAGCATGGAGTTGGGCCCATAAGTGAATGGATCTGCTTAGCTTGACTCCCTCCCCGCTGCTGTGGCGCAGGTGAGGGAATAGGGCCCCAGCAGATCGAGCACAAAGTGCCATTCAAGATAGGGATTGACTGAGAAGGAGCAGCAAGTGAGTGTGTTTGATCTTAGGCAGAGGGTAGCATACCTGGCATCTTCATCTAGGTAGGAACATGAGGATGATACAGTTCTCACCATTTTATTTTATTTATTTATATTTCAATTTATATGCCGCCCCATACCCGAGGGTCTCTGGGCGGCTCACAGCATTTAAAACAGATGTATAAAAACAGTATCAAAAATAAAACAAATATAAAAATACAGTTTTAAAAATACAAAACAGTTAAAAACATCAGCGGTTTTCAGTGAGGGGAAGTGTGGGGAACATTTAACCAAAGGCCTGCGTGAATAGAAACGTTTTCACCGCCTTCCTGAATAAGAACAGAGAAGGGGCCTGACGCACCTCAAGGGGGAGACCATTCCACAGCCTGGGGGCCACCACCGAGAAGGCCCTCTCCCGGGTACCCACCTGCCTAACTAAAGAAGGCGGAGGGATCACCAGAAGAGCCTCCCCTCCAGATCGTAAAACACGGGCAGGTCGATACAGGCAAGACTCGAGGCAAGAAGACCTCTGCCCAAATGCCCTTGGCCGGCCTCTTTTCTTGGAACTCCCTTCCTGGGTTGTGGAGCAGAGGATGGATCCTGCCTACGCTTCTAAATGCCTAGGGGTTACATGGGGGAGGACCATGAAACTCACTGAAGGCTCCTATTTGGTTCTGTTCTGGTTCTGTTCTGCAGATAAAATTGGGGGAGTCGGGGACGCGATTCCAGGCCGTTAGCCAAAAGGCCCCTTGAGGCCTTTGTGTTCCTACCTGCCAACCTGGTCTTTGCTGTGTCTCTTTGTCTCAGATCACGATAAGCTTGTGCTCCAGATGCAGCAGATGCAGTCCAGCCTTGCGCTGTGCCGGTGCCGGGCCTCGGGGAGGGAAGCTGTAGCCGAGGGGATGAGGACGGAGCAGCAGGAGCACCGGCTAGACAGCAAGAAGGAAGTGAGCAGAAACACTTTGGGTCCCTCAGACCTTTCCCTGGAGGGTCTTCAGCCCAGATCTTCTCCTCCACCTTGATACTGGTTGCCTGGCTAGCACTCTTAATGGGATTTGGATGGCAGAATTGGGAACAGTTTTGGTTTCTCAGAAGCGTTATCCCTTTGATAGGTTGAAGGAACAGTGTCTCCTTGCTCTGCCCTGGCCTAGTGGCTAGCGCACCAGGCTAGAAACTAGGGATTCGTGAATTGACCATCCCCATTCTGCTGTGCCACAGGAGCTCCCTGGGCAACCTTTCGCCAGAAACCACCTCTCACAGGGTTGCTGTGGAGGTAAAATGGAGGGCAGGGTTAACAATGTGCGTGGTCCTGGGCTCCATTGATATGTGCCATGTGTGAATGTTCCGCTTATGACTTTCTATAGGGGTTTTTCCACTTACCTCCCTTAATCTGGATCTAAGATGATCCAGATCTAAGGAATGGGTCCTTCAGCTAATCCGGATTAAGAAGATCCAAATTTAAGGAAGTACCTTATGCATCTCCACAGCAGTGTAGCACCCAGTAGCAATGGGTGCTAGGCAAGCTCGCAGTGGGAATGCCAGAGCACCCATGTGGAGCACCCATCTGTACCCAGTGGGAGATGTCCATCACGCCATGTTTTGGGGAGGTGGGTGGCACATCAAATCTGATGCCTGAAGACCGGATTGTGGGCCTGTTTTATGGGGTCTACAGGAAATCTGGATTATAGGTCCTGAAGGACCCATTTAATCCGGATTTCCCTAGTACAGGTGTGAACAAATCAGTTTCTAATGGTGTCTGCAGTGGAAACAGGATCTTCCTGCTCTGAACCTAATAAGTCCTTAATGGGTCCCTAACGAGTATTTAATGAGTACTTAGTGTTAGTGTCCCATAATGGCTAGTGTGCCAGACTCAGAACTAGGATCAAGCTTGACTCCTTTCTTTTCCTCATGGTAGCCCACTGCGCTGGATCTGCCCCCTCCAGCCCTGATGGAGCACTTCCATCCTTCAGAAGACAGAAATTCGGAGCCCAACGGGGAAGTGGCAGCCACAGATGTCATCCAGCTGCAGAAGGAGAATAAAGATCTGGAGCAGCAAGTCGCTGAGAAGAACAAGGTGGAGGGCTGAGCCATTCCTACGATGCTTTTCTGTTTCCCCTTTTTTCTGTTTAGCATTTCTGATCCATCCTCTCAGGTTGCCCATTGGTGTTGTTTTTAAATCTGCTATAATGAACCCAGTGGAAACAGTTGGCCCTCGGAGTAATGAGAATCTGTTCCCAAAAGAGCTCCCGTTAGCAGCATGGAGAATTGCGGTTGCTTCCCATCTAGATTAGCAAGGTTGGATGAGGTTCTGGAATCATGGTAGACAGTGGCCTGCATACATCTGAGCAGCTATTAAGAGAGGTCTTTGCCTGTTTGAGCAAAAACCTAACAGACACACATCTAGACTCTCATTCCCTCCCTACAAAAGCTGTGAAATTCAAGGACACAAAACAGCCTCTCTTATCCTATTATTGGGTCTTCCAAGAAGCAGAGCACCCTCTCTGCGTGAACTTACTTATTTCCACTTTGCTTTCCTACGTGCATCTGAACAGGCTAGCACAGAAATGAGCAGCTGCCCCTAAAAAGTGACACAGGTGAGACTAGGAATTATAATTAAAGGCCCAGACATGACTGAGCTTATGCACTGAGACTATATCTCTTTCTTCCACCCTCCCACCCACTCCCAAATTCTCCTCTAGATGATCAAGCAGTTGCAACAAAGAATGACAGAGCTCAAGAAGACGCTGCAAAAAGAGCTGGTGAGTAGATTTAGTGATGGAAAACAATTGCTTGTTTTCCAGTGTAAATGTGCAACTCGTTAACTTTTAATTAGAAGTAGCCAAACAAGACAAAACCTGTAAGTGTTCTATGAAAAATGACGCTTAAGAGTATCTGACAGATCTTATTCCGGTCAGATCACCCATAGACTTTATAGCTGCATTTAATCCATCACACTGGCATTTCTCTCGAAATGGATTTGTGAGAAGGAAACCAGGGGGAGTATTGGTGCTTCTGCCCAAGAGGAGCAACAGGTTGTGTAAATTTGACCAAAAACCCCTTCTGTGCAGCCCCCAATCCTGGTTTCCTCGGTCGCTTTATTCTCCAGAATTTCATTTGGAGCTCCGTTCTCCTGTGGGCTGAGCCATAGGGACTGCCTCCAAGGCCGTTTGCAAGATGTTGAGAGCAGGTGAATGTTTTGCCTTTGTCTTCTGCTTGAGAAGCCCAGAAGTGATTGGCGGGCCACTGTGTGAGACAGAAGGCTAGAGTAGATGGGCTGTGGCCTCATCCAGCAGGCTTCTCTTATGTTTTTATAGAATGGAGGCCTAGTGGGGCCTGTCACTGAGCCGTTCAGCTTAATTAAGATTGCAGTCCATTGGGCAGATGAGGCACCCTTGCTCCTGTGTCTTGTCGTTAGGGAGCTGGCCTCTTATCTGGAAATACTGGGTTTGGTTCCGTACTCCCCCATGAATCAGCCGGGTGACCTTGGGTGAGTCACAGCTCTCTTCTGAGCTCTCACAGACCCACCTGTCTCACAGGGTGTTCTGTTGTGGGGAGAAGAATAGAAAAGCTTTGTCAGCTGCTGAGAGTCTCCTTAAATGGGTGAGAAAAGCAGGGTAGAAGAGCCCAACTCTTCTTCTTTTCTTTTTGTTTTTGGCAGCATTTAGTGATAAGAAAGTTGTTTTTAGAAATCTTTACTGGAGTTGAAGTATACAAGAACAGTGCCAGGTGATGTTTTGGAAGCTAGAGTCTGGCTCTCTGCTTTCGGCATCCTAATCTTGGGCAAGCAGGCCTAGAGCCAAATCATCTACTCCAAATAATACAGGACTCTTATTTCCCCATTTCAGAAAATCCGGCCTGATGGTGAAGTCCCTGAAGTGCCCACGGCACCACCTTTGACTGTGACAAATAACTCTGATCTGAATGACTCCCGGGAAATAAACTTTGAGTACCTTAAGCACGTTGTCCTGAAATTTATGTCCTGTCGGGAATCAGAGGTAAGAACCCCAAAGCTTAATTTTAGAGGAGATGAGCACTGGTTGTTCACTTGTGACCGACTGTCTATGATCCTATACAGCGCACCACCCCCGTTCATCCTTCACTGCTTCTCAGAGTTTGGCCAAGCTTGTCTCCAGTTGACATTATCCATCTCCTCCTCAGCTGTCCTCTTCTCTTCTTGCCTTTCATCTTTCCCAACATCAGGGTCTCTTCCAATGAGTCTCATCTTCTCATTTGGTGGCCAAAGTAATGGAGCTTCACCTTGAATATTGTCCTTCCAGTGGACAGTCAGGGATGATTTCCTTGAGTATTGATAGGCTTGATCACCTTACAGATCAGGGGACCATCACAAGCCCTCTCCAGCATCACCACCTCTTCACGTGGCTGTTTTCCATTTGCTCGCGTACGGTCCCTCACATATGAAAGCGCAAGGACAGCAAACAGCGTTCCAAAGGAGCAAAAATAGTCACTTCCACCACAAGGGTGATTCTCTGTGGGACAGGGAAGGATAGCATCATCTGGATGACCAGAGATTGTGGCTGGATGACCAGAGAATTCACAGGAGCAGCACCAGGCTCAATATTCTGCTGGCATAGTTTTGGGGTGACCAGTTCCCACAGGCCACCTGGATGGACAACCTGCCTGCTATTCTTCGGTGTGGCCAGTAGAGGGAGCCCCCTCTTAGGAAACTATATGCAGGAATTCACAAAGTTCCTTTTCACTCCTCCATCATCTGGCATTGGTACCTTCGACTTCTTACGAGAGTGGGAACTACTATAGGATCCTTGCAAGTCCCGCAGGGCCAGGAGATAGTTATAGCATCTTTTCTGGCAGCTGGTTGCTCAAGATCCATCCGCACAGTACCATCAGCATAGTTGGAAACATGCAGAAAGGCAGGGAGGCAATTACCATAATCCTCCGCTCTTTGCAAAAGACAGCAGGTTTTGTGAATGAGGAGGAATAGTCATCCCATTCCATTTTCACACTCCTCCTCTTCTGTACCAGTGACTTAGAAATCAGTTTAGAATCCATCACTGCAACCGTGCCATTTCCACTCTGGATTCCATGTGAATCCAGAAAACTAAAGGAGATCCGGCAGCAGTTCCGGGCCTGCCTGTCTTTTTTCTTCTGCCTCTTGCAAAGGGAAACCAAAGGCATTGAGGAAAAGACTGTCCAAAGAGCCCAAGGAATAAAGGAGGAAACACAGTTAAGAAAGGAAGATTGATGGACAGAGAGGTGCTAGTATATTTGAAATCCTTTACCTTGGGCAAGACATGGTCCTGGCCATCGCTTCTGTGCTGTTCCCCTCACTACCCTGGACAGTGGGGTGGGGTGGTTTCCCCTCCTGTCCTCCAGAAAGTCTGTTGAAATAACAGTGAAATAACCCACCTGACTGAAATATACAAAGTTGTGCATGGTATAGAAAAGGAGGATAGAGAAAAGTTACTCCTTCTGTTGCGCAACACTAGAACCAGGGGGCCCTCCATGAAGTTGATGGGCAGGAGAGTTTGGACAGACAAAGGGGAAGTATCTCTTCACCCAGAGGTGACAGTAACCAGCCTGTAAAGCTTTCAGAAAGGGTTGGAAAAATTTATGGACAGATGTATCAGTGGCTACTAGAATGGATGCCTAGGTACATCTTCCAGTCTGGGGGGGATAAGCAGGATGCTTCTAAGGCCATTTGCGGGGATTTGAGAGCAGGTGAAGGTTCTGCCTTGTCTTCTGCTTGAACTGCCCAGAAGCAATTGTTCAGCCTCTGTAGGAGACAGGATGCTGGACTAGATGGGCTGTGGCCTGATCCAGATGTTCAGTAATACTGTCTACTTTAGCATCAGAAGTAGGAGGAGCTACAGAGGCCTGGTCTTCTTGCAACTATCTCTTGGTTAGGTATCCAAACCCATCCTGGTTATGTTTTACAAGTTCTCAGGGAATATTCGCATTAGTTATAAGAGTCTTCAATGCAGAGAGTTAATGATAGGAAATCAGGACCCGACCTGAGAAAGAGAAGCAAGATAGCTTAGAAAGGAACATAGTATAGAAGTCACCTTTGCAGTCTCTTAACACCACTGAAAATGGAAAGTTTTTTTCCTTAAAGGGACTTAACGTGATGACCAACTCTGTCAAGAGCTGTACACAGTACACCCACCGTTCCATTAAGTCAGGAAATGTTTTCTTTGCAGGCCTTCCACCTGATCAAGGCTGTATCTGTACTGCTAAACTTCTCAAAGGAGGAAGAAAACATGCTGAGGGAAACCTTGGAATACAAGGTGAGGCTTCGTTTGAATGCTTCTGGGTGTTCAGACCAACACCTCTGTCACTTTATGGTTCCCTCTCTTATCTTCCATGGGCGGGAGGGTCTTGGGGCTAGATACCACGGGCAGAGGGTGCTCTTCCTCGCCCCAGGGTGGCACAGAAGAGACAGCTGGTTACGTTCATTAGTAGATGGATGTTGAAATGTCTACCTCTGGAAAGATTAACTTTTTAATTCAGCTACCGACGGTATAGCCGTTCAGATTCTAGATGAAGTTGCAGACCTCTCTAGTGGGAAAACGTAACAGCACTGTGGCATATTTTTTTAACTGACAATAAGAAGAATTGCAAAATTATGCATTCTTTGTCTTTTCCGAAATGTCAGGAGTCATATTATGAAACCGTATCTTGGAAATATTAGAAATAAAAGGAAACATTTTCTTCGCACAACACATATTTAAACCATGGAATTGGCTACCGCAAGATGTTGTGTTGCGCACATGTGCGTGCGTACACACACACACACACACACACACACACCAGTTTGGGTGGCTTCAGAAAAGATTTGGACACATTCACAGAGGGGGAAAGGAAAGCAAGAGTCATCAGGAGTCGATTTAAACACTTTAGTGACAACACTATGCCCAGATTCTGAAACATTGATTGTGCAACCTCTTAATAATTTGTGCTTCTTTGTTGTGCACAGAGAGGTGCTGTTTTTATGCCCCATTAATTCATAAATGTGTACACACAGAATGCTGTCTATCCGTGAACTGTTACCGAGCCTCTTGCCTGGCTTAGGTACAGACCTGTGTGTGCTTTAAGAATACCTGAGGATTTTCCTGTTTGTCTTGTGGAGACCTTTCTCTGGATACATCCAGTTTATTCTCAGCAGAAGAGGTTTTCCTATTTCCTCGTGCCCACGGTGGTCTAACTGCTGGCTGCTTGTGTTTTTTCCCTTTTGCCAGATGTCCTGGTTTGGGTCAAAGCCACCACCTCGAGGCAGCATCCGGCCGTCCATCTCAAATCCAAGGACCCTGTGGTCATGAGTGGTTGCCAAGGGTGTCTCTCGCCTCCGGTTGCTCTTTTTTCCTGTGAAAAGGATGCTGCACCTATCGACGGAGGTGTCCTAATCACTATCCCCCGCAGTATTTTATACAAGAAATTTGAAAAATTGTTTACAAAGCAGTCCTGTTAAAAAGGAGTGTCCTTCGCTGGAGGCCCTCTTGGGAGAATAAGCAGCCATGCCGTGACGGCAGCCATCTTGGCACAGGGGCCTCTTGACTCTGGACGGGACAAAAATCTCCACCTGTGTTATGCTCAGTAGCCTGCGCAGCACTTGCCTCATTCCTGGCGGTTTAAAACCCATCCAAGCCAGAAGCGGTCCCGCGTCATCGTGGGTGCCAGCCTTCCCATCCATGTTCCCTCTGTTACCCTGGCCTGAGGCTCAAATCGCTGGCACATTTCAACTGGAAAGTTGGAAGCGGCACGCACAACTTTCTACAGGGTCGGCCAGTTTTATTTTTCTTAAAGAAAAACCATTTCCAACGGTCCTTTACCACACTGCTCTTTGCCTTCTAGACTAGCGCATTAATGGTAGTAGCCACGCACAGATTAGATAGGAGGCCGCACCACTTATCTGAATTCACTTTCAGGCCTGTAGCGAGCAGGATCAAGCCTAGCTCAGCATATCCTTTGATAACATATCCTGGTGTCGGTTCGTGTACGACCCACAGAACCAGCCTCCTATAATCTGTACTTGCCCCTTTTCTGACGGCTCGTAGAATCACATTTATTTATTTTTTGACACTACCTGAAAACAGCATTCAGCTGGATTCACTAGAAAGTAGTAAACTGGCAGTTGGTTTGGGCAGAAACACGTCCCTTCAGCTATTAACCGACAGGCGCCTCTCCCTTGACTAAATCATTCCGTTTCAAGACTGCGTTTTAAAGATAACTCCTTACTGTACGGAACACCAACCATATTGCTGAGCAACAGTATTTAAAAACAAAACAAAAACGGCAGCTTATTGGGATAAAAACCCCAAGAAGATGTGTGCGTTTCTAGCGGCTGGTTATACGGTGTTGCCCAGAGATGCCTTTTAGAGCCGGTTCTGAAAAAGCCGTTGCCCAGAAGACCACTTGGGCAGAAGCCTTAGTGATGAATGGCGTGTATATTCATTCAGTGGTAGCAACTAATGCACTTTTTGTCCTTGTACAGAGAGAACGCAAGACCACCTTTGGGGTGTAAATACAAGGTGGGGGGAGCTAAATGGACTCTTAGCCGGTCCTTCCCATCCTGTGTACATATGGCCTGTATTATGAAATGGCTTGTAGAGACCCAACTTGTGGTGCAATACGTTTTTGATTAAAACTTGAGGCTGACTTTGCTTCCTGTTGAATTGCATGGAGAAAAAAGCCCTTTCCTGCTTGTTTAGTCCCACGTGCGCGAACCACACAGCTAAGTCTTAATGCGATTCAGATCTGAAAGAATAGACATGGATCCCTGCCATTCTGCAAAAATCTAGGAAAACCCAGGTGTGCCCTAAATCGGGGCTATTCAGAGACACAAACCTACCAGGAAGCTTTCCGTTCAGCTTTTGGCCTCTGCTGCCGCAGGGATTCTTGGGAAAAAGGGCCAGGGAGAATGGCTCCATACTTAACTTCCTGTCACTGTAACTCCACCCTTTTGATTTCCTCCTGTTCAGAGCATGTTGAATCCAGAGCACCCTGGCACCTATTCGTGGGGCCATGCTAAAGCCAGTCAGGCCCAAATTCCATCCGCCTCATTCTGGGCTGTGTACCTGCGAAGACGCCCAGCCAGTTACGACAAAAGGACTTCTTTTGGATTATCCCAGCATTGAGCGATGGTTGGCGTTCATGCGTGCACTAGCATTGGGGGAGGGAAGATAAGCCTTGAAATGCATTTGCAAGAAAGCAAGCCAGTGTTAGACGTCTGGGCTTGAGGCTACGGGGAAGGGAGCTGGAAAACCTGGTTCACAGCCATGTTCAGTCCTCAGCATGGTGTTGCTCGGGACGTACAATCACAACCAATCTGGAAGGACGGAACTGTGATCGTAAGCAGAAATCAGGCATTTGCTTCTTTTTGAGGGGTCAAGGTTCTTGCGGGTGGAGGCCAAACAGCAAGGAGAAGGCAGATGAGGTGCCCTGTCGGTCTCCATCCCTATTCGCTCATTCACTAGTTGTGCGGAACATAAGAGGAGCCTTTCTGGATCAGGCCACGGTCCGTCTAGTCCAGCGTTGTCTTCTGGGCATCTTAAGCAGAAGACAAAGGCAAAATGTTCCCCTGCTCTCGAACCCCTGCAAATGACCTTTGGAGGCCCCCTACAGACTGGAAGATCTACCTGGGCATACATTCTAGTAGCCATTGATACATTTCACAGGAAGAAACACAAAGTCCAGACAACCTTGGAGGAAGGGCAACCCGCAGGCTTAGAATGGAAGAGGAGCCCTGCTGGATCAGGCCGCAGCTCATCTAGTCCAGCATCCTGTACCACACAGTGGCCCAGCAAGTGCCCATGGGCATCTCAGGCAGTGACAAGGGCAAACCTCCTGCTCTCGAATCCCGGCAAATGGCCCTAGAAGCATCCTGCTTGTGCCCCCCAGCCTGGAAGATGTACTTCCCTTGCATTGGGCTCCCAGTTCTGGCCGGGGCTGTGACGAAACCTGCAAAGACGGACGTTGGAGGCGGAGGCGGCGGCAAAAGAAGGGGCCATTCCAATCCAGCCGCGTATTCTAACCATCCAAGAACTTTATTCTGAAAGAGCAGCAGGCACTTTACATGAAACCGGCTCCGTCCTTTAACCCAGCTAGTCTTCACTATGTACAAAAAGCCCTCTTGCATAAGAAAACCCTTTTCTGCAGGATCCTGGTTTGCATCTTAAAGGACAGCTCACCCCCACCCCCACCCCAGCCCGCCCCTTCGCCAACAAAACCACCTTAAATTAAAAGTCTCGCTCTCGCCCACACGCCCGGTCGGAGCCAGTACTGTTCCAGAGACAGCTGCGCAGGCACAGACACGCGCATCGCCCCGCTTCCCTCTCCAGCACCCGTTGCAAGTAGATCCCCTCCCAGCTCGTGAACCTGACAGTCATAAAACATTAATACATAAGCTTCCCCCCCAAAAAACCTCTACAGTTAAAGGGATTTTGTTCCGAGGGAGGGGAGGGAGGAGGCCCCCCTCCCTCTGCAGTGTTTTCGCAGATTGTGGTTCCTAAAAGGGTGGACAAAGTGTCGGGACAATGAGTTCCTCTTCCTCCTCCTGGCGGAGGTGTTGCAATTCAAGTGAACACAGTCTTTTTTAAACCGTTTTCCGTGCAGTGAGAACTCTGACTATGGATCCTAGACCTCCGACCGCTAAAGCCTGCAGGGGGAAGAAAGAGACACAAGCATTAGCACCTGGCCTCCAGCCAGCCAGCCAGCCAGCCAGCCACCCCACAAGCGCGGCTCCAGGGTCACCGTTTCTGTAACTTCGCCACGAGAACAGCGCAGACATGACACCTGAAGCGTTCGGCGGCCTTTAAGTCCCCGGTTCCCGTTCAGCTTGGGAAACGGGACCTGCAGAACCTGGGGTTTCTAAGCATCCCTGCACTTCACCAGCAGGTATGCGGCACTAAAGCTAGAGATGGGCAGGAATATTCAAAAACTCGAATATCTGATTCGAACCCGGTGAATTCCGACATCTGAACTCGAATCAGATTTTTGAATGACTCGAATGTGCCGATTCGTGTCTGCTGTATATGAATCTGCCTGGAAATTATCCGTATCTTGCACTTAAAATACGGGATTAAAACAGGATGCGTATGGGATAATATGGGGTGCATATAGATTTTTCCCAGCATGCACACAGATACATATAAGAGATACAACTGTCAACCACGATATTCGAACATACGGATTCGAGTCAGATTTTAAGAGATTTGGATCTTAAATATCCGAGTCAGATTTTAAGACATTTTAATCTACTCCACAAAGGGTGTGCCGCACTCTGGCTACCCTCAGCTTGCAAAATCGTGGCCCGCGCAGCAGCCCCCTTCCACGGCCATACGGGATGGCAGGCAGATGATTTTTCACACCCTTGCCACACGTTGATGCCCACGCGTGGCACAAGCTGTGGTTTCCACGGGAAACCAGTGTCGGCCGATTTCCGGTTGTCATGAGAACACAGTCACCGTCCGCCGCTCTGCCTGCCTGCCTGCCCGCCCGCCCACCACACCCCCTTGTACATCTGCAGCCAGGAGACTGTGCTCATGTGCTTGGCTGCACAGCTAAGCATGAAGTGCCATTGAGAGAAGGGCACAGGCGGTCCCATGGGGGCTGCGGGGGGAGACAGCTTGTCCCTTCAGCCGAAAACTTCAGAGAACTGAGACACAGCCACCCTCTAGAATCCAGCCTCGGAAACAGGGGATGATCCTTTCTGTGCCTCTTAAAAGTGCTTTTCCATCAGAAAATCCCAGCCACCCTTTTCCATCCGCAGACTGTCACATGAAAGGGTTCTCTCTTAGGTCCAGCAAACTGCAGATCAGCCCACATAGTTAATCCTCGGCCAGGAAACCATCGCGGCTGAACTGTGCTGCCTCATTACCCAAACAAGAAGTGCTCTTTGCAAAGGATGGAGGGTTTTTAGGGGGCTGGGTACTGTATCTTCATCCAAAACCCAGTCCTCCTTGGAGAACAAGGGCCTACTCTGTCCACGCATCCAGGGGAAGGAACTCTGGAATAGCACCAGGAGATGTGGTCCATGACCCTACGTGGGTTATCTTCTAAACAACCCACTTCCTGCTCTGAACAGCCCATCTCCTCATTCTGTTGCAGACAGTGGTGTTTTTTAAGGCGCAGGGAGACTCCCAACAGCCAAGGTGCCAGGACAGATCCTGGCCGGCTGGCCGGCCTACTGAGTGAGGGCCAAAGACTGCAGAGAACAAAAAATGTACCTTTTCGTGCCATTGGAGTAGTATTGCACTGCTATTTTCTGTTGGCTTTTCAAATCCTTTATAAATGTACTTCATCAACAAGTCGATACCATTGCTGTCTAGCGAGTTCACCGCCTGCTCAATCTCGCTGCCTTTAAATGAGGTCAGAACCTTCAGCACCACCTCCTGGGCCTGCTCCTGGAGAGAGGCAGAGAAGAACGAGGAACAGGGAGACATCTTTATCATGGTGTCAGGAAAGGAAAGTGTCAGCAGGGGCAAAGCGGATGGTAAACCAGCCAACACTACCGTAACATCACAGGTTACCTCATTACAGAAACTGCTTGTCTTCAAAGGCAGCGTGCGCTTCTATGCTTCACTAGAGAAGGGAAGGCTGCGTGCTACTCTCTAGGTATCAGCAAAACTGTGCTTCAAAAGACCACTCAACATACAGGTCAACTGCAATATCAGTGCAGCTAAGAGTTACACGTGCACGCAAGAGCTTCTTGGTAATTCTCAACTAAGAGGAGAACCAACCAGTGTCTGAAGTGTCCTCTGAAGATGGAACCGGGAAGGAACATCTACCAAGGGAAACCTTTGTCCTTTTCTTGCAGGAAGCAACAGAAGGCGCACTGAGCAAAGCTAGAAAAGCTGTTCCTTGGCTCCCAAACCCCAGACCTTCTGTCACTTACGACAGGAAAGCAACAAAGAACCCACTTCCTGGTGGTCATCTTATGGCTGACAGGCCTTTGGGCCCTCTTCTGTCCCTGGGCTAGCCCTCTTTGGTGGACTCTGCCTCCAGCAAAACGCCTTCACCCTCCGTTCATGACTTTATCTGTGTAACACTGGAATGTGGGTCTGCCAGTGAAAGGGCTGCCCAGGGGGCATCTGTTCATCCCTGGAAATGGGTCGATAAAGCAAGCAAACTCTATCACACCTGAGTGGAAGACGCGTCCTCAGAGTGTGTCTGTAACCCCAGATGTTCCATCCCACATTGACCATTTCATACAAAACTGGTTAAACTGGAGGACGACTTGGGTCCAAGGGCCCTGTCCCAAAATTATTGCGTCCAACAAACATTTACTTAAAAAGCGAAGGCTCCCCACGGAAAGGTGCCCCCCTCACTCAGGAATTGGGGCTCTAAGGCCACAAGAAAACAACAGCCAGACCTCTTCTACTTACCTTTGCCGCCTGGTTCTTTGTGTTAACAGGAGAGTTCTGTAACGCTGCGTGGAACGCTCTGAGCATGTCGCCTGTGCGGCAGAGCTAGTTAAGGAGCCAACCCCTGTGAGTCCGTGCTTTCATTTCTCAATGCTATCTGAATAGTAACTAGTTATCCAAAGCCTCGGATCTGTGCAAAAGCCAGAAGGCAACAAAGGTTCCCCCTGGTCCTAAAGACATAAATTTGGGACAGTGCTGAGCAAGGCTGTACTCCGGTCTCTGATCCATAGGAGCAAGAGAGAAAGAAACCAGAGAAAAGACTGGGAATCTGCCCCCAGAACAAGTTTGAAAGGATTCTGAGTTAGCTCAAACTCTGTATCTTTAAAAATAAAAACCTGTGTCACTACTTAGGCTCCAGGCAACGTCCTAACCCAACCAGCAGGCCCAGAGGTTGGGGCCACATCTACCTCAGCAGGTAACTCCTACGTGAAAACCAGGGGAAATCCTTCTCCTGAATCTCGGGGGGGGGGGGGAACCTCTGTGCCAATGGCAACCGCTGAACAAGTCTGAGCCAATATACAATCCCCTTCAGCGAAGTGAAAATTCTGCCACTCAGCGTCTACCAATATGGCTCCAGTCTTTCGCCGCAGGGAGAAAAGCAAGGACAAGTCAAATGTGACTCCAGAATCAAAAGTTCAGCTTAAACAGCCGGGGGGGATGGGGGGGGGGAGGTTTGCATCCATTGCCCCATCCCTGTCCCATTGCAGCAAATGCCATGCTGTGTATCCCAAAATGCTCTGCAAGGCGTTGGACACAGCGCCCTTCTCAAAGTGTTACCACTTGCAAGCATTAGGTGCTTCTACACCTGTTGAGAGCAGCGGTTTGCAGCAAAGTTGACAGGTAGCTGTACACTGGCCAGTGAGGAGAGCCAGGCTCCGAGCAGAGAGAGCAAGGCGTGTTAAAAAACACTTCCTGTACCTCTTGTCATTACAAAAGCCTCAGGAGTTTATAACAAGGACAGATAAAAGCATTATGTTAAAAACAGCAGCAGGATTTACAGGACTGGAAAGGGTGAGGACTGAGCCACAAGCAATTGCAAACTACTTTTATTTTCACATCTTTACAAAGGTGGCATCTCCAAGGAATGTCCAAGCCCCTGTCTGTCTCACACACAAAACATTCCAATGCAAACTGTGCTGGACATAATGCAGGAAAAAAGAGAGACAAATGAACTTTCTGCAACCTAAGACACGCATGAACTGGTGGTAGCAAGCTACTCACAGCCCTCCTGTTGTATTTTTCTCTCTCGGGCACGTTCCCAACCCTTGGTCATGTTGCACGGCAATCCAAAATGGCCCAAGGCCCTCGGTTTAGACTCCCAGCCCTTCCCAGTATGCCCAGTTCATCACAGAACGAAGAGCACAACGCTTCAGGATGAAAAGCAGCATCAAGCAACCCTGAGGTGCTCTCGGCAAGCTTTTTCGCTAGTTTCACTCCGGGCTTTGAGCTCAAAGAGTGAAGCGAGTGGTTTGAACAGCGGTAAAGAGGCAAGTGTTTGCTGTGTTGTGCATCGAGCAGTTGCTAAGCAAATTTCCATTGCTCATCTATTCTGCTTTCCAGAGGCACCTCCATGACGAGGCTCTCCTGTCTTTTCTGCAGCCTTTGAGAAAGCTACAAAGCAAAAGCTGCCATCGAACCCTCCATTCTAGGTAAAGCACAAAGAGCCCGGATTCCAGTTCCAGCAGATTTCGCTCCAAGGCCAAAAGAAGAGCCAACGCACAGCTCCCTTTCTTACATCCGCCGTTGCAAAAGACTGCCGCAGAAGGGCAGAGGCCAGTTTGATTAAAAGATCGGGAATTCCTACTAACGCTAACAAACGTTCCTGTCTGAGGCCTGCAGCTAGTAGAGCTACTGATATTTTTACAGATTTTAAAACATTCCGTACTAGATAAGCAGCAGAGCTCAGGACAAACACGACAATTTTTGCAACTTTCTCCCTCCCTCCTTTCGGACATACCTTCTTTTTTTTTAGGTTGAAATGAGGCCAATCATGTAATTATTTTGGGCGCCTTCAAGCCCCATTCTGTCCCATGACCCACCACAAACACGAGCCTCTGAAGCCGTATAACAGTGACACAGACTGGACCTGGGACATTTCTGCACTAAACCTTATTCTGGGTTATATCGTGGAACAGGGACCTGCCGTCGGCCTACCGGTGGAGATTGCAGCCAATCCCACCCAAGAGGGGCCCTGCGGTCTTTCAGGTTACTTCTTCACCAGTACAAATCTTCTGAAAGACGGGTTTCGTTTCGTACTAATTTGTGACTCTAATTTGCAGGAATGTAGGTGGCGTTGATTGCAGGGCTTGACCTACAATGAGAGAGGGAGGGAGGGAAGGACGGACAGTGGTCTACCGGAGTGAGCCACCTTGGTTAGGGAGCCAGACTCTTATCTGGGAATATCAGGTTCGATTCCACCCTCCCCTATGAAGCCGGCTGGGTGACCTTGGGCGAGTCACAGCTCTCTTCTGAGCTCTCACAGCCCCACCCACCTCACAGGTTGTTCTGTTGTGGGGAGAAGAACAGAAGGTTTGTCAGCCGCTTTGAATCCCCTGACAAAGATACCCTGCTTACATAGTTTGTAGCCTGGAAGAAATTCTAGGGTGGAATTCCCTGATCAGCTTCGACAGGGTGAGAAAAGCAGGGCAGAAAAGCCAACTATTCTTCCTACTGTCTAAAAAGTCAAATATCCAGACTCCGGAAGTTGATCTAATTCCTAGTATACAAAACTAGCCACCAAGGAGAAATCTATTTCCACCAACTCTGTAGCCCCGTCCTAAACAAAGAATCAGACTTATACAGCAACTCACGTTTAAACAAAACGGCTCATGAAATAAAGTGAGAAAGGAATGAATTTGGGGGGGGGGGGGAGGCTGAGGAGTTGGATGCAGCAGAGATGGTAGAAATGCAGAAATCACAGAATAGCTGTAACATTTTGATAGCATTTCCTCCACTTCAACTCTTGATATTATCGGTGGTGGTGGTGGGGGATCCTAACGTGCCTCAAACTCTGCAGCGATTCCAAGTAAGACAGATCCGTGGCCCAATTACGGATCACAACCAAGATAAGCTGTCGGCTTGGAACATCACACTATTCCTGTCTCCAAAAAAGCCACTGCAACTGACCTGGTGGCAAGCCAAGATTCCCATTCATACCATGCAAGTCGGCTCTTGTGAATTTACGAATGGAAAGAGGGAGCAAGGTTAACTCACAGGCTGCCTGAATTGCACTGGTTCTGCTCCAACTGCATTTTAAGCTCCCTTTCTGCGGCCTGAACCTGCAGGGGCTGCCTGACCAGTCGGGCCTCCGCCCTGAGAGTCTTGCTCCACGTTCCAGGAAGCCACAGAGTCCACCATCACTCCGGGTCGCCGCAATCTGCCCTTGCCCAAAACGAGGCCGCCCCGTTCTGTGATGCCACGGAAGTTCTTTCTCGCCAAACCTGATTCCACGCAGGACAGCCCTGTGTCTCTCCATCCCTTCTTACTTCTGTCATCAGTGACGCTGTGTGGACAGCTGCAGGGTGGAGGCACACACACATTCGGGGCCCTCCTTGGGCGTGCCACACAGGCAGCTCTCTTCACTGGGAGTCTCTGCAGGGTTCTGGCACTTCACTGGGGGAGGATCGCCCCAACCTTTCGACAGACAGATTATGCAAGAGGCGGCGGCACAACCGGGCTACCGCACTGAGCAACTCTTGCGCAAAAACCAGCTCCGCAAAGTTCTAAGCTCTGCCACTCAGTTACAGCGGGCAACCTGGCCTGCTCAGGTGCCAGGCACTAGCTATGTTCCCTTTGCCCAGGTCAGCCTCTACCTTCCTGCACAAGCAAAGGGCTCTAGTTGTACCTTAGAGAGTAACAGAGAGAAAAGCCAGTGGCATGAGCTTCCGTAGACCAGGCCTAGATTTGTCTCATGAACTGGGCATATCCACTGATTCAGTAACCACGGTTTCAGTTAACCGCGGTTGCCAAATCTGCCCCACCCCACACCCCTGTGGGCACCATAAGGAAAAAGCACCCAGAACCGGAAGGCCTATTTTGGCCTCCAGAGAGCATTGGAATTGGTGCATGAGGCCACCACAGCCCATCCCACAATGTAAGGGGGTATGTGGGAGGCAGGCAGGAGGCGTCTGGTGGTTTCACATGCCTATTCCAACACTCTCTGGAAGCTGAAACAGGCCTAGTGGTTAGGGAGCCAGACCCTTATCTGGGAATCCTGGGTTCGATTCCACCCTCCTCCATGAAGCCAGCTGGGTGACCTTGGGCTAGTCACAGCTCTCTTTCTGAGCTCCTACAGCCCCACCTACCTCACAGGGTGTCTGTTGTGGGGAGAAGAACAGAAGCTTTGTCAGCCGCTTTGAGTCCCCTTAAATGGGTGAGAAAAGAGGGGTAGAAAAGCCAACTCTTCTTTTCTTCCTCCTCCTCCTCCTCCTCCAGAGGCCAAGAAAGCCCTTCCAGTTCTGGGGCTGCAGAACCCCAGAACCGGAAGGCCTGTTTACAATTACCCACTGTTTCAGGTAACCACGATAGGAGCTGGAACATATCCCCAGCGGATACTAACCTCTACGGCCCCACTAGCCCTTCCTTGCTTACAAGCCCAGGCTAACACAGCTACTTCCCTGTATTCTTACACAAGGTGTAACAGGCAGACCTCTGGTGAAGTACTCGGCACCTATGCGATATGAAGTCCATCGTGAAGCCACAAGACGTCGGCCCCAAGGTGCAAACCAACAGGTGCCTGACAGGGCAAACGAAGGGGTTGCTGGATGTGGAACGGATGGGACGGTCTAACTGCTGATAAGCAAGGTGGCATTTTCAGAAAAGATGGCTGGGAACGGCGGGTGAGCGCACCTAAGTGTCCGGGCGATCCCCAAATCCGGCCAGAGTTTATCCCAACAGATGGCAGATAAAGTACCACAAACCCAGGAAGATGGCGAACGGGCATCGGAGGCTTGAAAAGGCAGCTCAAGGATGGCAGAGAATACTGCTCAGTAAGTGACCTGTCGCCCGACTATCCTCGCAGGATGAGTCACCTTTCCGTGCCAGTTCCCTGCCCATCCACACCACGTCCATCGCTATCTGGCACCCATAAGCTAGCGACTTGCTTGCTACTCGGTCCTCCTGCAGGGACGGATGTGGGAAGGAGAAAGGAAAGTAGTGGAGAAGAACCCGCAGCTCAGAGCGCAGCAAAATGCTGAATGCGGTCAAGGGCAGGACGGACGGGCGGACAGACAAGAAAAAACGGCCTTTGCCAGCTGGAAGGCCGGCATGCCAGGAGGCGGCTTTTAAAAACAGAGGCTGCAGGCAAGCGTGCCCACCGGGTCGAATGGCTGATCTTGGGGGTCAAAAATAGAGGGGGAAGTTCTGTTCGGGTCCATCCTGTCTCAAATTCCAGGCTTTGGAGGGGGGAGAAGAGAGAAGCCCCAGGAGCACTAGAGCCAGTCGGCAGGGGGGGGGGGCAGAAGGCAGAGCGCCGCCATGGAAGGAAGGAAGAAGGGGCAGCGCTGGGCACTGGCTGAAGCACCGCTGGACGGCCCCGCTGTTTGCAGGAGGGGCAGCAAGCCTAGAGGAAGCATCTGAGTGGCTGCTGCTTATCCCACTGGACGCGCTTTGGCTCCAGGAAGGAAGGACGAAATAGCCAAGCATAGGGAACTGGGAACGGAAGAGCCGGCTAAAGGATCTACACCAAGAGGGAGGGAGACCACAAAGAGATCATCTCCCTACCTCCTGCACATGGGAAGGACGGGAAACCACAAGGAGATCACCACCACCCCCTGCACATGGGAAGGACGGGAAGCCACAAGGAGATCGCCACCTCCCCCCCTGCACATGGGAAGGGGAAGGATGGGAAGCCACAAGGAGATCACCTCCCTCCTGTACACGGAAAGGTGGAGGATGGGAAGCCACGGGGAGATCACCTGCCCCCTCCGCCCCCGCCCGCCCGCCCGCCTGCCTGGGCCCAGGAAAGGATATTGCCGCAGCGCCGCCTCCACCTCCGGGCCGGCGCCTCCCTCGCCCTCCGCCGCGCCGCCGGCCCCGCTCCCGGCTTCGGCGCCGTCGGGCTCCTCCACGAAGCGGTTCTCGTCGAACTGGTCGATGTCGAGGCGGCGGAAGCGGGAGGAGAGCGAGCTCCGCGCCATGGCCGCCCGCGCCGGAGGGACGGAGGGAGTCGGTCGCCCCCCCCCCCGCCTCCTCCTCCTCCTCCTCCTCCTCCCTCGGGCGCAGCAGCAGCAGCAGCGGCGGCGGCACGCACGCCTCGGCCGGAAGCGGAAGTGGGGGCGGGCCTAACGCGCGCGCCCTAGCGGGAAGGGGCGGGGTTGGCGCGTCAGCCGGCCACGTGACCTCCGCCTCACCTGTCCCGGGCGGCGCGCGCAGGTGGAGCCTCCGCAGGTCAGGTCCCCGCCTCGGGCCCGGAGCGGCTCCCCTCGCCCGACCGCCCGCCCTGTGAGGGAGGCCAGAGGCGGCGGGGGCTCCGCTGTCAGCTGCCTCAGGGCGCCTCTGGGCAGGGTCGCAGAAGCGGTTTGCCCTTCCCTCCCTCCCTCCAGGGAGAAGCCGGGGAGCGACCCGGGGACTGAGCCTCCCCTGCACTCCACAGCCCTTAATGGGCCTCCACCGCTGCCGCGGGGTCTGAATCCCAGGTCCGGGCCTGACTTTCAGCCTTCCGAGCCATTCAGGCCACATGATGTTGCACATAGATGCGTCGGTGCAACGGCAGCAACGTACCTGCTCGGGATCCCAGGGTGCGAAACGACGAGGCTTAATGGACCCCGTGGTAAGCAAATGGTCCGCCTTACAAACGAGGCATTGATAGGGCGGTTGGAGAAAGGCGTGTTCGTCTTTCAACCGTGCATGGACTCACCCTTTAACATGTCTATAGCATTCTGTAATTCAGATCCGAAAGCATTGCAATTCACATAAGGCCTGGTTTCTCCAGCATGGGAGGGAAATGGGTGCACAGCGTGAGGGCAGGTCAGGGGTCAGGGAAGAAAGTCGGCGAATCTTTCACGGTCATCTGAAGTGTGTGCTTTGTTTTGCATGTTCTATTTTCATCAAAAACAAGTGTCTAAATTATTTTTCCTTCTCTACCCACGAGGCCCACCTGTCCGAGAGAAATTCTTGAAGTGTTCCGTTTGAATTCCTAAGCATGACAGTTATTTTAGTCCTAGAGTGCAGATTAACACATACGGACGAGCTTTTCAGATTTAT
Source organism: Aspidoscelis tigris stejnegeri (assembly GCA_023333525.1). Taxonomy (NCBI): domain Eukaryota; kingdom Metazoa; phylum Chordata; class Lepidosauria; order Squamata; family Teiidae; genus Aspidoscelis; species Aspidoscelis tigris. The sequence goes on from JALMGA010000016.1 coordinate 13,429,896, forward strand.
TTCAGTATATACTCAATTGGCCTAATTTTTTGCTGACTTCTGTTAATCTTGAACTTTGATCTTCCTGAACCACAGGCTTTCCAGCTGCGCTTCATAGTCTATTCTGAGTGCTAAACTTGAATGCTGCAGTAATTGAGTTGGTTGTTCTGGGCCAAAATCAACAGATTGCCCTTACCCAGAAAACAAGGAAAGCAGTCAAAATTCATTTAAGAAGCACACGATATTGAAACCTCCTTTGCTGTTCATATAATTTTAATATTACTTATTAATTACATTTTCAAAAAATAAGCCATGTTTATAAGAACCAAGTTGACACATAGCAATGGAAATTAGTTCCAGTGTTGCACAGTCAGAAAGTTTAAATAGCTCTTGGTCCCGACTCCCACCCTGTCTGTACACGTGACAAATTATTGACTGAGATAGCAGCTTCCAAGGAAGAGCAGGACATTAGTTAACACTCCTGGCCATGCTCATGGATCTCTGGGTGAGGATCAATGTTTCCTTATCACCTCATATGTTCAGTTTTCATTTTACCAGTACTGGTTACTTTCCACAGCTTTGAATTAGTACTGAGAGAGACAGGCTACAAAGCAGAGAGGTATGGCAGAATCAGAAGGTACTACTAGCATCAGTCACCAAGGTACAACCATTAGGTGGCTACTGAAAGTATCAAAATAAGAACCCACTATATTCTTACCTTAGCTATATTTAAAAGACAGTATTTTCCAGACTTTATAGATAATAGGATAGTAAAAAAAACTTTTCCTCCAATTTTTACAGATATTAGGACAGTAAAAAACTAAACTAGCTACACCAAATGCCCTAAGGTAAGTTTATTATGTGAAATAGATTTAGTTTATTAAAGATTTGTTACAGCTTTACATGAAAAAAAAAGATTCATGTTTATTCGGTGTGCTAAAATATCTGTTGTGATTAAATACAAAGTACGAAGTGATTAATGGAAAGGGTTGCTGTTAGGGAAGTCAGACGTCTTACAAGTTGTAGCACTGTGCACTTTCGTTTGCAAAAACATAAACCTGATTAGAGGTTTAAGCATCTTAAACTCAGAAACTGACAGCAACCCACTTGTAATCTATATCCAGCTGCAAAGATTTCCTCTTGTCTACAGTACTTGATTTAAAGGCAGCAGTTTATGTATCGTATAACAATTTCACTCACTTTCCAGAGCTTAGGTTCCTATCAGGTTTATTCCGGTTAAGTGAGCCAAAATTAAAGGATTTGATACCAGAATGTGAGAACCAGGTCCCTATCCTTCATTATTCAATTCCTTCAAAAGGATTTTTAACCTTCTGTGACTACAGGTGACAGAAACTAAGTTTTGTATCTATGGCTCTGAGCCACCAATTATAATCCTTCCATTGGAGAAAAATACTTGCTTACAAATATCTAGGAATACAAAAATTTGATAACGTCTGTTTATACATAAAATTGCTAACCCTCCTGTGAAATGTAGTCCCACCCCGGAAGAACTAGAATTCATTAACAGAAAAGGAAAAAATGGCTACAAAAGAGAAGTTATATTCACAGAACCCAATTTTTCTATTACTGTGCTTCTGTAGCAGTTCTCCTGAGAGACTTGAGGAGACCCGCTTGAAAGAGTCATAGGGTGACACAGATACATGCAGGTATCACATGTGTTAACTGCCCCCAGGTTCCAAATACTAAACACTTGTGACTGCAAGACAAACACACAGACAGTATCATTGTCAAAGTGAGAAACGGGGAAAGGATAGAAATGAAAAGCATACGTTCACATCAACATTGTAGGGTTTTATTTTGAATATTTAACCTGAAGGCGGAGTTTGAGATACGACTTTATTAAAAATAGCAGGTATCTGAGAAAAATCATTACAATTATTTTAATGTACAAATTCAAATACCTGTAGCATTTTTAAACTTTATGTCGGAGCCATAAAAATAAACAAAGGGGAAATCTTTTACGCTCCTTTATGATGCTGGCTTAAAGCAAAGTTTAAACCAGGACGTTTCACTCATACATTTTTAACGTGTACTCACTAGCTGGGCTTTAGTGTGACTGATAAACACACTAAATGCGACTTTGCTGCTGAAATTTCTTAAAACCTTAGCAAAATAACGTCCCCTAAACCTGCAAAATGAAATAAAGAGATCAGACTAGCTCTGATATCTTGCTGCGTTTTTATTATTTTCCACAGAGGAGGGACTCCGGAAAAATCAAAAGCGCCGCAAAACAGCAAGGTTAAGCGCTTTGCCGTTTCAAAAGCACTTTCAGACCAGTTCTGGAAAGGGGAAACGTGGGGCGAGAGGCATCCGACGGCCGAGACACCTTGCTACAGGTAATATACAACACATTTAGATAATTTAAAAATTAAAAAAAAAAAAAAGGCAACAGGCAGCATTTCAGCAGCAAAGTGCTCCGTAAAAAGTTTGCCACGAGAGAAAACAGCACAAGGGTTGGGACAGTGTCTCAGAGGAAATACGGCGTGGTCGTTCTCGGAGGGATCACGCGCTCTGAATCCGGGACGGCGCGGAAGAGCTTTGGTTCTCGCGTATTTACATCTTTAAAGACCATGATTGAGGCAATATTTCCACAGCGATAGCAGTAGTTTGGAGCAGACCACACCGTCACCAGCTTCTCATCGAACATGAATTTATAGCCCTCGTGTACTAGCTGGTGGGCTCGGCAGATGAGCTTCAAGTTATTGATGTGAACAAACTGCAAAACATGACAGAAAAGAGGATTAAGAGGGGAGAAATTCCAGCCCTAACAGAGAAAACATCTCCCACTTGACAATGAACACAGGGTAAAGAGAGACGAACAGAAGATACAGGGACGTGTCGATATCCAAAAGTTACCCATAACCCATTTCCTTTCCATGTGATCAAGTACATGCAAAACCAAGAAAGACTGAAAGATCAGACCAGGGCTTCACGTCTTATGCTCTTAACTATTTTCTCTTTATAAACATTGGTGCTTCTCACGTGTGCTCCTGGAAGCATAACACCACCTCTAAGAATGCCAGAAATGACATGCTTTTTTTCATGATAGGTAAAAGAGCTCATTTCCTGCAGAGGTACTTTGGAGGCGAATGAGAGATACAGCCAGACAAGCGGCTGCTATGGAAGTTTTACCTCATTGGTGACTTTAGCCCCAAACAACCAGCCCGCTCCTCGGGGGCTTATAGCCCAGGTGTCAACGTCTTCTGGGTCTGACCAGACCAGGTCACAAAACGCCCCTTTGTGCGGAATTTCTTGGTTGCGCTCGATAGTTCTGATCTGGTCCAGTGTCTTGATGTCTGGAGACAAGCCCCCGTGTACGCAGAGGATCTGCTCGTCTATTAACTGAGAAAGGAAGCACAGAGGCAGGGATTATCAGCGCTGCAGCCCAGAAAACAAAAAAGTTTGCCACGTTCTGCGATTTCAAAATGCACCCCATTTGAAAGGCCTTACTGCTGCGACTGTGAGCATGTCAAAGACTTTGGTGCAATACCGCCAGGCGTTAGCATTGCCGTATTTGGTCTGGCATTCATCTGTAAGACAAAGACAGGGAGATTAAGTAAGGGTGGTGGCTGTTTTAATTAGTTTTAGCATTTCGGTCTAACAAACCCGGGACTTTCCTGGACAGGATGCCCCCCCACTTAAAGTCAACCCACCCACCCAAGGACCAATCTCTTCAGCTAGTCAATTCTTTGTTCTGTATTTCTCAATAAGCCATATTACTCTGTTAAGAAGAAGAGTTGGCTTTTCTACCCCACTTTTCTCACCTATTTAAGGGGACTCAAAGCGGCTGACAAACCTTCTCTTCTTCTCCCCACAACAGAACACCCTGTGAGGTAGGTGGCACTGTGACTAGCCCAAGGTCACCCAGCTGGCTTTGTGGGGGAGGGTAGAATTGAACCCGGTATTCCCAGATAAGAGTCCGGCTCCCTAACCACTAGACCAAACTGGATAAGGAGCCAGAAACCTCTTTTAAGTTCCCACCTTGTCAGCATTAACTATCTGTATTATGAAGAAAATCTCTATTTCTTTACGGTTGTGATAAATCTTTCCTTTCTATCTTTCTTCACGTGTGTCTGGGTGTCCGTTAAGGAACATCGGTGGTGCTTCAGGAGACACCATCTGCTTTTTCCATTCTATCCCAATTATAATGAAGTGAAAGGGGGCTTACCATAAAATCCATACACTTGCGTAATCTGTCTGCTTTCGTGGTTTCCACGCAAAAGTGTGATGCGGTCCGGCCATTTTGCTTTGAGGGCTAGAAGGTATGTAAACGTCTCAAGGCTATAATAGCCTCTATCTACAAAGTCACCCTGAAGATTAAAATAATTGTTTATTATTGGGCATGCCCAGGTGGCAATTTTATCATTTATATTTAAGCCTAGTGTTGGGCTGTTTGTATTCCATATTTCTCCCCTTCATCAGTGCAGAGACAGCAATTTTTCAATACTAGAAACAGTCCATCCATATGTTTTGCCCAGAATTTACCACTGTTAAGTCTCAGTTGAAAATCACATTCAACATAGGGATTTATGAGATAATTCTGGAAAATGCAGGGGAAAGAAAATAGCACCCAATTGTCTCCTTCCTTCTGTTTTTTTAAAAAGAGATTCCTTTTACCAAATGAATGCCATACGTACCATAAATATATAGTTTGTGTCAGGAACCTGGCCTCCGGTTCTGAACAATTCACATAAATCGTAAAACTGAAAGGCAAAAGGAGGGGGAATCTTCAGAAAGCCTTAATTTATACCATCAAAAGGATACATTAAGCCCCAAATTCTCCAGTTCTTCACAAGATTGTAAAAACCGTTTTGTCATCAAAAGATAACCAAGATCAGTGCAAAATGGGGAAGAAACGGGGAACAGTCCCTGGTCTCTATCAGCTGTAACTCTGAACGCACTTCTGAAAATTATTTGATGTTTATTTTTGTGCTCCACGCTTGCAGTGTTACAGAGGGTAAGTATTTGCATCGCAAAGGTCAGTAACTCCTAAGTATTCCTCCTCCTTCATCTCCTTCAACTCTCTCTTCATCTCTTTCTGGCCCTGGCAAGACCACGCTTGCCCAAACACAACTGTAGCAAAGCAAAATGGTGCCATTCACGCTTTTCTGGTGCCTTAACTTGTGACCAGGCACAAATGCTGCTTCTCTTCTTGTCTGCACCGCTCTTATAACTCAGCCCCTGGAAAGTGTCTCCAGTGATTAACTCTGAGACCCGCCTGAGAACCTTAAGGAAAAATATTGCTGTCCAAGTGGAGAGGCCTTGGGGTCACGATCAAAAGACGGAAAAGCCATATAGCCATATAGCCTGCTTGCTCAAAAAATGGAATGACTGTAGTATGGTTTCTAGCGTTCAAAAGCTGTTGGGCTTTGCCCTGTGTGGATCTTTAACTCTCTTTTGACACTGTAACCCTTTTATCGACTGGATTTATGTAGTGCTGGGGAACATCTCTTTATTCAACAACCACACACTGGGTGTTTTTCCACTAGCACTAAGGACCCATTAAGGACCCATTAGGGACCCACTAAGGACCAATTAGGCTCAGAGCAGGAAGACCCCATTTCCACTGCAGACCCCATTAAAGCCACATTTGCTTCCATCTGTTCTAGGGAAATCCGGATCATATGGGTCCTTCAGGATCTATAACCCAGATTTCCTGTAGACCTCATTAAAGGGGTCTACATTGGGGCCTTCAGGCATCAAATCTGAATTATACAGAGCCTGTTTCTACCACAATCAGGCAATGGGGTCTGTGGAGGGGGGGGCTTGGGGGGGTGCACCCATGGGGGGGTACCCCAAAACCCAAAGCCAGCTCCAAAGAATAGCACAGGCTCCGAAGAGGACCCCACGTGAGAGCAACGCCAATCCTACCAACCTTTGTCAAAGTCTCTGGAGAATCTTCGAAATCTGCTGCAGAGCGCTCCACAGATTCTCCGGAACCTCTCCAGAGATTGCACCCCCTGTCCCCCCAAAAACCTGGCGTGACACGCAGGCCCTATGTGGGTCGATCCAGACTAGACACATGGGTGTTCTAGCGTTTCCACTGCGAGCAAGCTAGCATCCATTGCTATTTGGTGGTATACCACCCATGGAAACGCACTGATCCAAATTAGTTGAAAGACCCATTCCTCAGATCCGGATCATCTTAGATCCGGATTAAGGGACGTCAGTGGAAACCACCCCACTGTGAGCAGCTCTCAGTGTTTTGCTGGGCGTCTTTCCCTCTGGTGGGCAAGATCTCATTGAATGGGGTCTAGACATCCAGGTGCAGTAACAGATCGTTGTTAATCGGCGCTAGCAAGTTCACACACACACACAATCTTCTTCCAAGGACTCAAAGACTCCTGCGGTTGGACTTAAAAGATCCCACATGGTGGTTGCCCCCATAGGGCAATACCTGCACTCTTTCCCTCTTAAGATTCACTTGTTATCTGTCAGTTCTCATGATGGAAGGTTACAACATTAAAGGAACAATCCAGAGGAAATCCCACCTGGCCATGAATGTCGCCACAGACGGTAACCGGCGTAGAAACTGGCTGCACATTGGATTCTTCAAGAAGCAGGTCACAGACGTAGTCACATAAGCGCTAGAAACAAATAATTATTCTTCATTAGTGCGTATTTCTCTGTGTCACGAATAAAGCAACAGTACGTGGCAAACTCCTGAGGTTTGTGCAATAGAACTTTTGCAGGCTAAAACCGATCTGCAACTCAAGTCACCTTGGAAAAATTGCGACAGCATATCAGCGGAAATACAACGGGTGTCTGAAAATAAGCTCAAAACGATCAGCAGATAAAACCAGAAAATCTTCTGCTGTTGGCTTCTACTAGCAAAGCTATTACTTTCACCATTTCTCTTTTTTTAAAAAAAGAAAAGAACAGCAATTGTGGCCCAGAAATTCCTCCTTCTAACAGACGGTCAATATCAGAGAAATAGCCATGTTAGTCTAATTTGAAAAGCCCAGTAAGGTTGTTAGTAGCACTTGGAGATTAACAGGAAAAGTGTTGGTTGCATGAGATTTTGAGGACACGCCTCCTTCTTCAGATGCTAGAGGGCCCATTGGGCCCCCCAGCATGTGAAGAAGTAGACGTGCCCATTGGGCCCCCTAGCATGTGAAGTAGACGTGTCCATTGGGCTCCCTAGCATTTTTCTTCATTTGTTATATTACATAGAGATTAACAATTTATGATATTGTATAATGTTAAAAACTCTTTTAAAATTTTTTTTAAAACCAAGGCATGTAAAAACATACCTTCAGAAGCTAACAGCACAAAGACTGCAGAATATTGGCTACAGGCCCACTTCCTGGAGGTAGCTGCTAGGCAACCTCCTAAATAAACACCCACTTGCAAGGAAAGGAATCTATCATTCCAAACAGTCACTGCCACTCAGGCTCAGGAAGCTATCATAGAATTGGAAGGAACCTCCACAGTTATCTAGTTCAGCCTCCTGCTCAATTTAGGATTCCGTAAACCACCCCAGACAGATGTAGGTCCAGCCTCTGCTTGAAGAACTCCAGCGAAGGAGACTCCACCACCTCTTCTGCAGGCTAAACATTCCTAGAACCTTCAACCTTTCCTCGTTGGACATGGTTTCCAGACCACTCACCACTTTCGTAGCCCTCCTTTGGACTTGTTCTAGTTTGCCAATGTCTTTCTTAAATTGGGGTGCCCAGAACTGGACACAGGACTCTAGATGGGGTCTGATCAAGGTAGAATCAAGAGGATAATCACTTCTCGTGATCTAAACTCAATGCTCCTCTTGATGCATCCTTGTAGGATGTGGTTTCCAGACCACTCACCACTTTGGTAGCCCTCCTGTGGACTTGCTTTAGTCTGTGAATGACCTTTTTGAATCAGGGCTCCCAGAACTGGACACAGGACTCTAGATGGGGTCTGACCAAGGTGGAGTCCAGAGGGATAATCACTTCTCATGATCTAAGCTCAATGCTCCTCTTGATGCATCCTCGTAGGACGTGGTTTCCAGACCACTCACCATTTTGGTAGCCCTCCTGTGGACTCGCTCTAGTCTGTCAATGACCTTTTTGAATCGGGGCTCCCAGAACTGGACACAGGACTCTAGACGGGGTCTGACCAAGGTGGAGTCCAGAGGGATAGTGACTTCTCGTGATCCGGACTCGACGCTCCTCTTGATGCCTCCTAGCATGGTCTTTGCCCTTTCTGCAGCTGTATCACACGGCTGACTCGTGTCCAGCCCCTGATCGACCAGGACGCCCAGACCCTCGTCACTTGGGCCCGATTCCACTCAGCCTGATCCCTCCCAGGGGGAGACCCCCTTCGGGGTGGAGGGGTTCCCAAGAGGCGCCCTCCCTGCCCGCCCGCCTGGGCTCCTCCGGACTCACCTTCAGGTCGTTCTCGGGCAGGTACTTGCAGAGCCGCGCGATCTCCACGTACTTGTCCAGGTCCAGGGGCGCCATTTTGGGAGCCGCCGCCGCCGCCAAGCGGGGGACGAGGGGGAAGGAGCGTGAGGAGCCGCCGGAAGCGAGGGACGGCACTTCCGGCGTCTCCGGGGCGGGCGGGCGGAAGTCCCTTCCCAAATTTCGGGGAGCGCTTAAAAGTTCTCTCGCAAGGGGAGGGCAAGAGTCATCGCTGCCGCTCCGGCCTCCGCCGCCTCCTCCCCTTCCGCTTCCTCCCGCCGGAAGGGGAAGGAGCCCGCACCGGAAACGGGGAAGTTCTGTTTCCGGCGGAGCTTTTCACTCGACACAATGCGCTTTCTCCTTCCGGCTCGCCGCGTGACGTCAGAGCGCGCGGAGAAGAGGCTCTCGCACCGCCTTCCCGAGGCATTCTGGGATTTGTGGTCCGTCCGTTTCAAGTCACTTCCCAGTCAACCTTCAGCCTGGGCCAGGGAGGGGAAGAGGAAGAGGAGGGGGGTCCCCTGCTGGAAGGACGCCGGCCTTGGGGCGCAGCAAGCCCGGCGCGGGGGATTTTGCAGCCTCTTTCTCATTGCGCTCTGGGCACGCTTTGCTTTTGCGCATGCATTCATTCTGCAGGCACCCAGCTTGCTTTGCCAGGGTCAGGCCCCTCCCTGGCTGCACTGTAAGAGGCCCAGAGTACCCCTCCAAGGGCAAAGGAGGCAGTGCCCCATTCATTCATTCTTTCTTTCATTCATTCATTCAGATAGATAGATAGATACATACATACATACCCACCCACCCACCCTGCCCATGGGTCTCTGGGCAGGAAACAACATTTAAAATCAAACGTTATTAAAACGATAACAGTATGTATTAAAACAGTAACAGGTCTGAACAATGGGAAGGGAAGGTGTGTCCCCATTTAACCAAAGGCCAGGGCAAAGAGGAGCTTCTTCACTGCCTTCCTAAACAGGTACAGTGAAGGTGAAAGACGCACCTCAAGGGGAGACTATTCCGTAGCCTAGGGGCCATCACTGAGAAGGCCCTCGCCCGGATGGGACAACGAGGAGGGCCTTACCGCTAGACCTTAAGGCACAAGCAGGTTGATATGGAAGGGAGGAAGGGAGGAGGGAGGGAGGAAGAAAGGACGGATCTCTCTCCAGCAAACCTCGGGGGCGGTGCTACCCCAGTCTCTTAGCAACCCTATCGGGAGGGGAGGGGCGACAGCCTGCCCCCTCCCCTCTCGTTCCTGCCCCTGCTCGTCCGCACTGCCTCGATGGGGCCGCCGGCGGAGTCTGAGTCGCTGCCGGAACTGCAGCCCGGGCAGCGCGCGGAGGGCGCGAGATGGTGAGTTCGCGTGTCGGGGCTGCCTGCACGTGGGAATGCGGGTGGGGGGTGGGTGGGTGGGTGAGCGTGCATGGGGGAGCACTGCGGAATGTGCGTGGCGACGGCGAGGCTTCCCTGGGATTTGGGGTGGAGCAGAGGCGGGGGGGGGTTCTTGGGGCAACCGAGGCCGCCCTAAAAGCGTGCCCGCCTCCCTCCCGAGGCCCTTGGGGGAACCAGGGTGTCCCTTCTGTAACGCTGCTTCGTTTCCTTGCCTCCATCTGTTTCCCGATCTTCTTCCAAGCTGGCAACGCTTGTTCTCCTGGCTTTCCCTTTGATCCTCACAGCAGCCCTGCGAGGTAGGCCAGGCTGGGAGGCAGGAACCATTTAGATGCCGTAGCTTAGTTAACATGCACCTTTCTCTTCCTTCTTCTTCTTCTTCAATTAAATTTATTTATTTTTACAACTTCATTCATCTATTGCAAACAACCGAGTTCGCATTTAACATCCAGCAAACCAGAATGTAGCAATTTTACAAACACTGTGCAACATTAAATTACTTTTGCAGCTGGCCTCCAGGTTTAGCTGGCCAGACGTTTCTGAAATGTTTCACGTGTGTTTTGTTCTTTTATTTTATTTATTTGTTTGTTTCCAAACATATTAAAAAACAAGATACAATTAAAAACATATTGAAAACAAGATACAAGTTAAAACAAGGCACATAGTTAAAAGCTCTGATTTAAGCCGTACGTTCAGTGGTGTATTAATAATAACTGTAATTAATAATAACCGTAACCGAGGGAAGAATGAATCAACCTTGGCCAAAGGCTAAGGTAAAAAGATAGGCCTTTACAGCCTTCCTAAATGATAACAAGGAAGGGGCATGGCACATCCCGGAGGGGAGACCATTCCACAGTCTGGGGGCCACCACTGAAAATGCCGTCTCCTGGATGCCCACCAGCCCCACTACCGAAGGTGGTGGGACAACCAGGAGGGCCTCTTCCTTGGATCTCAAGGCACGGGCAGGTTGGTATGGGCGAAGGCGTTCCTTTAGATATTAGCTTTTGCAAAGCTTGAATGATGATTTTGGGGGGCACTGTGGCTTTCATCTTTATTTGTTGTTAATTAAGCTTCATTATATAATACAAAACAGAAGCATGCTTTTAAACTTGCGGAGTTATTTAACCGTGCCAAGCGTGAGAAAAGTCAGCATTGACACAAAGGAGCGGTTACTAGCAACTTCAAACAAAGAAATAGGTCACCAACAATAGCAAGAAAGGAGAATATTGCGTGACCAGGTCACACAGGTATCCAGCCTGAACCCAAACTCTTGACGAGGGCAGTGGCGTTCTTTAGCAAGGGCACTTTGTAGCCAGACTGGTTTCCCTTCACTTACAACCTGAAGGGCTGGAGCTCTAGATCTGAGCAGAGATCTGGAGGGGATCTTTCTCCTGGTTGCACCACCAGCTTCAGTAACAAAGGCGTGGACACAGAGGCTAGGGCCTTCTCAGTGATGGCCCCTAGATTATGGAATAGGTTCCCCCTTGAGGTACATCAGGCACCTTCAATGTACATGTTTAGGAAGGCAATGAAGAGTCACCACTTTCCCCTGGCCTTTGGTTAAATGGGAATATACTAGGATGCAACCTGACCAGGATGCCTTCTTCCACATTGGCCTGCCTGTGCCTCAAGATCTGCAGGGGAGGCCCTCCTGGTTGTCAGTAGTAAAAGGGTGGGCACCCAGGACAGGGCATTTTCAGTGGTGGCCCCTAGGCTATGTAATAGTCTCCCCCTTGAGGTGCATCTATCACCTTCACTCTGCATGCTTAGGAAGGCAGTGAAGACGCACTGCTTTGCCCTGGCCTTTGGTTAAATGGGAATATACTGTCTCTTCCCACTTTTCAGACCCTGTTACTGCTTTAATATATACTGTTGTTGTTTTTTTATATATGCCCAATTGTAAATGTTGTTGCCCATTCTGAAACCTTTGCGTATAGGACGGGATAGAAATCTCGGAGCCACCACTTAAAAGCCCTTGCCCCTATTGCTTCCCTTGCGGCAAAAGACAGAGGGAAGACACGGGTAAGGGCTTTGGAATCTGATTGCGCCTACATCTCCCCCTTTGCTTTAGCCTTCGCTATCTTTGTAGCTTGCATGATGCAGCCTTAGACGTATTTCGTGAGAGATCCTTCCAAGTAGGCAACCCTTCCACATGTTCACTGTGGAACAACAACTCTGCTCAGGTGGATTTTCCTTTCTTTCCCTCTACCAGGTACTCCTTTGTTCCCTCTGGCAAGGGTCCCTGTGCCCGGGTGGGCCAAAACGCCCTGTATTTGCCACCCCGGGAGCCTGGAAGCAGCAACGAGAAGGTGGCCATTGTGGCAGGAGCAAACCCAAACGGCAGTTTCTCCGATTCGTACTTCATCGACCTGGGTAAGGACAGTTTTGGGAGAAGCCTCTTAAAGTCACGTGTCCTTGCAGCAGGAGAAGTCTTTGCAGCGTTACACTCTGGACTTAAGGACACCCCTTCACCCACTTTTCTCTTATGATACTTATTTGAAAATATTAGCCGGCCGTTCTGGGTGCAGCCCTGGGGTTTGACTGTCAAATCTTGCCTTCCGCGCTCTTCCTTAAAGACCAGGGAACTATTCGCACGAGGGCCGGAGGAACGTGTGTAGGACACCCTGGGACTGAGCATGCGCTCTGCTGGGCTGGTGGTTCTGTTTGGAACTGCCCCAGCCTGCCCCAGGGCACCCACACGTGTTCCAGGTGTAGAGCATGAAATCGTGCTCTACACCTGGCCCAGGGTGTTCCCGGCTGTCCCCAGCCATGCTCCCTCCCTGACAGCTCTGGGCCCCATCTCCAGCTGCCCCAATTGGGCAGGCTGGTCCCGTTTCTTCCCTGGATCAGGTCCCCTAGGGCCCACAGGAACCCCCTGCCCCCCGCCCCCCAGGCACAGGGCTACACGGGGACACATGTGCACAAGACACTTACCTCGGGCTCACCGTGTTCCAAAGTGGCCAGCGTGCGCAGACGCACAGCGCCGCTGGCCCTGCTCACCACTTTGGAACCCGGCAAGCACGAGGTAAGTTCCTTGTACATGAATGCGTCCCCTTGTAGGCCCATGGTTCACATCTTGATGGCAGCTAGAACTGAAATTGTTGGCACCACCGTGAAGGCTGCACTCTTATAAATGGGCATCTCTTTCTGTATCACAGATGCACACTCTTGGACTGCGCCGGAGTGGCCCGGACTCTTGCCGCGCTACGAGCACGCTGCCTTTGTTCCTGCCTCTCAGCCCACAAGCCTCTGGGTCTTTGGTGGGGCTAGCGAAACTGGGAACAGAAATTGCATACAGGTGGTGGACATAGGTAAGCGAATGCACTTGCTAATTCTAAACATCTTGACTTTAAAAAGCGCTTTGTATACTGCTCAGCTAGCAGAAGAAAAAAGTATTTTAAGAAATGCACTGTTAATGCAATACGGAGTGCACGGTTTTAAATTTGTTGAATCTTTTTAAAGTGTTTTTAATCTGTATCTTGTTTTTAATCTGTTGTTACTCACCCAGAGACCTTTGGGTATGGGTTGGGATAGAAAAGTAAACAAACAAACAAATAATGCAAAGAATTGGTAAATATTTAGAACTGGGGCTTAAGGAACCCAGGAAGGGTCTGGTATACCAGTGTAAGTCAGTGTTGGGACAAAACTGAGATCCAGAATATATAGGGATATCTTTCTCTAGCATGTCATAGTTTTTTAAAAATCAGAATTTATTCTGGCTGCAGTTAAGCTTTCAGCAGACAGTATAAGCTTCCTGTTTCCTTTACTTACAGAAACTGGAAAGTGGGGAACTCCAGAGGTCTCTGGTGTTCCTCCAACTCCACGCACCTACCATACGTCTTCTGCCATGATTGGAGACCGACTCTATGTGTTTGGAGGCGGTCACAAAGGGGCGGATCCCGTGGAGGACCAACAGCTTCATGTGTTTGACTCAGGTAAATGATCAGAGTTGGGCTTTGCTTTTTTTCTGAGGCTGAAGCCAGTTTGGTCTAGTGGTTAGGGAGCTGGGTTTGATTCCGCTGTCCTTGATAAAGCCAGCTGAGTGACCTTGGGCTAGTCACAGCCCTCTTCTGAGCTCTCACAGCCCCACCAACCTCTGTTGTGGGGAGAAGAACAGAGGGTTTGTCAGCCGCGCTGAGTCCCCTTAAATGGATGAGAGGGGTCGCAATGAGTCTCCCGCCTTCCCGCCCCATCCTCACCCGAGCTGTCCCACCCGCATGGTTGGGGGTCTCCACAACAGGAGGAACTGCATTAAGGGGCATTAGGAAGGTTGAGAACCGCTGTTCTAACAGATTCATTCCTGCAATCCATAGCTACTCGCACATGGCTGCAACCAGAAGTACGCGGCACCCCGCCTGCTCCGCGGCACGGCCACGTCGTGGTGGCCTTTGAGAACAAGCTCTTCATCCATGGTGGCTTGGCCGGGGACACGTTTTACGGTGACCTCTTCTGCATTGATCTAAGTAAGTATTCAGCAACGTTAGCTTGGCAGAGAAAGGGGTTTTGGGACCTTCCGTCTGAGCTACTGCCTTTGGCTGGTTTGTGGAAAGTGAAGTCACAGGTCTGCCTCTATATCTGCTGATCCACCCATCCGCAGTTGACCACATCAGCCTCCCCCCTCCCCAGAATAGTACCATTGGGCCTTCTGGAAACTTCCCAGAGGCCTGGGACAGTTGGAAATCTTGCGTGATTTCCCGTGATTCCAGAGAAATCGTGCACAATTTCTTGGTACACACGTGAAATCTCACGGGATTACCCAGGGATCACGGGAAACCCTGTGAGATTTCCCAGTGTTTCATCTATCTGCAGTTTCCTGTAACCGCGGTGGTAACTGGTATGTGTCCCCCATGGATTTGGAGGGAAGCCTGTATGTAGCAGTTAGCGATTTGCATCTTGAATGTTTTCCAAAATATTGGAAGGCCCTGTGGCCCTTCTACACAGTGGGCAAGGTGAGCGCGCACTACAGGTGTGCAAATTTCGGTTTGAAATTCGATCAGATAGTTCGTGCTGAAGCTGTTCGCCTTGAACCAAACAGAAGTTTGTTCCGACTCTCAGGACGTTTGATTGAACTGAGCCAGTCCGTGTTTGCTGTGTTATCTTTTCTTTTTTAAATTTTATTTTTAGTTTGTGTTATCTTACATATTTTACAAAGCATCATTTCTTACTAAATTTAATACAAAACACAAATTTTACAATTTTTCCTCCCCCCCCAAGTGAAATCAAATTAATACACATTTAATTTAATTCAACCTAGACTCATAAGAAATTTCTTAACATCATCTATCAGTTTGTTATTTCTGTCTTGTCTTGTGGTATATAAATACAGTGGTACCTTGACATACGAATTTAATTCGTTCCGTAACCTTGCTCTTATGTCAAATTGCTCGTATCTCAAAGCAATTTCCCCATTAATCCATTCCAGCTCCCAAAACACCACCTCAGTTGTTTTTGTTATGTACTGTACTGTATTTACATACTCGTATCTCAAATCTTGCTCTCATCTCAAAGCAAAATATCACTCGCTCGGCGGCTTGTATCTCAAAACACTTGTATGTCAGGGCACTTGTATGTCGAGGTACCACTGTATAACCTTTCCCAAGCCGTTTCAGCAGAAATTCTTATATTCACGCCCATACATTTCAATCTCTTTTGTCTGTATACATCATATCTAAACTGATCAACAATATAATAGTACCACGTTTCCAATTTACATTTATCTGCTGATTTCCATGATACAGCTATAGTTGCCAGTGCCGCCCTAAGCAACTGACTCAGCATATATCTTTTATTTTCTTGTATGTCTTGTTCTCTATATATCTGTAACAATGCTGTCTCTGGGTACATATTAATATTCAATTCCATTATATCATTAATCTCTTCAAAGATTCTATTCCAGAAAGGAATAATCTTAGGGCACATTCACCACATATGGTAGAACGTGCCCTTCATACCCCATCCCCTCCAGCAATTAGATGAAAAATTATTAATTATATATTTGCTGTGTTTTCGACCTTAAAAAGGGCTTTTTTAAAAAAAAAAGGGGGTTTTGTTTGGCTTTTGAACAAGTTTTAAGTACTGGTTTGCTGTGAAGATGAAATTTAAGAGAAACGGAGTGATGAAGGTTGTTTTTGCCCCCTCTTGCAGATGACTTGGAATGGGAGGCGCTGTCTGCCACAGGATCCGTCCCGGGTGGGCGAGCAGCCCACGCGGCCGCCATTTTGCGGGACTGTGTGTACATCTTTGGTGGAATGGATCCAACGGGGCCCCTGGACACGATGTACAAATATCACATAGGTATGCTTTTTCTCATGAGAATTAGGCTGCTTACAGTCAGTGGATAAACACAGTCTTGCTTTGCTTACTCACCGTAGCAGCTCCTATACCTCCATTGCCTTAGATAAGCAGGGAGGCCTTTTGCTCTTGCCCCATCCAGGAAGTTCCAAAGCCTGCAGGCTGGAAGGTTTCTTCCTAAGTCGGTGGAATAGCAGCGTGAGATAGATATTTACCATTGACCTTTTGATGGGCATCCACCTGGCCTGGATCTAGAAGGTCCCTGGCTGACTCTCCCATTGAAGGAGGAATGAAACTGTCTGAACTAGGGTTCCATCTTCAGGAGATACATCAGCTGGAAGCCTCAAATGGGAGTCATTTCCCCTGCAGGCGGCTGCTGTAGCCATATCAAAAAGTTTAAATTCAAAGCAGATGTATGGAATGCAGCTTAACAACCCCAGAACTGAGACAGGTGAGATAAAACCAGCCCTGGAAGCCAGGTTGGTCTAGTGCTTAGGGAGCTGGGCTTCTATCTGGGGATATTGGGTATGATTCTGCCCTCCCCCACGAAGCCAGCTGGGTGACCTTGGGCTGGTCACAGCTCTCTTGAGTTCTCTCAGCCCCACCTGCCTCACAGGGTGTCTGATGTGAGGAGAAAAATATGAGTCCCCTTAAATGGGTGAGAAAAGCGGGGTAGAAAAGCCAACTGTTTTTCCTCCTCCTCCTCCATGAAACCAGCTGGGTGGCCTTGGGCTAATCACAGCTCTCTTTGAGCTCTCACAGCCCCACTTACTTCACAGGGTGTTCTGTTGTGTGGAGAAGAACAGAAGGTTTGTCAGCCACTGAGTCCCCTCAAATAGGTGAGAAAAGCGGGGTAGAAAAGGCAACTCTTCTTCAGATTCAGGTTTCCCAATGGTCCTTCCCTCTGCCTAAACCTTTGTTGACCAAGATGATTCCCATTTGTTTTTTTGCGCCCTACAAATAACTGATTTCACTTACAAGGGAATTGCCATATTTTCTTTGTCCCCCCTGCTCCTTCTTATCCCCATAATTTTTCCCAACATGCCGTGCGCCTTAAAAATATGAACCCCAGGAAAGAACCACTGGACCCAGCTGGAGTTCAAGGCCCCTTTGCCTCCCGCTCGCCTGGACCATTCAATGTGCATCATCCCATGGAGAGCCCCTGCCAGCGGGGAAACATCTGGCGGGGGAGACCATGGCAGGAAGGAATCTGCTGAATGCTCTGAGAAAGAGAGAGGAACGGGCCAAGGGCGCCCAGGGGACCATCTGGGTTACTTGTGTTTAATATTCGGTGGCATGGATATGAAAGGGGAGATTTATGAGGACTGTGCTGTAACGCGTCTCGAGTGACCGAGGTAACTTAAATAGTTCCACAGCTGCTTACCTGCCTCCCTCCCCCTGAACATTTCTCACCAATTTAGCCACGTTCCCTCAGTTTTCACCGGTAAAGCTCCTGCTGGGACGAGGGGGAACCACGCCCTATTCACAGCGGGGCCTTGTCTGTGGTGGCCCCTTTTCCTTTGGATTACTCTCCCCTGTGAAAAGTGGGAAGCACCTTGTGTGGTTCAGATGCTGAAGACATTCTTCACTCAGAACTGTCCCATCTGGACGGATGTCTGTCCTTCCCCGGTTTTAGATGTTTTTTGTGCTTTTAAAACCTTTTAAATTAAAAGACGCATTAGGTGACCTACCTTGTGATTGTTAAAAATGTCCAAGTGTTATGTAAATAATATATATTCAAAATAAATCCCCTTGCTCTTTTGGGACCGCACAAGAGTGCTGAAATTGGATGAAGGATGTTTCAGATTCTGCTGGGTCTTCTGCGATACCCAGCTCGGGACAATTTCCCCAGATTTGTGGGGAAAATGATAGAAACGTACAAGGAAAATAATCTTAGTGATTCGTTAGTGAAAAATGAGCTTAATGCTAATTCAGGGATTCTCTAAGGCAATCCCAATTGGTCAGTACATTTAATTCCATGCAACCGTTTGTTCTCCAGGATCACGAGCAAAGAAGCTGGGAGAAAACCCAATTTAAAATCATCTTCCTACCCTCCCAAACACACACACAAAACAGCAAACTGTGGGTGTTTTTGCACCGTCACTAGAACTTAATGGGTACTCCTAATGACAGTAGAAAAACATCCTTTGGCCATTTTCACAAGACTTAAAAATGTGGGTAGTGCACTCTATACATATTTTGGCTAGCACCTTTTGGGCAGAGGTTCAGTGTTAGGATGCTTCCACATTAATGGCCACTTAGTTGAATTCATGAGGATATGCATTACAATTAGGTATTCTTTGAGTTTCCGTTCCTGAATACTACCTGAAAATCCCCATGGTGCGAACTGCGCAGATGAAACCCACCCCCTTTTTCCACACATAGTCAAAGATCCAGATCTTGAAGATGCCAGAAGACCCTGCTGTGGACACCTTTAATCAGGTGGACACGAAATCCAGATTTGCGGGCCTGAAGGACCCATTAAATCCGGATTTCCCCTGCCCTCGTGGGGACAGGGCCTTGCCAATTGGTACTAATCAGGTTCCTAATGGGGTCTTAGAAGGGTTCTACACCCTAGTGGGAAAAGGCCCAGAGTCTAATCTTCATCAGTACCATTGAGGGCAAATTTGTATCTCATAGGGATGTGTACGAATGTTCTAAATATTCAAAATTCGATCAAAAACATCAGAGCTCTGCATACTCCCAAAGAAGCTACAGAGCTCCCTCGGCGATCTCAACCTTCTAGCCTCAAAAATTTGTTAAAAGGTTTCACAAAGCCAATTTCAGTGTCTGGGAAGGTCAGGATACAGACATGAAAAGCCTCAATGGCAACACAGAGACTCAAAACGATGAGGGGCTTGTTCACACTTGGCTTTATTCTGGAGATCCCAAAATGGGCCTGCTGTCCACAGGCCACCAGACCCCAGGTGAGGCCTGCCACGGTCTCCATCAGCATGCAGACAAGACCTCTATCCTGAAATATAGTCCAATGGACAGCCAAGTGCTAACAAGCCCCAGGTTGCTCGGCTCAGCTTAAATGCCGCCTCTGGGCCACTACAGGTATTTTAAAAAACTGGCCTATCAGATCTGGCAGTGATGCTCAAGGGCTGCTGTTGGCCTAACAAGATCCACGTCAACTCAGCGCCTCCACGCGGCTTGACCAACCCCAACGTCCACACAGGGAGCAGACCGAGACCCAGTATAAGTAACAAATTTATTGTTGTCACTTTGGGAGGGTAGAAAAGTTCTCCACAGAACGCACAGGACCCCACTTGTTAAATAGAATGGTTTCAGAGTGAATACTTCTAACGTCCTCCCCATCACAACCCCTTCCCCCCCCCCCCCGAGACATTTATCAGCTGCTAACGAAAAGCAGTAAACAGCCACCTTGGGCTAGCATTTCCAACTCCACTCGAGTGAAGATTCTGATCACATTCCCAATCTTAAGGAGTTCAAATAGTTTAAACAAAAGTTCCAAGTCCAGTATTTACAGTGTGAACCGCCAGGGGACGGAGGCCTATAATTCATCCTTCTCTCCCGCCGCCTCTTCCTCCCCAGGCGGGGGCCCCGCACTGCCATAGAGTTTGCCTACGATGGGCTGGACCACCTCTTCGAGCTCCTTCTTTTGAGCCTTGAAGTCCTCAATGTCGGCATCCTGGTGACTCTCTAGCCACTCGATCTTCTCCTCTACGGCCTTCTCTATGGTGTCTTTGTCTTCCGAGGAGAGCTTGCCGCCCAGCTTTTCCTTATCCCCAATCTGGTTCTTCAGCGAGTAGGCGTAGCTCTCCAGCTCGTTCCGGGCGTCGATCCGTTCCTTCAGCCTCTTGTCCTCCTCGGCAAACTTTTCCGCGTCGTTGACCATGCGCTCGATCTCCTCCGGCGTCAGTCGGTTCTGGTCGTTGGTGATTGTGATCTTGTTCTTGTTGCCCGTGCCTTTATCCTCGGCGGTGACACGGAGGATCCCGTTCACGTCGATTTCGAACGTGACCTCAATCTGGGGGACGCCCCGGGGGGCAGGAGGGATCCCCGTCAGGTCGAAGGTGCCCAGAAGGTGGTTGTCCTTTGTAAGAGGCCGTTCGCCTGCAGGTCAAAAGAGCAAGAGACATTACAGTCAAATAAGGGGGTCTCCACACTGGGGGATACTGCACATTCTGATGCGGTGTGGGGGCGTCACACCTGGCGCCCAATGCTTCCTAATGGTGGCGCATTATGCCACCACTGCTACAGAATGACCAATGCTTGCTCAGCAGCATGTGCGAGGATGGTAGACCTCCATTCCGAATGGGGACAACGCGCTGTGACCTCACAGCCAGGTGAGCTACAAATTTACCAGTGCCTGAGGATCTTTAGCCGCTAGTCTGGAAGGGATTTAACCTGCGCGGATTATGAAAAATCCTATGACTGCAAGATAATACAGTTGGCCCCCCATATCGGTGGGAGATAAGAGGTACCAGTCCCCACTGCGGGTATTTGAAATGTTGGCAACAAGGTGAGATTTCCTATGATTTCTTGGAAATCCTGCACTGGGGGGAATAAACTGACGATGGTTGCCAGACCAGTGGATACAGAACCCAACTTTACCGCTGGTCACTGTACAAAAGTGCTTTCGTGTTTTTTGAGAACTCGGTTTCCAGCATTCCTCCAATGCTGCCAGAAAGCCAGGGAGTCACCTCGAGAGACTGAAGTACCGGGCTGATTTTCCTTACGCTCACAGAATGGTTAAGACCAAAGAATGCTTCTAAAGATGGCAGCTGTTTACCTTCATAGACCTTGATGGTTACAGTTGGCTGGTTATCAGAAGCTGTCGAGAAAATCTGAGACTTCTTCGTGGGGACGACCGTGTTCCTTGGGATAAGCTTGGTCATGACTCCGCCGACCGTCTCAATGCCCAGGGTTAGAGGACACACATCAAGTAGAACCAGGTCACCTGTGAAACAGAAGGCAAAAGGCAGATGAAAGCCAAGGACGAGGGAAGACTACGGAGCCCAGGCATGGGTCACCGGCTGCCCCCTTGCAGAAGTTTAAGTCCTTTCGCTTGCCAGAATTTAGGCTGCTCGGCTTACCAGTATCCTGATCTCCAGAGAGGACTCCAGCCTGAACAGCAGCCCCGTAAGCGACAGCTTCATCAGGATTGATACCCCGCGAGGGCTCCTTCCCGTTGAAAAACTCCTTCACCAGCTGCTGTATCTTGGGGATGCGAGTAGAGCCACCAACAAGGACAATTTCGTCGATGTCTGATTTCTTCAGGTCAGCATCCTCCAGGACTTTCTGGACAGGCTTCATGGTGGACCGGAAGAGATCCTAAGAGCAGAATTGGGAACCATTCAAGTTAAGTATTAGCAGAAAGCAGCACTCTGAAATAGCCAAAGAGTACAAGATGGACCAAAAACCCATCTAGGTTGGGTTTATCTCTTGCCACAGCAGTTTTCTTCCTTTCAAGGAACCTACTGGCAAGACAAGTTGCTAAGAACTTTTTAAACGGACAAAATCCTTTTAATTCCAGTTAGGATGTAATACGGTGCCTTCTGTATTATTAACACATTTAGCATCTCTTGTAGATGTCTATAAAGCTGGTTATAATCTTATTCTATTGCAATCCGTGTATTCAGCATTTAATGTTACTAGAAACGTTCTTCACTCCACGTTTTTAAGTCCCGTGTTTAGTATTTATGCAATACTCACCATGTTTAGTTCTTCAAACTTTGCTCTAGTCAGGGTCTCAGAGAAATCTTCCCCTTCAAAGAAGGATTCAATCTCAATCCTGGCCTGATGCTGAGAAGAAAGAGCCCTCTTTGCTTTCTCCACTTCCCGCCGAAGCTTCTGAACCGCCCGGTTGTCCTTCCGGACATCCTTTCCAGTTTTCTTCTTGTACAGCTTGATGAAGTGTTCCATCACGCGCTGGTCAAAGTCCTCCCCGCCCAGGTGAGTATCGCCGTTGGTTGCCACCACTTCGAAGACACCGTTGTCAATGGTCAGAAGGGAAACATCGAAGGTCCCACCGCCCAGGTCAAAGACGAGGATGTTCTTCTCGCCTTCCCTTTTGTCCAGGCCGTAAGCAATGGCTGCTGCAGTTCTGGAAGCAAAGGCAAAAGCGTGAGAACTCTTCACTCTGGAAGTTCCACTGCACTTAAACATCTGGCAAAAGGCCTGTGAAAGCCAACTTACGGTTCATTGATGATTCTCATGACATTCAATCCAGCAATTGTCCCAGCATCCTTTGTGGCCTGACGCTGAGCATCATTGAAATAAGCCGGTACAGTAACCACAGCATGGGTGACCTGCAAAAGAAGAGCCACCATTGAGCCTGACTATAACTTTAAGCAGCAGCAATCGTGCAGTTCAAGTTTGGAAAAAGAGTCCATTATCTGGGAAACAGCATCCATAACTCGTACTTACTCCTTAGAGAAGGCATTTCTGAAGTGGAAAAGCAATCCACAGCACTATCCAATGCCAGCTTCTTTTACCTTTTTAAGAACTGAGACAAACGCTTCTTACCTTCTTTCCCAAGTAGGCCTCAGCTGTCTCCTTCATCTTGGTCAGCACCATAGCGGAGATTTCTTCTGGGGCAAATGTCTTTGTCTGACCTCCTCCAATATCAACCTGAATGTGAGGCTTTGCCTTCTTTTCAATAACCTGTTTTTTTTTTTTTTAAAAGACACATGATGAGTGCAAAGGCACATCTGTAATATTAGCATAAAAACAAAGGATAAAGAGCACACTTGAGAAACAGTCAGAAACCCACCGCTGTGGAATCCTACCCTATTCAAAGTCAGTGAACTTGTTAATGGATTTACACCTTGGTCTACTATTTTGTGTCCCACATAGCCAAAGGCAGCCCTGTCAACCAGCCAGAAAATCCCACAGCCTACTTGGCTTTCTCAGGTCCAGGCGGTGAAAAAGCATAATCTAACCTGAGCCTGCTAACTTGTGGTTCTTGAGATGCTCCTGAACTACAATCCCCATCATTCCATGCCAGGAAATTGCTGTATTATTACAAATTATGGGGATTCCTTTGCCACTTAAGAGATAAAACTGCAGTGACAGTCAAATCAGCCAGGAACTTGAATCCAGGTCTTTGCTAAGCTACTATCAAATATCAAAACAACTGTCTTTTAAAATGTTTTCCACCAAAAAAAGCAAAGAAAAGAAAGAGATCCTGCTACGGACCTTGAAGGGCAAGTATTTAATATCCTGCTGCACAGAAGGGTCGTTCCATGTTCTACCAATGAGGCGCTTGGCATCAAACACGGTGTTCTCTGGGTTTGAGGTCAGCTGGTTCTTTGCTGCATCCCCTATAAGGCGTTCTCCTTCTGGGGTGAAGGCCACGTAAGATGGTGTGATTCTGTTACCCTGGTCGTTGGCAATTATCTCCACACGTCCATTTTTGAAGACACCAACACTAAGGGAAAGAGCAAAAATAATCTTGATTATTTATAGGCTTCTTTGACCGATGCAACAGAAACAACTCAGGGGAGACTTCAGACTGAAAGCTAGTTGGCGTTAGTATTTTAAACTCACAACCTCATATAGTTTATTTTTATCAGTACTGTTTGTTTTTAGGATTTCTTTTAAATAAATCCCAGTACTGATACCATCATTTTAAACAGAGTGTACAGTTTTAAAATGTGCTGAATTTTTAAAGTGCTTTTAACACATACTCTGTTTTTAATCTTTTTTTTAATGGTCATCGCCTACCCAGAGACCTTCGGGTACGGTGTGGTATAGAAATACAAATAAATAAATAAATAGTCTTAAATGACGAATAGAAACCAATGGGATGGTGAAAGTTCACCTCCTCTAGCTTACGCCAAGTTTTCCCCTAATGCCTGGGTTCATAATTACAGTGCTAGGCATGTGCACAATTTTGGTATTTTCTGTACACGAATGCTGTTGTGTGATTCTGTTTTGGCACCCCTGAAGCAGTGTTAAGAGTTCACACTGTTGCACAAGGCCTTGTCTAAAAGTTGCTCAAGGCAAACCTCCAAAAGTAACTGTCAAGTTATTTTCCTTACCAAGAGTAGGTGGTGCCCAAATCAATGCCAACCACGGTCCCCACATCTTCCTTTTTGTCATCCTCGTCAGCAAACACGCTGCCAATGAGCAGCAGGCACACAAGCGCGTACTTCATGCTGCCCGGGCGATTTATCTTCTGCACCAGCCCACTAAAGAAACTTCTGCAGGGAAACACA
The DNA here is from genome assembly GCA_023333525.1 of Aspidoscelis tigris stejnegeri. Lineage (NCBI taxonomy): Eukaryota > Metazoa > Chordata > Lepidosauria > Squamata > Teiidae > Aspidoscelis > Aspidoscelis tigris. The sequence continues at coordinate 13,454,134 of JALMGA010000016.1, forward strand.
CCAACAATTGTCAGCTGCAGTGCCAAGACCCCACACTTAAAAACAACGGGGCTCTTCTGCAAAGCTGGGCAAAGAGAAGTCAAGCTATAACCAGGAAACGCAAAGCCAGCCAGAAAACTAATCTCCTCTTTAGGCTGAATCAAGGGCCGGAAGGGGCCACGGAGGTCTTGGAATTTTCACAGGAGGCAGGGGCAGGATTCAGCCAGGAAACCCTCATCCCACAGCCAGAAGATGCCCGTGAGCCGGTAATATAAACCGCAGCCTCGCTGTCAACTTCTGTCACCTTTCTCTCTCTTGCCAAGCTATGAGAATCAACCACAGAAAATTGAGCGAATTATAAAACTGGGCCCTTCCTGCACTTGGGGGCCTGTTGTCTGCACCCTCGTGCAGGCTGTGGCAAGTCTCTCCTCGGGCCTGCCCTAGCCTTGGAATCACAGAGTCCGAAGGGGCCTCCAGGGTCATCTAGTCCAACCGCCTGCCCAGTGCGGGATTCCCTAAAACATCGCAGAGAGGTGCGGGCATTGCAGGATACGTCCCAGAACAAGGCCAAGTGCGGGAGGGTGAGGAATCCAGTAGCCCCATCGCCCCCCCACATCCCTTACTAGCCCCCTCAGCATCCGAGTTGTCACGTGTACGCCCTTTCAGACAGAGCCGAGACGAGCACGAGGAGGCAGCCAAACCCGCCCGTTGTCCCCGTCGCCACCGGCCTTGGCATGGACACCCCCGCCTTGCCCCAGGCCCCCGGCCAGCTCGAGAGCAGGGGAGGGAGAGATGGAGGGAGGGGCGGCGGGGAAGCCCCGGGGACGCCTCCCGCTGGCTGGCTCGCCGCCTCCGCCCTGGTCGGCCTTCCTTCCTCCCTCCCCGCCCTACAGGGAAGCCATCACTTGGGGGGGGGGAAGACAGGCCCTGGGGCCAGGGGGAGGGCTTCTTCCACGCGGGACCCCTCACCCGAGGGACGGGGAAGCAGAGGCCAAGCAACCGGCAGAGGCTTATCCGGTGGTGGCCCCCCTGCCTCACTGGCGATCCCCCAGGAGGCCCTGCGCCCCGCAAGCGCCCCCCGCCTCACCTCGAGCGCCGCTCCGCGATCCCTCTCGATCCTCCACGAGACGCGGCCCTCGCTCCGAACGGCAAGCGATCCCCGCTCTCCCCGTTAGGCGGCTAAGCACTACGGGCCCGGCCGCCCCGCCGGCCTTATATACCCTCTCGCAGCCTTGCGTGGATGCCCGCGATTGGCCCCTTCTCCCTCGCTGGACCTTCCCGATTGGTCCCTTCCCAGCAAGCTGGCCGTCGCCCATTGGCGCGCTCCGTTTGTGACGTCACGAGCCGCGCCGCCGCGCCCCCTTTACCGGCTGCCCTCTCTCCTTTCTCTCGCTCTCGCTCTTTTGACGTTTGCCCCGCCCCTTGCGTCCCCGTGGGCCCGCCTACCGCCGCCCCGCGCCAATGGGAGCTCGCAGGGTTGGCCAGGCGGAGGGAGCTTATTGGCTGGAGAGGGTCGCCATCTTGATACGGAACGGCTGAGTGGGCAAGACTGGGGCCTTCTGGAAGTTTCTATGGTTACAGGGTCTAGCTGGTTGTGGCTCGTTAGAAGAGGAGCAACGAATGGGGAGGAGGGGAGTCCCTGCTCCCTATAGAAAAGTCCAGAGATTTTTGTGCATTTTTTCACTAGGAACAGGGGAAAAACAGTCCAAATCACATTTTTTCAGTTAGACGTTTATGGAAAGACTTTGTGCTAGACTGTTCTACCTTACAGGGTTGTTGTAGGGGCCAAAAGGAAACAACATTCAAATAACTTATCCCAAACTGTCTTCAGCCCAGGAGTATTGGACAGCTTTTTCTCCAGCACACAGAGGGAGCACTATGGTTTCAATAAAATTTCCATAAATTTAGTTAATTTTAAATAGCAGCAGATGGTATTTAGCAGCCCAAAAACCCCCACAACAATCCAGAGCTGGCTGATGTGCTTGTCCATTTAACTAGGAATGGGGAAAGACCAGATTCAAATCAACTTTTCAGCTAGACATTTATGAAAAGATCTTGTATGAGACCAAAGGAAACCTCCTTTGATAGTTTCAGTTACAATAGTAGCTACAATGCTATTTGAAAAAAAAAAAACCTAGACAACACCGTTGTCTTGCAGCATTCTCTTACAAACTATTGAGGCAAATCATGGCCTGCCGGTCCATACACAACTGTATGATGCGTTGATCCTAGGAAATGTTCTCCTAAAGTGGCGTATTTGTACTCAGAAAAGGAAAGAGAGATGGACATTGATAAAAAGTAGGGGTGTGCCGTTTTAACTGTTGTTTTTTTGGCTCGACAGACTATTCAATTTAGATGGTTCAGATAGGGTCTAAGCTAACAAGCTATTCCCTAGGCTAGGTCTGACCATCTGATTCTTAGCATTGGCTTTCCCCCCCCTTCCATTTCTCTCAGAAAAAAAAACCCCTCTGATTAAACAACGGAATATTTTCAGTAGTGTAGCTAGAGAACTGGATCATGGGCTCAGGACAGGATTGAAGGATTGAACAACAGTCCCAGAATGTCTTTGCTGCCGGAAGAGGTGGTATGAATTTGCTGCCAGAAGAGGTGGTAACAGCTAGCAACCTAGGTGGCTTTAAGGAAGGCTTAGATAAGTTTATGGACTACAGATGTATCAATGGCTACTAGAATGGATGCCTCAGTACATATTTCAGGCAGGGTGGACAAGCAGGATGTCCAGTCTAAGGCCATTTGCTGGGATTCGAAAGCAGGAGAAGGTTTGCCCTTGTCTCTGCTTGAGATGCCCATGGGCAATTGGTGGGCCACTGTGTGCGACAGAATGCTGGACTAGATGGGCTGTGGCCTGATCCAGCAGGGCTCCTCTTATGTTCTTATGTAATGTCCATGGCAACTCCATACTGGGTAGTCCTTCCAAGCCCAGAGGGTACCAGATTAAGTTCTCTGTCATACAAGGAGAAAGGAGATGCCCATCTGTTGAGTCACCTTGTGCTGATGGGTGGGTGTGGTTCAGAGCTACTGAACTTCCAATCCAGCCACACCAGAAAGCAAGTATTGCTGAGTTGTGAGAGTCATGTCGGATTACAGAAGATTGTTTTCTGAGTCATTTCCCAATTTCTTGGCATTGCACCATATCCTGCTGTTCAAGTTTCCAAGTATTAATTTAGGACCTTAAAGTGTGGTCCTCGCCAGATGTTCCTGTACAACAAAACGCAGCATTCCTTGCAAGTCCCAGTGGATGCTGGAACTTCTAGAGGACCACTGAGTGTAAACATGACTTGAGTAATTTTTCAGCTTGGCACCTCTATACAATGTTCTCAGCAGATATATAGAAGTGGTTTGCCTTTACCTACTTGTTTATTACACATCCGTGTCTACCAGAGCAGAATGACATTTTCTTCCATATTATTTATTGATTATATGGTTAGCTTATGTGCTGTCCTTCAGCCTATAGAGACTCAGAGTGGCTCACAATACTTAATATTGGACTAGTCCCTATCCTTAGATCTACAATCTAAAATCATAAAGGTAACTGAGAGCGAAAGGTGGGGCTCAATTGTCCTGAGCTGCTTATAGTTCCAGATGCCAGTTTTCCACATGCTCAGGAGCAGGACTGTCACATTATAGGCTAATCCTTTCCACAATTCAGCGACTCTGCAGACTTTGTCAGTTACTAACACTGCCTCATAGGCTAATATATATGGAATATTTGTGTGAGTTGATAAAGATCTGTAGATTTATAAGGTGTGTAGCCATCCAGGACAGAAGAGGGCAGGGGGAGTAGCTCAGCCTCCCCCCCACCCTGGAGCAATGTTTCACAGGCTTCATTTGCAGTCCAGTGCCATGTGGACTTCAAAGCCCATCAACTAAGTTGAAGAACGGGGACTTCAAAGAAAGCGTGTGTGGATTTGCTGATGCCGTAAGCCACCATGGAAGGATGGGACAGAGCTGTGATTTAATGAAAATAATATCGGTGTTTCCATTTCTCTCCTTAAAGCGATAAGGCTTTTCTGGACTCTTGCAATTCTGAATGTCCAATTCTGAATTTGGATACTGCCTGTGCCCTATGATCTGCAGGAGAGGCCCTTTTGGTTGTCCCACCACCTTCAGCAGCGAGGCTGGTGGGCACCTGCGAGAGGGCCTTCTTGGTAATGGCCCCCAGGCTGTGAAATAGTCTCAGTTGAGTGTTTTGGCCCTGCTGAGACCGTTGGAAGCCAGTTGCTTCTATTTGCCATCAGCCCTCACTGCCCTGGGAAGCACTAGAAGCAAGTCACCTCTTTCTCCCAAAGTTTGCACACACTGCTTCCCAGGAACCTAACCCTGGCCAGTAATGGAGGGGCAACCGGTCCCTTAGGGACAAAGGGGTCAGCAGCAGCTCAGAGGCTGAGAGTTGGCACACTGGGGCATCGCCTCCCCTGACTCAGAGGTGCCTCCGACTCAGAGAGCATCTCACCTCCGCTTACTCTGACCCAGTTCCTTCGATCGGCCCCTCCTGCTCTTCTGCGAGCCACCTTACGGGATTAAAAAGTGGTACAACCCCCCCCCCCGACTGTAACTGCTCCAGTGGAGTGGTTCAGCCCACCACCCTGCACCCCAGACTGTTCCCCTGCTGAGTGGTTCAGCCCACCACCCTGCACCCCAGACTGTTCCCCTGCTGAGTGGTTCAGCCCACCACTCTACACCCCAGGCTGCTCCCCAGCTGAGTGGTACAACCCCCCCCCCGACTGTAACTGCTCCCCAGTGGAGTGGTTCAGCCCACCACCCTGCACCCCAGACTGTTTCCCTGCTGAGTGGTTCAGCCCACCACCCTACACCCCAGGCTGCTCCCCTGCTGAAGTGGTTCAGCCCACCACCCTACACTGCTGAAGTGGTTCAGTCCAACCCCCCTACTGCCTTGCTCAGGGCTCTCCATAAAGTACTCGCCCCCGCCCCTCTCTTCCGCCTCTGTCCTGGAGACTGCATTTCCCGACAGCCCCGAGGAGGGACTTCCTTCCTTCCTTCCTTCCATCCGCATGCGCAGTGCGCCGGAGCGCGGCGGCGGCGGCCGGGAGGAGGGGCGGGGCCTGCTGCTACTGCTGGACTGTGGGGAGAGAGAGAGAGAGAGAGAGAGAGAGAGAGAGAGAGAGAGAGAGAGAGGAGCAGCTCGCGCGGGGCTGGAGCGACCGGGGCGGCTGCTCTGCTGTCCTCTCACCTCCTCCCAGGTGAGTTCCCCCCTCCCCCCCTCTCTGGGGCCTGTCCTGAAGGGGGGCGGGGGGCCACACACACACACACAAAGGGGCAGAGTCCGGCCCGGCCTTGCTGAGACTCCCTAGAGACTCGCCCTCGGCCCCCCCTCGGTCTGCGTCGGGGGCCACTCTTGGTCAGGCCCTGCCCCTCCTTCCCCCTGTTGCCCTCCCCCTTCTCCCTCCCCGTTCAGCCTAAATCTAGTTACTCCTTCCACCAAATTTTAGATGAGAGTCTGCACACACACACACACCAGCCCCAAACCATTCGCCCCTTCCCCTCCACGCCTGGACCCCCCAGCCCACCCTCTGCAGACCCTAAGGGCATTTCCCCCACCTCTTTCCCTTTTATCTCTCCTCTCCCCCCCCAATGTGCCTCACCACTGGCATTGACAGCCCCTGGGGGGGGTGAGGTAGCACTGCCCCCTGCCCCTCCCCTTAGCCCAGGAGAGTCAGGCGACCCCTGCCCCCCATTTGCAGCACGCCCCCCTTCAGTTCCTTGCAGGCCAACCCCTTTGGGCAAAATTAATTAACTAATTTATTCATTTATTTATAACATCTGTATCCCACTCCTCACTGGGCTGGGGGGGGGAGTGTCCCAGGGCAGGTTACAACATATGGTGAAATCATTATATGTATGTGTTTGAGAATATATATATGTGTGTGTGTGTGCATTATACATGTATAATATATACCTCTCCTTTCATGGCCCTTTGCCTCTTTTCATAGTGGGGGTGGGGGTGGCATCCTGCCTGCCCTGTGCCCGCCCTCCCCTCCTCCTCCTCGAAACCTGAGAGATGGTGATGCTTGGCACCTCTGGTTTTAGTGCCCTTTTCTTTTGAATTTGCAGATATTCTGCATACCTGCAACATGAGGTATGCAGAACATGAGGACGGAAGTTAAGGCGTTCTTCTCTACCTGCCCAGTTCCCGAAGCAGAGTTCTCCGTCCTGCCAGTTTGGTCTAGTGATTAAGGAGCCGGACTCTTATCTGGGAATACCGGGTTAGATTCCGCCCTCACCCATGAAGCCAGCGGGGTGGCCTTGGGCTAGTCACAGCTCAGCTCTCACAGCCCCACCTACCTCACAGGGTCTTCTGTTGTGGGGAGAAGAATAGAAGCTTTGTCAGCTGCTTTGAGTCCCCTTAAATGAGTGAGAAAAGCAGGGTAGAAAAGCCAACTCTTCTTCTTCTTCTCTTCCCACCTTTAGGCTTCTGGGGGAGGCTGGAGGCCAAAGCTTCCCCCCCCTCCTCCAGCCCTTGACCCCCACCTTGTAATTTCCGCTGCCCTTCCACAGACCACAGCTGAACACCAGAGTATTTTTGCCTCCTGCCCACACCCTCCGTGTTGACACCTTCTTGCCATTTTCCAGAAGTAGTTTAAACTTGGCACAAGCCTCGCTTTTTCCCTCCTCTCCCTTTCAGCTCCAGGCCAAGCGCCTTTTCTCTCTCTTCCTTGTGCGCTCTGTAGTTCAGTCACCTTCAGAACCCCTCTCCCTCCCATCCTCGTATAGCCACAGGTCTCTTGTCCATATCCCAGCCGGCTTGAGCTACTCAGCAGCAAGAACCAGATCCAGTTGATTCCCGGTATTTCCCTGGAAGAAAGGAATGGCAAGCCACTTATGTGTCCCTGCGAAAAAAGCTGCATGGATACATCCATATAGAAGCAGCTGCAGCAACTCTATGCCTCCCTACCCCCTCGCGCCCGTGTGATGTCTTTCTTGCTCCCTTATCTTTGGAGTTCTTGTTCCTGCCTTATAGTGTTGTTTGACAACCTCTCGCAATATAGGGCAAAGGTTTTTCCTGGCTGTAATATTAAATTTTGACTATTGGGGGGGGGGACGGGACGGGACATATTGGAGAGAAAGAATTAATCCTGAAAGTATTTCTGAATTTTCAAAGATTGAGGAGCAGTGACTTTCCCAAATGTGCTGTAGTTTTGTGTTTTTAGTGTTTCTTCTTTCAATGATTTTCAAGTGTGATAAGAGGAGGGAAATCCCTTCCCCACTTTGACCTGAGGTCTTGAAGATATTCCCATTCAAAACAATAGCAAATTATGGGGAATGGATCCTGTGGCATTACTTGGCACTCAGTTGATGGTAGTTTTGACGCAAATAGACTTTTACGGGATTTAATTATCCTACGGATCTCAGGACTTCCGTTTGTGGTGCAGTTGGTCTTGGAGTTTGGTAACTTTTTGGTTTATTTGTTTCGTTATTCACCCCCCCCCCCCAAAAAAAAAAGAGAACGAGAAGGATTTGTGAAAGGAAGTGGCTGATGGCAGAGCAAGAGATGCTCATTGCAGTCGGTGAAAATTTACATTAAGACTTGAGAAGCTGGTGAAGAGTGAAATCTCTGCGGAAGACCCCTGGGAGTTGTTCACACTCAGTAGAAAACAATAGTGGGTGATTTCAGAATGTCAAGATGAATGTATTGCTAGGTATAGCAGGCAGAGCCCACAGATTTAAGAAAACACATGTTTGTCAATGTAAAACTGCCTTGTAGTTTAGTGAATGTTTACTATGGGAAATGTAATACTGGTCCATTGATGGAGCTTTGGTTGGACTTAGCAGACATTATTTTGACAGCCTTTAATCGCATCTGAAGATCCCTGATCTCAAATTAAAGCCCTTTTCTCAGCCTTCACTCCCTACACCAGTGATGGCGAACCTTTTGAGCTTGGTGTGTCAAAATTCGCAAGAAAAACTAGCTTTACTCTGGTGCTGTGTCACATCTAGAAATATCAATAATTTTGTGATATTTGTAGCTCTAGTAAAAAAGTTAAATTGTTGATACATGTATTTTTTAAGAGCAAAAACAAATAATTCGTTACATTAGTGACTTTTGTTTTTGAATTTCATTTGCTAAATCTTCATTTGAAAGTTGGTATTTCGCACACTTCAAGAACAAGCAAGCACTACACTCCCAGGTGCCAGGGTGACCAGGTGTGTCACCCAAAAGTGCTTGGCGTGTCACCTGTGACACACGTGTCATAGGTTGGCCATCACCGCCCTACACAGCGGTTCTCAACCTTCCTAATGCCGCGACCCTTTAAGATAGTTCCTCATGTTGTGGTGACCCCCAACCTAACCCTAACCCCCAACCGTAACATTATTTTCATTGCTACTTCATAACTGTCATTGTTATGAATCGTAATATAAATATCTGCTATGCAGGATGTATTTTCATTGTTGCAAATTGAACATAGAGCATAGCCTTCGCGTCAATCACAGCTGAATATAAAAGTGTCGTTTTACCTCCAATAATGCTTCTTTCTACACCGTAGCTGCTCTCTACTGTATTTGTATGGGGTGCATGTGATGGCGTTGGCGCAATGATGTCATCACGCCAGGTACTCGTAGGTGGGCGTATCTGCACCTGGGTGGACCCACCTGGAGACAGGTAGAGGAGCACAAGGTGTCTCGGTTCCTATGTGCTTTCCGATAGTGTTAGATGACCCCTATGAAAGAGTAGATTGACCCCCAAAGGGGCTGCGAACCACAGGTTGAGAACCACTAGCAGGACCTGGTAGTCTCTTAAGAAATAATTGGCCTCTCCTAAGTAGTTGCTCATAACAGACTTGTGCAAATTCTTACCTGTTTTACTAAAGTTTATTTTTGATCTTCAGAGATGTCCATGGCAGTGTAAGGAACTGCAGGTACAACCATGCCAAATATTTTCATCAAGCTTTAGGGTGTCAGTAAGGCTTCCAAGGTCTGTACCTACTCAAGATGTGGAATATCCTATGGATGGGGGTACTGAACGCAGCTTGTTTTTATGCGTCTGTGTGAAAGCCAGTCAGGCATGTATCTGCAATTCCTGCTTATGGTATATTGAGGGAGAAAGCAAGAACTCTTTGTTATTGGATATAATAATATCCTCAGCTGGTTTATTGCAGGAAAGACTGGCACATATGTGGTGTGTGACACCAACTGATCAAGATCAAACTGTAGTCTCTGTATACGTTTTGGCTCCCTCTGCTATACTGAAGAATGTGAGAACTAGCTTTGTGCCGAACTAACATTTGCCGTTCAGCAAACCACCCAAAAGGGGTTGGGATCATTAGGGATTTTCTCTTCAAGCTCAGAGGGACAGTTGCGGGTGAGATAAATTGGAGGGCAAATGTATCGGCTCCTCCATCCATCACTGTTTCCAGTTTCCCAGCTGACCGTGCAGTTATTTATTTATTTATTTATTTAATAAATTTATATCCCGCCCTTCACCACATAAACTTCTTGGGTGACCTTGGCCCATCCATCATTACCCCTACCTCACAGGGTTGTTGTGTGAATCAGATGAAGGAGTATACCGTATATTTCCTTGAGCTCTCAGTAATTAAATTGTCTCCTTAATATTAGGGCTTTTAGTGGGATCATTCCCAGTTCTGCCCTTACTGGGCTGTTTTCCTTTGCCGTCTTCTGTTTTATTTTATTTGTATAGCATTGTATTCTACTTTGAAATGGTCAGATGACTAGTCAAATAAATAATTATTCTTCACTTGCTCCTTGAGAGAGCCAGTGCAAAATACAGTGGTCTACAAATAACACTTTAGAAAGGATAGCCCAAAAGATCAGGGTTGTCTGTAGATTGTTGTTGCACTGCGTGGTTGGTGTTCCTGAATATTGTTCTCATTTCCGGAATCTTGCTGACATGGCCTGATGAGCAATTTGCAGAAATGCCCTTCTGCCCTGCCTGTGGCCCTCCAACTGCACTTTGGGCAGAAAGCAAGCAACAGGACTCCAAGCTGCTTAAAACAAGAATATATGTGCATATAAACGACGACAAATTAAACTTTTATTACCATCGTTCAGAACGAGTATGTTTTTAATTTAGTGCAGTAAGTCAAAACACTCAGCTGTCTTAGCAGCATATAAATACATTAATTTCCTCTGATTTTTGTACACCATTGTAAGACTTTTTTCTGCAAACTGTTGTCTTTAGATCTTTCTCAAACTATCTTGGTATCAAGTTTTGATTGGTGCTGTTTTTTACACACTCCTTTTTTGTTTTTTCCTTTAACAGTTTGGGATGCTGTTGCTGCCTCTTTGGTCTTGAGTTCCTATTCAAAGTCTGCATTTTTGGTATCCAAACCCAAATCCAAAAATTGCTGGAGTTATAAAGTCCCCTGTCCTAAGCATTTCTATCTTGACCTATACACTAAGAGCTCAGAGTGGGTAATAATAACGCTAGTACTATAAAGTATTAAAGCTTACTTTTTTAACACACATAAATAACAGAGCCTGAGAGATGAAGGAAGCTGTTTCTTCTGCCAAAGACTAGGCTAAAGAAATGTGTCTTTACCGTACATCTGAATGCTTATAGTGACGAGAGTAGACACCCTTCAGAGGGGAAGTTGTTCCACAAACTGGGGGCCAGCACAGAGAAGGACCCGAGTTCTGGCACCGTGCTGTTCCTTGTTTTACATGAGTCTTGTAGAAATGGCTTTGTTGACTGTCTGGCCAGTAACCCGGTTTGTATTTGTGTATCTTGAACTTGTTTAACCAGATCTGTTTTTCAGGCTTCCCTTGTGTGGCTTGTGGTTCTGCAATACTTCAGCACGAGAGGCTTACGAATGTTGTGCATTCTCCAAAGAGTTGGGAAGTTGAGTTTCTTTTGCAAAACCTGGGACAACATTAGCCTGTTAATAAACATTTCTCTGATAGTTGCTCGTGATTGGTTAGAGAGGTGCACAAACTTTTCTCGGTCCAGTTCTGTTTAAATCGAACCTTCAGTCACTCAGTTTGAAATTGAACCTTTTCAAACAGGTTTAATCGAACGCTGAACTTGTGGGGGGTTTTGATGCAATTTTTATATTGGGGGGAAAAAAAGCCCCTTTAAAGGGCAAAGACCCAGTGAGCTTTTGTTCAAAAACTGGGCCTTGTGTTGTTAGGACCGAGCCAAGCCCATTTGAGCTGAGCTTGGTTTGGTTCCAATTTGAACCTCCCCTGTTTGAATCAAACCGCCAAACACCGAACCAAACTTGCACATCTCTAGCCACTGTTCCTGTACAGTAGATCCCTTTAGATTTCTGTTGCTTTCGCTACCGATAATTTTTACCTCCTTGAAGGTTTTGGAGGATCGCTGTACTTCGCAGCAGAGTATGTAACATCTCAGGGGGACTGGAGTGGGAGCAGCCATAGCTCCCTGGAAAATAGAAAGTTGCCGGTTTGATCCTCAGCTTCTCCGTGGAAGCAGGCAAACCGCGTCCATATTTGCCAAGAATGTTTCACAGAGGTCTCCTTGTGGTCCTCAGGTGTTGAAGCTCCCTTGATGGAACCAAATCATGAGAAGGTGATCCTACTCTCTTCATTCTGAGTTCCGAAACTCAGCCCACTGGGCTTTTGTTTCAGCCCTCTTCCCGGAAGACCTCTGCGCTCGTTCTGTTTTCTTCCTGTATCCCTCCATTTCCGCTCTGTCCTTTCTGCATGCATAGCTAGGGACCCCTCCCTCCCTCCCTCCTGTTTCATGGCTGCTGGGCTCTTCCAAATTCTCTGCTGAGGCTCCCTGCCAAAGATACTCGATCTCCCCATCTTTCCCTCCTGCTTTTCCCTCCCCTGGCCTTCTCTGCTGCGCTTCTTCCCTTGCTGCTACACCATTCTTTATTTGGAAAAGGAACATGCAACTCTGGCTGCAGCAGAACCCCGCTTTCAGCTTGCCGCTGCCAAGGGCTGGGCTCTCCCTCTTCCCTCCCTGGGCTTAACCCTGCATCCCATCCTGATCCTGAGTCCGTGTTCCTCACCAGCCTTTAATGGCGTAAAGTTAGAAGGCCTGGAAATCACACCATAACTATCGGCCTTTAATCCCTCGTGTATATATGCATGCGTGTGTCTGTGTGTTCCTGTTTGAACATTAAGCGAATGTTTGTAACTCTGGGCCTCTTTCCCACTTCTAAACCTGACAAAATATCTTTTATGAGAAGCCCAGGCCAGGGTGGCTTTGAAAAAGGAACTATCAAACTGCCGGCTACCTTTTAAAAACGGAGATAATTGCTTACGTTTCCCAGAGAAGACCTCAAGTAATTTGAATAAGCGGGTCTAAAACAATGCAGGACACAGAATTAGGGGGGGAAAGCTGCGTCGCCCACTCAGTCCAAGCCATTGTTAAGAGTCGAAGCCATTTATATTTGTATTGCTCCCTCCGACCTGATGAGATGGAGAGAATGACTCCTAAAATCCCAGTTAAGCCAGAATCCTGCCTGCAGAAGGACATTCTGTGCAGTCACTTTAAGGGCATCTAATCTAGCACAGCTTGTAATAGGTAGAAAAGAGCACTGAACATCTATCAGCTTATTTTTGGTGTTTATATGTTGCCTTGCTGGCACCGGGTCCTTTTCACATAGGAGTAAATCTGGTCTTGCTACTTTTGTGTGGAGTAGCACCAGGTGTTCTGAGCACCCATCATTCGGTACCATCCAGGGATAGGGGTCGAAGTTCATGAACGTGTGGAAGGCGGCTGTGGAGAACCTGATCTAAATAAACCCCATTAAAAAATAAATTCGGATCTATTAGATCACGGTTTATCACACACATTGTCTTGAGTTAATCTGATGGATCTTTAGAAATGGAAATGGTGGACATATATGTAGCCCAGTAATAGCACAAGCAATCTGAAAAGCAGAGAGTTGCCAGTTTGGTCCCGTCTCTCCTCAAATGTAGGCATGGCAAACCACTTCTCTATCACTGCCAAGAAAACTGCATCGAATTGCCCATAGGGTTTGGGAGGGGCTGTAGCTTGATGGTGGAGCAAGCTGCCAGAAAAGCAGAAGGTTGCCAGTTTGATCATCAGCCTCTCCCTGGAAGTAGGCAGTGCAAAACCACTTCTGTATCTTTGCCAAGTAAACTGCTTAAAAGGGCCCTAATAGTAGTGCCTGAAAAGCAGGGGATCACAGGTTCAGCCCTCAGCATCTCTGGAAGAATATATGTGATGATTCAGTACTGTGACCTCATGGCTGTATTTCGTCGCTTGGTTTGAAGATGGAAATGTTTCCCACCTTATTTGTTGGCTGAAGGTTCTCTGTGTTTTCTGTTTTAATTTTAAATAGGTTACTATTTTTTCTTTAGTGGTAGGAAGGTCAATTCAGCTATATCCTACTAAGGTATGTGTGAAAGAGGAGGAGGAAAACAATAACAGTAATAATAATAATAATAATAAAAGCTGGAGGAAGTTGCTGCAGAAAGGGAAAAACATCTCTAAATTTAAAATGTATCTCTACAACATGGGGCAAACATACCAAGTGCTACAATGTGCAAAAAATAAGCCTTGGTGTTGGGACATTAGATACTAAGGTAGGAGAATAATTCAGATGTATGAAGCTAGTAGACAATTATTAAGAAGGGTTAGGCAAATTCATGGAGGACAGGTGTATCAGTGGTAACTAGATTGAATGCTCAGGTACCACCTCTAGGTTGGCAAGAAAGGCAGGAAGCCTCTAAAGGCCATTTGCAGGGAGCTTAGAGCACGTTTTGCTTCCATCTTCTGCTTGAAATTCCCAGAATCCATTGGTAGGCCACTGTGTGAGACAGGATGGTGGACCAGGCAGGCTGCGGCCTGATCCACCAAGGTTTCTCTTACACCTGTCCTCCATGATTTTGCCTATAAGAATGTATCAGTGGCTACTAGAATGGAAAACTAGGCACCATCTTCCGGTTGGAGACACAGGCAGGAAGCCTCTAAAGGCCATTTGCAGGGATTCAAGAGCCTGTGAGGGTTTTGACGTTATCTTCTGCTTGGAATACCCAGAGGCAATTGATGGCCTGATCCAGCAGGGCTTCTCTTGTGTTCTAAGGTCTGGTGATGAGTTGAGGAAGCCCAGTTTCCCCACGCAGGCCCTTCACTAATTTTTCATTCCTTTCACTCCTCTTTTGCCCTGTAGTGGTAAAAAAGCAAGCTAAAAGCGAAATGTCCGTTGCACCAGTATTGCAACATCAGTCAGTCTGAGACCATTCAGGTATCTCCAGGGAGCAGAATAGGGTTGCTTTTAGTGTTTGTGTCATGGCTGTGTACAATATGCTGGTTAGTCATCCTGTAATGAAAGCATCTTGTTGCAAATTTCTTTTATCTGCCCTTCTGCTGGCAACGGCATGTGTGACTTTCATCTGCACAGTATTTACATATTTGAGCTGCAGATGCCGTTGAGCAATGCCAGAGCGGGTTCTCGAGAGCTTATGGAAATGAACATGCCCAAACACAAGATTGCCTCTAACATTGCGCCGTTGCTGTGTCCGTGTGGAATGTAAATGGCTGATTACGGCAAATCCGGCTCATTCCTCACTTGAAATGCCGTAGCGCCTCTCCAGCGTCAGCCTTGCAACATGGAATTGAATGTGCAAACACATGATTGAAGTTCCCCATAACTGCTTTGGTGCGTTTTCCCTGGAAAGTGGAGGATAAATCTCGACAGAATTTCTGGGCAGAGTTTAGCTCTCCGGTGGAATGTTAGCTTGATCGGTGAGTTCATTTAACATAGGCATATCAACACAGGGGGAACAGGTGTAATGGCTTGGGTAATCCTAGAAGTGCAATCCTGTCTTCCAGACAAATCTGCTGCCGGGTGTTCAGTTTGATTGAATTTCTGGATGTGCAAACCATAGAATCACAGAGTTGGAAGGGAACTTGAGGGTTATCAAGTCCAACCACCTGCTCAATGCAGGATTTCCTAAACTATCCCAGACTGATGTCTGTCCAGCCTCTGCTTGGAGACCTCCAGTGAAGGAGAACCCACCACCTCCCGTGGCAACCTGTTCCATTGACTGGTCGCCCTCACTGTCAGGAAGTTTTTCGTAATATCTAATCTGTGTTGACTCCTTTGAAGTTTCATCCCGTTGTTTCTAGTCCTCCCATCTTGCGCAAGTGAGAATTGGGACGATCCCTCTGCATCTTCAGTTTAATGCAAACATCTACCAACATGAACAGTTTGTTCAAGTGTCCAACTGGATTTTTAATTCATTTTATTAGATTTGTTTCTCACCCTTCACCTGATGTTCCGGAGATCACAGCATTCAATAAATGCAGTATAAATAAAAACAGGATAAACATGTCATTAAAATATGACTCTCCCTCCCGCCGTCCCCCGGCAATACTACATTCAGAAGAAGTTAAGCATCAGAGGCCTGGGTGAAAAGATATGTCTTAACCAGATGCTGAAAATGATATAATGTTGGTGCCTGGGGTATCTCCAGAGGAAGGCTATTCCAAAGCTTGGGGGCCACCACAGAAAAGGCCCTCTTGCATGCCACCACCCTCGAGCCCCTGTGGGTGGCAGAACTATAAGGATGGGTCTACCTTTGAAAGAGGTTTACTTTGGACATATAATGCATGTAATAGAGAGAAGCAGAAAAAGGGAATTGAATGAAGAGAATCCTGGAATGTCCCTGCAAGAGCTGGGAGATATTATGGGTAACCATTCGCCTGGTTAGCATTTGTTTTCAGACACCAAGAGGCACATCTGATTCCATGATTCCTAGCAACAACACAATTTTTGGTTCACTGTTGTCACTCTCAATGATTTGAGACCAGTGGGAATTGGTTTCTTGTGCCGTCTGGAATATCCTAAGTTGGAAATTCTACTGTTGGGATTACTTTAAGAAGCCATTTTAGAACTGGAATATATTTTACTTGGAACCATCTCTGTTTACTTAGTATCTTCCTAACATTGTGCTAGT
Organism: Aspidoscelis tigris stejnegeri; assembly: GCA_023333525.1. Classification (NCBI taxonomy): domain Eukaryota; kingdom Metazoa; phylum Chordata; class Lepidosauria; order Squamata; family Teiidae; genus Aspidoscelis; species Aspidoscelis tigris. The sequence continues at coordinate 13,470,010 of JALMGA010000016.1, forward strand.
AGTGGGAAGTGATAGGCATGGATATTGGCTGAGAACACACTTGTGGTTTTGTTAAACATGGTTTTGCTCTTAAACACGTGGAAAAATTCAGCTTCCCTTGTGCAACACTCTGTTAACAGCATGGTCATTAAAATGCAACACTTCACGTTAAATGCCATCCTGGAAACTTGCAGTGATGTAATTTGGTCTCTGAGGCACATTGACTTTCACTGATGAATTTGAGTTTCCCTTCTCCGGTGCTGTTGACTTCCGTTGGTTGAATGAATCTCCCTTCCGTGAGGTCGTTTACTTACACTGATGGATTGGGCCCCCGTGATTCCCCTAAACCCCACTGTCTCATGGGTGCTGCCTGAAGGACCCAATAAATCTGCATTTCCCCTGCCCTCGTGGAGACAGGGCCTTGCAGATGGGGCCTCCAGCGTGAGCCGGTTTGGTCTAGTGGTTAGAGAGCCGGACTCTTTATCTGGGAACACCGGGTTCGATTCCGCACTCCACCACGAAGCCATCTGGATGACCTTGGGCTAGTCACAGCTCTCTTCTGAGCTCTCACAGCCCCACCTACCTCACAGGGTGTCTGTTGCGGCGAGAAGAACAGAAGGTTTGTCGGCCACTTTGAGTCCCCTTAAGTGGGGTAGAAAAGCCAACTCTTTGTCTTCAGTGGGGTCCAGGTGGGGACAGGTGCTAATCGGGTTCCTAATGGGGTCTTAGAACGGTTCTAAGCCCTAGTGGAAAAAGGCCCATGGTGCGTGAAGGGGGAATAGAGAAATAATTATTTTCTGTATTGCACATGGATCACTCTATGTCCTCTGTCTTCTGTCCTATGCTGCTCCACTAAGAGCTTGCCTAAGCTCATGTTTGTTGCTCATTTTCTCCTGTCCCCTTTACCTCTTGCCTTCCACCTTTCCCAGCATCTGTGCTTTTCCCTTCTCGGTACCACAGACTTAACTCTCCTATGCAATGCCCTCCACTTACAAGAAGAGTTGGCCTTTCTACCCCACTTTTCTCACCCATTTAAGGCGACTCAAAGTGGCTGACAAATCTGTTCTTCATGACAGACACCCCATGAGCTAGGTGGGGCTGTGAGGGCTCAGCAGAGAGCTGTGACTTGCCCAGGGTCACCCAGCTGGCTTTATGGAGGAGGGCGGAATCAAGCCCGATATTCCCAGATAAGAGTCCGGCTCCCTAACCACTAGACCAGTGATGGCGAACCTTTTGAGCTTGGTGTGTCAAAATTCGCAAGAAGACCTAGCTGAACTCGGGTGCTGTGTCAGATCTAGAAATATCCATAATTTCGCGATATCTGTAGCTCTAGTAAAAAAGTTATATTTTTGATATATGTCTTTTATTAAAAGCAAAAACAAATAATTCTTTACATTTGCTAAGTCTTCAATTGAAAGTTGGCCTTTCGTACACTTCAAGAACAAGCAAGCACTACACGCCCAGGGGCCAGGGTGACCAGGTGTGTCACCCAAAAGGGCTTGGCGTGTCACCTGTGACACGCGTGTCATAGGTTAGCCATCACTGCAATAGACCAAAGTGCTCCTCCGTGACTTCCCTTAGCCCTGGTTTCCCAGAGACAGCAGTTTCTGGCACCGAGAAGAACCCTTTTCCTGTTTTCCTTTCACAGCGGGCAAGGTGTGAGTCTGGTTGTCTCGCTCAAAGATGGTGAAGCTCGACATCCACACACTGGCGCATCACCTGAAGCAGGAGAGGCTGTACGTGAACTCGGAGAAGCAGCTGATCCAGCGGCTGAACGCGGAAGTGCTCAAGACAGCTGAGAAGCTGTACCGCACGGCATGGATTTCGAAACAGCAAAGGATTAACTTAGACCGGCTGATCATAACGAGGTAATGGGTGCTGAGTCGGAAATGGCGCCTTTCTTGTATCCGAAATTGTGCCGCGCTCGGAGCCCCGACGCGCCTCTGGTGCAATGCATTATAAATGCTTATAAATGCAAGCTTTGAAGAGATGCCCAAGGTCTGAGCGAGCAGGTTCGAACTGAATCATCTCAGGCTTTGGGCTATAGATGAGGGAGGATAATACACTTCCTAATATTTTGGAGGGAAGAGGCATACTGTCACCAGGGAACTCAAAACTGTCAGTGGCTGTTAGCCGTGATGGCAGTAGAGGGTGTTCTGTCTCTGAAGGCTGGCTGGTGAAGGCCTCCAGCTAAAGCAAGCTATGTCTTTGTGTCCTGCTGTTGGGGTTTCTTGTGGAGCTGGCTGGCCACTGTGAAAGAAGGTTGCTGAACTAGATGGGCCCTGGGTCCAATCCAGTGGGGCGTTCTTAGGTTCCTAGGCCTCTGAAGTCTAGCTGCGGGGAGATTTTGGGCAGGGCAAGCTCTGTCCTTACACCCTGCCCTTGGACTTCCTTGCACATCTTGCTGACCTCTGGGAGAGCAGACGGCCGAGGCCTTTTGGCACTAGGCCCTCCCGAATGCGTCTAGAACGCCCTGGGACAGAGATATGCTCTGTCTGTCCCAAAGCGTTCTAGACGCGTTCCGGGTGTAGACCACTTAATTGTCCCAACCCATCCCAACGCGTCCCCGGGCTTAGCTGCTGCATTCCAGAGGGAGACAATTTGCATTATGGCCTCCTGACTGCACAGGGCTCCCGCCCTCCGCCCTCCCCTATTGGCTGCTGCTGGCACATCATCCTGTGACATATCGTGAGCAGTCCGAAGGAGGGGGGGGGAGGGATCAATAGCCCGTTGACAGCTGGGCAGGCTGGACCAGGGTCCCGTGGGGGACATGGGGTGGCCCAAGGGAGGGGGCCAGCCTCCCCCAAGACATGGCCTCCCCGATTGCCACCTGCCTCCCCTCTCTCAGCTGACACATCAAACTGTGGAAGCGCCTCCATTTGGGGGTGGTGGTGATGCATGGCGATGGTTCGATTCGCCGGCAGAGAGAGGGAAGGCAGGTGGCGATTGGGGGGGGGGCATGCAGGTCCCCATGCCCTGGGGGAGGCTGGCACCCTCCCTTTGGCCACCCCATGTCCCCTGCAGGACTCTGGCCTGGCGGGAGGCGCCCAGCAGGGGCTGTGGCCTGAGCCACGCCTCCCTCGCTTGGATGCCCTGCGAGGGGAATCCTTGGAATTTTGTGGTGCCCGGCTCTGCTCCCCCCACCTCAGGGTCGGGGGGGGGGAGGGAGGCGGGAGGCGAGTCCTGCCAGATCGAGCCTACCTTCGGCCAATCACAGCAGCCCGGGGGCAGGACTTGGGAGTCCTGGAAAGGCCAATCGGTGTGGAACGCCTGGAGGACAGCTTCCCATTCGCACCTAGGTAGATAAGAGATGCATTGAGAGCACTTCCCTTACCTGCCCATGTGCGTGGGAAACTGTCCTCCAAGCCTTCCGGCTGAAAAGGCCTCAGATTAGATGGGTCATGGGTCCGATCCAGTGGGGCATTCTTTACATTTTTGCTGCCGTTGTGCAGAAACGAAAGACGTTCAGATGAGGCTCCCCCCAATTCATAGGACTCATGTAAGGCACAACTGCTTCCTCCAACCAATGGAAAAACCCCTAATCTTAACCTTCAGGGATGTATTTGAGCATGCTGTGAGCGCAGATTCTGCACGTGGTTCCTGTTAAGAAACTTGCCTGGCTGGTCCCTTCCCCTTGGTTTTGGAGGTATTCACAAGTGTCTCCCTGTTTTGTAGTGCGGAAGCTTCCCCAGCGGAGTGCTGCCAGCATGCCAAGGTCTTGGAGGACACCCAGTTTGTGGACGGCTATAAGCAGCTGGGCTTCCAGGAGGCTGCCTATGGGGAGTTCCTCAACCGGCTGCGGGAGAACCCTCGCCTCATCGCTTCCTGCCTCGTGGCCGGAGAGAAGCTCAACCAGGAGAACACCCAAAGCGTTATCCAGACGGTCTTCACCTCCATCTATGGCAACTGCATCATGCCGGAAGATGAGAGCTACCTTCTCCAGGTCTTGCGCTACCTGGTTGAGTTTGAACTCAAGGAGAGCGACAACCCCAGGAGGCTCCTGAGGAAAGGCACCTGCGCCTTCAGCATCCTCTTCAAGCTCTTCTCGGAGGGCCTCTTTTCTGCCAAGCTCTTCCTCACGGCCACCTTGCACGAGCCCATCATGCAGCTCCTGGTGGAGGACGAAGACCACCTGGAAACGGACCCCAACAAACTGACCGAGCGCTTTTCGCCTGCCCAGCAGGAAAAACTCTTCGGGGAAAAGGGCACCGAGCGGTTCCGGCAGAAGGTTCAGGAGATGGTCGAGGCCAACGAGGCCAAGCTGGTGGCCGTGGTGAACAAGTTCATAGGCTACCTCAAGCAGAACACGTACTGCTTCCCGCACAGCTTGAGGTGGATCGTGTCCCAGATGTACAAGACCCTCTCGTGCGTGGACAAGCTGGACAACGGGGAGGTGAGGGCCATGTGCACCGACCTCCTCTTGGCTTGCTTCATCTGCCCCGCCGTCGTCAACCCGGAGCAGTATGGGATCATTTCCGACGCCCCCATCAACGAAGTAGCTCGCTTTAACCTGATGCAGGTACCTTCTCTTTTAACAGCAGCTACGCGCGTATAGTGAAGGCAGGCTGTGTGGCTGCACGTACGTGGCCCTCCACCTTTGCCAGGCGGGAAGGGGGCCGTTGGGGGAGCAGAAGGCGAAAACGTACGTGCGTGGAAGGAAGGAAGGACGCTGGGTTTGGAGAAGGCAGTGCTGATAGGAGCTGCGTGGCAGTGTAGTTTTTAGCATTCGGCTTGCCCAAAGGGAATCTCTGCAAGCAATCAGGACGAGAGAAAGGCAGGTAAGAGGAGGTTTAAAAGCACAACTCACCAGTTTTCCCTCCTTCTGCGTTGTGTCTCAGCTGGCCTTGCAGCCACCAGAGGCTGGTTGTCACGGGGGGGGGGGGGGCAGGGGGGGCTGCCCTGCATCCCACAGAGTCGCCACTGGTTTCCTCATTTCCCTGGCTTCTGACCATTCCCGGCTGCAAGGCCAGCTGGGACATGGAACTAAGGGTGTTTTTCCACTAGCACTAAGTACCCATTGAAGCACCCATTAGGGGACCCATTAGGCTCAGAGCAGGATGACCCCATTTCCACTACAGACCCCATTAGAGCCACATTTGTTTCCAACCATAGCTAGGGAAATCTGGATCACATGGGTCCTTCAAGACCTATAATCTGGATTTCATGTAGACCCCATTAAAAGGGTCTACAATGAGGTCTTTAGGCGTCAAATCTGGATTATAGGGAGCCTGTTTCCACTACAGTTGGGCAATGGGGTCTAGAGGAGGCTCAGGAGAGGGCAACCATGTTGGGGGGGGTGTGTTGTTGCCCCAAACACAAAACTTCAAAGTCCCTCTGAAGCCGGCTCCGAAGTCCCTCCGAAGTTGCCTTCGGAGATTAGCACAGGCTCTGAAGAAAACCCCTTGCGAGAGCAATGCCACTTTCAGAGGCTCCGGAGGATCTTCAAAGATTTTCTGGAGCGTCTATGGAGATTGCACCCCTGCCCCCCAAAACACCTGGGGTGACAGGCTGTAGACCCTGTGGGTAGATCCGGATTTGAGCATGGGTGCTCTGGCGTTTCCACAGCAAGCAGGCTAGCTGGGTGCCAGACCACCCATGGAAACACATTGGGTACTTCCCTGGGTACTAGATCCAGATTGAGGGAAGTACCCACTCCTTAGATCCGGATCTTCTTACATCCAGATTAAAGGAGGCCGGTGGAAAAACACCCTAAGATGGAGAGACAGCTGGTGCATGATGCGTTCCCTTCTTCTTGAGTGAGCTGGACTCAGAATGTTATAAACTGCCTTTGACGCATCCCACGCGCAGCCATTTTGGAATCCAGCCTCAGCAACCGGTTGGAGACAGAAACACAGGCGTTGGCAGAAGCAAGGGGCACGTTTGACCCCTGTGGGGAGGGAAGCCTACCTGCTGGTCCTTTCACTGATGCCTCCTCCTCCTCCTCCTAATTAGCCATGCAGCTCCGGCCCCCAGGAGCAGCCCTGGTGTGATATAATTGGGCATCCTGCACCAGGGCGCTACTTGTCTGTTTGTTTATTTGCGTGTATATCCTGGCCTCTGGAACACGGTCTCAGGGTCAGGTTGCAAGACTTAGCGGAATCCCAGTTTTACAGAACGTACATTGTACCTGCCATAGTGTTGCGTTATTTACCTGAGGGTAGCAGAGAGAGGAGGAAGGCCTGCCATTACAGAGCGAAAGGGTGGAGCCCCGTGGCACCCGGCATTTGAAACAAGGGGAGTCTGTGCGGCAGGGTGGAGTAAACGTGAAAAAGGAAGAGCTCGATGTGCAGGGAACTGATAACGGGCCCAGCCCTCCTCTTGTCAGTAGGCAGCCCTGTGGGATTTATCACCGCAGCATCAAGCCATGGTATTGCGTCTGTCCTTGCTAAGAGGCACGGGTGCCCTTTGTTGGCATCCCACTTACGATGCTGAGGTTTGGTTCTTGCAACCCACTACGTGATGGGACCTGTGGGAAATGGGGTGTTAAGGAGAATCAAAGGGGCCCTGCTGGGTAAGTGGGTCTGCAGACGCCAGATTATGGCCCCAATGCCCAATCACAGTGGAAACACGCTCCGTATAATCCGAATTTGATGTCTGAAGACCCCATTGTAGACCCTTTTAATGGGGTCTACAGGAAATCGAATTATAGGCCCTGGAGGACCCATTTAATCGGTATTTTCCTAGAACAGGTGGAAACTAATGTGGCTCTAATGGGGTCTGCAGTGGAAACAGGGTCTTCCTGTTCTGAGCCTAATGGGTCCTTAATGGGTCCCTAATAGGTACTTAGTGCTAATGGAACACCACCACCACCACCCGGATTGCATTAGATGCAGGGCATTGCATTCTACCAATGGTGTCAAAGCCAAGTTCTGCTGTGGAGCTGTAGGTTATGCATAGGAAAGTTCTGTCTCCTGCTGTGCTGAGAATTATTATTGGGGGGGATAGTTAAGAGATGGCTGTTTTCCTGGTTTTCCATTGAGAAAGAAACTAAAATACCTACAGCAATGCCTTATTCCATACCGATCTGCCCATGCCTTAAGATCCGGAGAGGAGGCCCTCCTGGTTGTCCCACCACCCTCAGTAGATCTTAAAGTAGTTTTTATAATCTGAAGATGTCATGAGGTGATGATGACATAAGCCAAAAGGCCATCAGGTTCAAGAAGCCACTGATTTCTCAGCCCCTTAAGAACTTAAAGAGGAGCCCTGCTGGATCAGGCCACAGCCCACCTAGTCCAGCTTCCTGTTTCACATAGTGGCCCCTTAAGCAGAAGATGAAGGCAAAACTTCCACCTGCTCTCAACCCCCTGCAAATGTTCTTCAAAGGCATCCTGTCTGTCTCTCCAACCTAGAGACACCACAGTACAGCCTGGGAATCTATTCCAGTAGCCACTGGTACACCTGTCGTTCGTGAATTTGTTTAACCCTTTCTTGAAACCACCCAACAGAACAAGGCAGGATGAGTCTTCCTTCAATCCCTATTTCTGTTCTTCCTTCCTCTTTCAACGTGCACAGTTCAGGGCAGGAGGATAGATGTGCCTCTTACTTCCCTATTTTCATAGGGGTTTTCTCAGAATTGCAACCCTATAATGCCTCCTCCTCCTGCTGCTACTGCTGCTGTTGCTGCTGCCATCTACTTATAGCTGCTTTGGTCCCACCCCACCAGTGGGCACCAAGAACTCACTGGCCATACAAACCTCAGGTCATCTCAGTGTGGGCAGATACTATGGCACAGAAGACAGCGTGCCCTAAATGCACATAAACAAGACAGGTGGTTTTCTGCAGAACAAGTAACCAGAATATTTATTGTTCCGGATGTGGCTGTCGCCCAGTAGTACAGCAGAGGAAGTTGGCAACAGCAAACCACTTTTGTATTACTGCCAAGAAAACTGCACAGAGGTGCTCGTGGACTCTGGCAGTGGCTGTAGCTCAGTAGTAGAACACATTGTCTGGGGACCAGATTGTTGGTTCAATCCACAACTTCTCCCCAGAAGTAGACAATGGCAAACCACTTCTGTACCACTGTCAAGGAAACTGCACCAGAAGTGCCCATACAATCAACCAGGAGTCAGCCATGACTTAGCAGTACCCAACCACAATAGATCCCTGGACCTCCTGGCACATGCAATAGAAATAGCAGTATTTCTGTGTGTTCCTTTTATGTCTACACAATTGTTTTCTGTTTGCATGAGAGCTACAGGGAACCATTCTCTGATTGCAACCCTTTGGCCTTCGACGGGCAGAGGTGGGGTTTTGCTAAGCAGTGATTTGGTTGTTAGCAGAGAGTTTCCAAATCTGAGAACCCTCTTAAGTCTAAGGAACAGCTGGGACGAGAGCAGAAAGAAGTTTGCCCAGAGTTTCTATATGAGGATTAAAAAATTTAGGGATTTTGATGTGTTTTCTGTTGCTTTTCCTTCCTTTTTCCATGAATGTCTTCAACTGCTTTTCTGCAGGTTGGGAGGCTTCTGCAGCAGTTGGCCATGACCGGATCAGAAGAGGGAGATCCCCGCATGAAGAGTAATTTGGGTAAATTTGACAAAGTAAGAGACAAGACTGTAAAACTAGCGTATCTCTTGCTTCCGTCGTCATTGTGTATGATTGATTCATTTAAAACATTTTTTGCTGCTTTGTCTTAATTAAAATTCCAAGGTGGGCTACAAAAGGTTAGAACCACGTTGGAGGCAATTAAAACCATCGTACATAAAGTTAATATTAAAAACAGGGAGAGGATATTAAACAAGCATTCATTCATAGTAGGAATACCTGGGTAAACATATGGCTTTTCAACGAGCCCCTAAAGGATATAGTGGTGGATGCCCCATGGAGATCTGAGAAGAGAGCATTCCGGAGTGTGGGGCCCACTGCAGAGAAGGCCCTGATTGGGGCAGCATTGACTAGGTGAATTCGTAGTGATACCTGTGTGCAAGTCTGCAAAAACATAACTGAGGTACAGGAGTTGCTACAGCTTAGTAGTAGAGCAAATGCCTGGAAAGCTAAAAAGACACAGAATATAGAAACGGAAGCAGTCGGTGGACCAGTGTGTGAGACTGGATGATGGACTACTAGACGGACTGTGTCCTGGTCCAGCCGTGCTTGCCATAATGAATGGAGGACAGGTCTATCAATGGCTACTAGAATGGATGCCTAAGTACTTCCTCCAGGTTGGGGAGATAGGCATAATGCCTCCAAAGGCCATTTGCTGGGATTCAAGAGCAGGTGAAGGTTTTTCCTTCAGCTTCTGCTAGAGAAGCCCATAAGCAATTGTTGGAATATACAAATCCAAATAAATATGTTTTGGGAATCAGCCTGCATAGCACCAGAATACAATAATAACAGCTGTCTTGTCACGCTTTGTTACCCAGCCATAACAATTGCTATTTCTCTGTCAGACAATAAGTACAGCCATGAGAAACTACTGTGTTTACTTGTAGTTATCGGATTGACCAAATATGGGCCTAAACACTATCCTGTCTTTTCCTATGTTGCCATGATCCTCACAGGGATATATCTGCTTCTAAGCATCCGTCTTATTGTTGTGTGATATGTAACATTAGAGAGGAGCAGTATGCAATATATCCAGTAGACTGTTAGGCCAAGTTATGTCAAGACTTAGCTTCTGGATCACTTAATATCATGATTATATTTGCTTCCTGTGCCTGCTTTTATATTAGCTATGATATTAAGCTACGATACAGCTTAATATAGAATTAAGCTGTATACCTGTATTTTATTTCCCATATGCATGCCACCTGTACTTTTACATGTATGTAGTTCTTACTTGGCAGTCACTAAGAATAAAGTGCCTTCTGTTTGGAATGCAGTCAAGTCTCTCCATCCTCTGCTTGTGTTTCCAGAGTTCTGATCACGTTACGCTGTTCATTCTGCCAAGTGGATCTCTGCTGTCTTATCAATAAATCTCAACAGCAGTTCGTGGGCTGCTGGGTGAGACAGGATTCTGGGCTAGATGGACTGTGGCCTGATGCAGCAGGGCTTCTCTTATGTTCTGTGTCTTCTTTGCTTTCCAGACAGTTGCTGTACCACTGAGCTATAGCTACTCCTCTATTTCAGGTGCATTTTTGGAATAGCTGCCGGCTCGTTCTATATTAGAACTGCTCACTTTTAACGCTCTCAAGCTGTTAGATGAAGCTGCTTCCTGCTTGGCTCCCTTTGGGCAAAATTGGCACCAAAGCCGTCGCCTGCTTCTGTGAGATGCTTCTATGGAAAGGGCTCACCTGTCCGCGTTTTCTCCTGATAGGGTTGCGTGGCGGCCTTCTTGGACGTCGTCATCGGCGGCAGAGCTGTGGAGACGCCGCCCATGTCCTCGGTTAACCTGCTGGAAGGCCTGAGCAGGACTGTGGTTTACATGACCTACAGCCAGCTTACCGCCCTGGTAAGTACCATGCGAACGAAGAAAACCCGGACGGCGTGTTTGGGTGCCACGTGCGTCTTGCTTCTCATTTCCGGCTATGTCTGCCTTTTTAGGTTGGATTTATGAGGAACGTTTTGTCTGGTGATCAGCTGAAGGAAGACCGGGTAGCTCTGGAAAACCTCCTCTCCAATTTACCTCAGAACAAGCCGGGGAAGAGCAGCAGCCTGGAGATGACCCCATATAACACCCCCCAGCTCTCCCCAGCCACCACCCCGGCCAACAAAAAGAACCGCCTGCCGATAGGTGAGCAGGTCGAGGTGCCCGCGTTTACCACCGCACCTGTTCGAATTCTCATTCCTGGAAGGTTTTCTCTGACCTTTTTGTCACAGGCTAGTGATCGTTGCGTATTTTGCTCTATGGGGCCGTTGTTTACTTTGACTGGTACGTCAATGTGTAGTGTGTGGAGTACCTTTGACTCACATCGAACATGGGCCCCAGATGATGGCTTATGGGTAGCCAGCATGGGGCCTTCTAGATGTTGTTGGCCGGTAGCTTGTCTTTCCCAGCTAAAATGAATAATGACCAGACAGGTTATAATGTGGCCCACATCCCATGGCCACTGTCTTAGCCCTCCTTTGTGCTTTCCCACCCCTTGAAGCTAGGTTGGTGGTGATCAGACTGGGCCTTCTCTGGAGTGGCCCCTTAGTGGAGTGCTGCCTCCTGGGAAGCTTGACGAGTGCCACATATAACGCCTTTCAGATTGCTTGGCTTTTCCTCCATATTTTCTTGAAGTTCACATCAGTTTTTCAGGTGTATTTGATTTTTTCCCCCTTTCTTGGTTTTGTCTTTCTCTCTCTAGCTGCCCAGTAACAAAGTTGTCTGGATAGCTTAAATGCATTTATATGCATGGACATAGACACACACTCTTGAAAATGGCCTTGGTGTCTTTTAGAGTTGTTTTTAATGTAAGGCCAGAAAACAGCAAGTCAGTAATAGCTGTGGGGAGCTATTTTAACAGCCCCCACGTGCTTCTTGATTAACAGGAAGTAGGTAGTATCTTACTTAGACTTTTCAGTGCTGCCAGTTGTTTTACTTAATAAAATCATCCTGTGATCCTGTCCTGTTTAAGCACAGGACTAAGCACAGGCTGGCAGCTTTATAAAATTATTAGCAGCTCAGGAGAATGGCCATGAATTAAGAGGAAGAGCGCATAGAGCATTTCCACTTCTCTGTCTGCTGAGATTTTGATTTAGCAGACCTTCACATCTGTTGCCTTAAAAACAGCCATACAGGAAGTAGATTTCTGTCTTAGGGTGATTTTGTTCTGGCTGATGTACTGGACCAGCAAGTACAGTAGGCAGAAGAAGAAGAAGAGTTGGTTTTTATACTCTGCTATTCTCACCCTATTAAGCGGTCTCAAAGCTGCTGACAAGCCTTCAATTCTTCTCCCCACAACAGACTCCCTGTGAGGTAGGCTGGGCTGTGGGAGCTCAGAAAGGGAGCTGTGACTCACCCAAGGCCATGCAGCTGGCTTCGTGTAGGAAGAAGAAGAGTTGGCTTTATACCCTGCTTTTCTCACCCTTTTGAGGGGACTCAAAGTGGCTGACAAACCTTCAGTTCTTCTCCCCACAGCATCCACCATGTGAGATAGGTGAACCTGTGATAGCTCAGAAAGAGAGCTGTGACTAGCTCAAGGCCACCCAGCTGGCTTTGTGGAGGAGTGCGGAATCAGATCCAGTGGCTACAAGATATGAGTCCAGCACTCTAACCGCAGGACCACACTGTTTCAGACTGGAGCCTCCCTTCTGCATATCAGGGCAGTTTAATGGAGACCCATCACAATCCTGCACCAGGAACCTTTTTCTCCAAGGAATGTGCGCATGAATGTCTTTTCTAGTTGAACATCATGGTCGTGTGACTCTCTGCTTTGACTCTGTTTCTCCTCAATGCTGCCAACTCAGGACAACAGTTTGCGGCCATCACGGCCTGGGAGACGTCGGCCTCCAACCTGACCGCTCACATAAACCTAGTAACCCCATTTGGTGGGTAGCAACACCTTTACTCCCTCCTTCCTCATCCTCTCCTTGCATGCGTGTTTGTCTCACCCTGACTTTGCCACCTTTCCAGAACATATCTTGTACTTGGAAGCCTTTTGGCTCACCTCTAAAAACTTTCCCTTGATAGCTTGGGAAAGTATTAGAAGAGTTCCCCAAGACTTTGGGCCTGTCCACGCTTGGCTGCATTCTGGAATATATCTCAGGATAAGGATCCGTTGCCCACATGCTAATGCAGACTCTGGCAGGCCTCATGTGGGGCCTGATGTCGCCAGCACTGACATGTGGACAGCAGACCCTAGAACATAAGAACGTAAGAGAAGCCCTGCCGGATCAGGCCACAGCCCATCTAGTCCAGCATCCTGTCGCACACAGTGGCCCGCCAAAGGCTCATGGGCATCTCAAGCAGAGACAAGGGCAAACCTTCTCCTGCTCTCGAGTCCCAGCAGATGACCCTGTTCTGAAGTGTATTCCAGAATAAAGCCAGGTGCAAACAGGCCCTTCGTGGATGGAGGAAGAGAATGCTGGGTCACTTTGTGGAATTCTGAACCTGTCTTGAATGTGGAGCCATCTTCTAAAGGGAGGGGGGGTACGCACAGACTGTGGCCATCTCACACTCTCCCCCCCTCCCCACCCATGAAGCACTGGGGCGCGTTTCATTGCTCTTTACTGCCATAGATAATGGCAGAATGTAGTCCTAATAAAGGCACACGGCCCAGTAAGATTTCAAATCTGGGATCTGGCTCGCTGGTCTTCAGGCTTGCGCAGTGACTCTCCTCGTTAATTAGTTACTTAGTAGTTTCTTACAAAGACTTGTTCCGCATTGGCATCACAGTCGGCATAATAGAATAAAACAGAATAAAGGAAATGGTGTAACATAGGGAAGGAAAGATAATGGGACTTGTAAATATCTGTGTATTTATATCTTACATTGTGATTGCATTTTAGTGTTGCACTTGAGTGTTGTCCTGGGACGGCGAGAGAGTTATAGTTTAAGCATGTTTAGGTGTATTCTATATTTTCATTGTTGTGATCCATGTTGGGAGCTTGGGGTGAAGGGAGAGGGAGGGGGAGGGGGGATGGAGGGTTCTTTCTTTCTTTCTTTCTTTTTTCTTTCTTTCTTTCTTTTTTTCTTTCTTTCTTGATTAATTGATTGATTGATTTCCTTTCCCACCCTATACTCAAAAGGTCTCAGGGGGATAACAACATTTAAAGCCCAAGCATACATTAAAACAATGATAGTATATATTAAAACATCAACAGTGTCTGAAATGTGGGGAGAGAAAGTGTATTCCTTTTTTACGCACATCAAAGGGGAAACTATTCCATAGCCTAGGGGCCATCACTGAGAAGGCCCTCTCCCCGGTGCCCACCCCTTTTACTACTGATTTTGGTGGGACAGTCAGGAGAGCCTCCCTTCCAGATCTTAAAGCACAGGCAGGTTGATACGGAAGAAGGCGCTCATTTTACGCAGTCTGCGTGTAGATCTTCCACCCCCGTTCCGCATTTTGCACGTGCATCGCCGTCTTGTGAAGCTCATACTTGCTTTTCTTTTTCGACCATCGTGAATCCTTTCTAAACAAATCTTGTTTATTTTATTTATTAGCTACTCGCAGCAGGAGCCGTTCCAACATCCATGTGGATCAGCACCCGGACCACGATGGCATTTCCCAAGAGACGATACATGAGGTCCAGCCGGAAGAGGTTTTGGTGATTTCTCTTGGGACGGGGCCCCAAATAACTCCGGGAATGATGTCTGAAAATGAGGTGAGGAGTCCGCCTGGATTTTGAAATCTGCTACGTGCCAGCAGAGGGGAAAGCTGGAGCTGAAAATGGGACCCCCGTTTTGATATGCCTTCATTCCCAGTTGGGTGCTGTGGGGGTAGAAGAAGGAGGAGGTGGCGGCAGCAGCTTTCCTACCCCACTTTTCTCACCCATTTAAGGGGACTCAAAGTGACTGACTAACCTTCTGTTCTTCTCCCCACATTGCCGGGAATGGCATGGGGACGGGCGAGGAGCGATCTCGGACCCGGTCCCGGTCCCATGCGTTCCGCACCCACTCCAAATGGCCTGCATGGGGATGTGGCCATGGAGTACCAAAATTCCATTGGGAAGTTCCTGTACAGTATTTCCCACCTTTTTGCCTGCTACTTTTCTCTTAGAGGTGACCTCTTTAAATAGGACCCAAAGAATGCCTGGATCCAAAGCTTTATGGTGTGACTTGATTTGGTCTCGTAGTTAAAAGTGCTGGACTCGCATCTCACAGTCACGGGGTTTGATTCCACACTCCTCCATGAAGCCAGCTGGGTGGCCTTGGGCTAGTCACAGCTCTCTTTCTGACCTCTCACAGCCCCACCAACCCCACAGGGTCTTCTGTTGTGGGGAGAAGAACAGAAGGTTTGTCAGCCGCTTTGAGTCTTCTTAAATGGGCGAGAAAAGTGGGGTAGAAAAACCAGCTCTTAATATTTCACTGTTGGGTAGATTTCAGCCCATTTCATGGAGGACAGTAGCGGTTGTGTTTTCTACATTTCGTAGCAGTTGGTGTCCTGTATCTCTTAAGTACGATTGCTTTACATGGAGCTAGTACTGTTGCCCCGTGCATAACGTGGTCTTAACATAGGGTGATGATTTCGGTTGTCCACATGGAGCAAAAAGTGTGCTGTGTTGTACCAGAAAGCAAATAGCTAACAGAATCCTCTGCTTGTGTGTCTTCCCCAAGATGGTTTGGGTAATGCTGTGTTTTCTGGAGATGGGAATGCTCTGCCCTATGCAAGAGGCAGCTGTACCTGGCTGCAGATATGCTTTGGTTGAACCATGAAACTGAGGGATTGTTTACCATGATCCCTGTAAAATTTGCCCAAAAGCTAGAGATGGTTTAGAGGCAATACTTTTCCATTTCCATTGTTATTTGTATACTACCTTTCCAACATAAAATTTTGCCCAAGGTGGTTTACAACAAACAGGAAACATAAAGTGTAAAGTAATAATCAAAACATAATCAAAATACACTATAAAAATGGCCCATCATACAAAATATTGCAAAATAAGCCAAAACACCAACACAAATTGAGGCCGCTGAGGCCAAATGGAGTCCAAAGCCGCTGACCAAAGGTCCCAGACCATTTCCATTTTTTTATACTCAGGGCAGCAGCCCGCCAGTTCTTCCTCCTCCAGCCACAGGTCTTATTCCTCGAGGGAGGGTGGGGCTCAGGCAGCAAATGCCCAGGTGCAGCAGCTAGCTTTATGATATAGGGCACATGCTTCTTGACGGCCAGTTAAAGAAGAATACATTGATTGATTTCTTTTCTCCTCTCTTTCCCCCCACGGCCTCTTCCTGGCACTGCTAGGTTTTAAACATGCAGCTTTCCGAAGGAGGGCAAGGCGGTGTACCTGTTGATGAAACCAAACTCCACGGTAAACCTGATAAAACCTTGCGCTTTTCCCTCTGCAGTGATAATCTGGAAGGAATATCTGAAGGTGAAGGGGCACTTTAGTATCTTGCCTGTCAGACCATATTTAAACAGCGCTTCTGTTCATTTCAGCTACTGTGTTTTACCTCTGCCACTCTTAAAAAAAAAAGCCTGATGCTTTTTTTTTCCCATCGGCCAACATGTGCTGGAAGCAACCTGATTTTGTTTGCTACGCGTTCTGATTTTTGTTCTTTGTTGCATTTAACTCGCGATGACTTCCTGCCGTAGGTCCAAAGTAACCCTGCAGCCTCTTTTCCACAGGCCCTTCAAACCGCTCAAATTCTGTGTCCTCGCTGGATCTGGAAGGGGAGTCTGTGTCCGAACTGGGCACAGGCCCACTGGGAAGCAACGGGGTTGAAGCTTTGCAGCTCTTAGAGCATGAGCAAGGTCAGTGCAAAGGCAAATGCGAAACCTTTTTGTCCTGTTTATCTTATTCTGGTACCCAGTAAAATGTAGGTCATCCTACTCTAAATGCTAATTTATTGTTAATCCGCACTCGGAAGTAGCTGAATCCGACCTTCTGTTTAGCTCCTACGTCACTCTGTCATCTGTGACTTTTCGCCACAGCCACCACTCAAGATAATCTGGATGACAAACTCCGTAAATTCGAGATCCGTGATATGATGGGTTTAACAGATGACAGGGACATTTCTGAAACCGTGAGTGAGACCTGGAGTACAGATGTTCTGGGAAGTGACTTTGACCCGAACATTGATGACGACCGCTTGCAGGAAATTGCAGGTAACTGCTGTCATAAAGACCTTGGGTCATCGGCACAGCGTGTTTCCCTTGGCCTTCTCTTTGGAAAGAGGTGCTTGAGCAGAATTCTTTGCAGTAATTGTGGTGCTTTGAAGCCTTGCCTTACGGCAGGAGTCGTCTTTTCGCCCATTCAGAACGCAGTGACACATTTAATCTTTGGCAAACCTGATATTTATTTTCTATCATATATTTGGGCATCTCTTTTCCTTGTAAGGTATCAGCCCTGCAGTTTTTTAATGTGTAGAGAGTTTGGCCTTCTCCCAAGATCCAGCAGATGAACTCCCATTTACCAGTAATCTCAACAATACCAAAACTGAAGCGCTGGCAAGCGTTTCTTCCTAACACTAGGTGGCAGTAAAAGTGGAAGCCTTGTTAGACGAACAAAGAGTCCCTGGCCTTCTGGTGCTGTCGAGAACCGGCCCCAAATGCTTGCCAGTGCTTTGTTTTCAAAACCTCCATATTGTCCCTGGCATCACTGGGTTCTTTAGGAAGAGGAATTCAGTCGAGAGGGGTGGTGAGAATTCTCCACATCTCTGCTGCACCCTTTAAAAAAAAATATCCTGCTTTGTGCCTTTAAGAGCTTGCTGAAATATAACTTCCAGAAGCCTCAGCCAGCAGGGCCAAGACAAAGCATGATGGGCATTGTAGTTCAGCATCATCAGAAAGACATTAACCCCCTCCCCCACTTTATTTATCATACTTTTGCCTTTCATTTTCAGTTGCAAAAGTCCCAAGTGTGACTTCCCTCTTTTGGAATAAAAATGGCAATATAAATTTGTTGAGCCATGCCATGTCTTTCACTTGGTGTCTTCTTTGCATGCTAGCTCAGAGGCAGATGGAAAAGGGGGTTCTGACAGTAACTTTCTTAGTACAATTTCCCCAAACTTTGCAGAGAATAAAGGACAGCCAAGTGCAGAACTGTAGCCATATCTTCACTCACACCCCTTCCTCCTCTCCCATTACATGCTAAATGCTTCTGCTTTTTCCGTTGTCACTTGGTTGGTGGTGTTTCTGGAGCTTTTTTGACCCATATATTGCCACCAACATAACGCACTCCAGATGTTTGGAAATCCAGCGTCCCTTGCCTTCAGCCTGCATGTCCAGGGGGTCAGAAACGGTGGGAAATGCAAGTCTAGTAAGATCTAGGGTGCAACACGTTGGTTCCTTTTGAATCCTCATTTACTAGCTGTTGCAAGGTGAGTTTAGGTGAAATGGTCAATTGGTTCTTGGCCAACAGGTGCACGTTTTTGCTCAAGCCGGGGACATGAGTATTTTCTTGAACCTGGAAGTTTGGAAATGGGGGAAGGGAAGGGCTGAGAATGGTGGGATGAATTGCCTTTCGCTCTTTCCTGATTTTGACGACCTAGGGTTGCTTCTTCAGGTGCTGCAGCAGAGAATATGCTAGGAAGCTTGCTGTGCCTGCCCGGCTCAGGTTCCGTGCTGTTTGACCCTTGTACGGGTTCAACAATCTCAGAAACAACGAGTGAAGCGTGGAGCGTAGAGGTCTTACCGAGTGATTCAGGTTAGAATCTTTAGTTCAAGATGGCAGGTTCTCAATGAAATTCCCTCTTTTGCAAACCTGGGACAATCAGGAAACTCATTCCTGCGGGCAAATAAATTTTGGGCCTTCGGTCTATCGCTTCCCTCCCATATCCAGCTGCAATGGCTTGTCATTCCCTTCAAAGCTCTTCATGGCTTTGTTTTGCAGTGTGTTATCGCCCGAGACATCCCCTTCCTCCGTTTCTGCCATCATCAACTGCTGATAGTCCAGCTCCTTCACAAGCATCTCCATCTCCAGTATCTAGCACCCCATTACCCTTTCTCCAAATGCCTCCCTAAACCCCGGGTTTCCCCAGCATGGCCTTTGGTGTCCAGCAGGCATCTGCAGAGGGTTGGTTTGGTAGCAACCACCGGCTGTGCCGCTTGCTGGGTAGTCCTTGGCTTGATCAGCTTCAGCTTGGTACGAAGATGCTGCTTTCTGCCAAACTGAGCCGCTGCACTTGCCTGGTGCGGTGGAGAATCTTAAGCTCTCAGCCCGATGCCACCAATCTTTAGCTACGTATGGCTACATTAGTACGCGCCTGCCTTTCTCCCACTGCCCTCCATTATTTCCCCCTCCCCCCAGCAATTTTGGTTTCTGATTTGTGAGCTCCTTGCAAGCAGAGACTTGTCTGTCCACGAAATTCTGCAAAGTGAGATTTCTTTCTTTCGGGAAGTCGTCTGAAGTAATGCAGGCAATTCCCCACCTTGGTAGCTCTCCTCTTCAGCAGGTGCTCCTTGCATGGGAATTCTACTCATCCAGTTTTTTGCCATCCTAACACCCTCCAGATATTTTGGATTAAGGTTCTCACTTCCGACCGTACCTGCTGAAGCCTGGAAGCACCTGGAAGGTTGACCAGTGATAAGGGCCGAGCGTCCGAGCCGTTGGGGTACGGCAGTTTATCTTAGGCGCTGCTCAGTGTCTCCTACCCGTATGGAGGTTTTCTGTAAGCAGTGAGGGAAGCAGCCCCCAAAGCTTGGAAAGTGCGGGTTCAGTCTCACGAATGAATGAAAGGTGTGTTGCATTTCTCGTCCCCCTAGAGGCCCCAGACCTGAAGCAAGAGGAGCGGCTGCAGGAGCTTGAAAGTTGCTCCGGGGTGGGGAGCACCTCGGACGATACGGACGTCAGGGAGGTCAGTTCTCGTCCCAGCACTCCCGGCCTCAGCGTGGTTTCAGGTGAGTCTCTTCAGAGGAAAGGATGGAGTACTGGGTCCGGTTGTTGCTTTGTCCTGGACAGCCAGTAGGAGGCACTGTTACCACATACAGCCAAGCATGGGAGTCCCTCTGAGGCTTTGGCTTGAAGAGGTTAACTTTTTGGAATCTCTGTGGTCAGTGTTTTCTTTTTGGCCAGCGGTCTTACAGATCTCTGCCTCTGTTCTGATGGAGATGGGTCTAGCCAGCCAGGCAAGCGGCATCCCTCGCTATCTCTCCCCAGGGTGTTTCAGGGATGGGGAGGATTTTCTTCCTTCTGCTTTGTTCAGGGTATTATTAGGCAGTGAGCTGAGAACCTTGGATTTCCTAACATTATGGACTCATAGCCCATTCCTAGTGAACCATATCCTGCCTCCACCAGATCAGGCCACAGCCCATCTAGTCCATAAGAACCTAAGAGGAGCCCTGCTGGATCAGGCCACAGCCCACCTAGTCCATGAGGAGCTAAGAGGAGCCCTGCTGGATCAGGCCATAGCCCACCTAGTCCATAAGAACCTCAGAGGAGCCCTGCTGGATCAGGCCACAGCCCACCTAGTCCATAAGAACCTCAGAGGAGCCCTGCTGGATCAGGCCACAGCCCATCTAGTCCATGAGGACCTAAGAGGAGCCCTGCTGGATCAGGCCACAGCCCATCTAGTCCATAAGAACCTCAGAGGAGCCCTGCTGGATCAGGCCACAGCCCATCTAGTCCATGAGGAGCTAAGAGGAGCCCTGCTGGATCAGGCCACAGCCCACCTAGTCCATAAGAACCTAAGAGGAGCCCTGTTGGATCAGGCCACAGCCCATCTAGTCCATAAGAACCTAAGAGGAGCCCTGCTGGATCAGACCACAGCCCATCTAGTCCAGCACCTTGTCTAGCACAGTGGCCCAGCAGTTGCTACTGGGCATCACAAGCAGTACCAAGGACAAAACCTTTTCCTGCTTTTGACTCCCTGCATATGGCCTTTAGAGGTGTCCTGCCTGCCTCTCTAACCCATAGGCATCAACAAGGCATCCATTCTAGATAAGAACCCAAGAGTAGCCCTGCTAGATCAGGCCATACCCTATCTAGCCCAGCATCCCATCTCACCCTTTGGCCAACCAATTTCCGCTGGGCATCTCAAGCAGAAGATGAAGGCAAAACCCTCACCTACTCTTGACGCCTTGCAAATGTCCTATAAGAAGCGTCTTGCCTGTCTCTCCGACCTAGGTTTAGGCACTGAATCTTTTGCCCCTGTTTAAGACAGTCTTGCATGCCATTGTATCTCCTGGCTCTCTTGTAAGCACGACCTTTTTCCTTTGCAAGGTATTAGCGCCACCTCTGAAGACATCCCAAACAAGACTGAAGACCTCCGTTCTGAATGTAGCTCAGACTTTGGGGGAAAGGATTCGGTGACCAGTCCTGACATGGACGAAGCAGCTCACGGTAAGAGGGGCCACGATTGTCATGGTGTAAGTAGCCAGTGGTTTCCGGGTGTCCCCAGAATTGTACAAATTTCTCCGACTCGGCCTCCAACTTTGAAGCGAGTGGACCTTCTCAGAAGGGCAGTCTAGCTTTCAGTGAGAGAATTGTCTCATTTCCTTCGCATTGTACTGGATATAGAGAAATATGTTTATGTTTTTTCTCGCTGGGGAATGCAGTTTTGGCTACCTGCCTGCCCAAGAGAACAGGAAAAATGTGATCACGTTTCAGTAGTTCTGCCAATTCTTCATTCTCTGCCTTCTCACGTTGTCTGTGAGCCAGTTTGGTCTAGCGGTTAGGGAGCCGGACTCTTTATTTGGGAATACCGGGTTCGATTCCGCCCTCCCCCATGAAGCCAGCTGGGTGACCTTGGTCTAGTCCCAGCTCTCTTCTGAGCTCTCACAGCCCCACCCACCTCACAGGGTGTTCTGTTGTGTGCATTTGTGTTTGTTTCGGATTGGCTTGATTTGGCCGAAGGCGGAAGTCTGTCTGTGAAGACAAATGCTCAGTTCAAGCTGTACCTGTTTGCTGCTGTTTTGCCATTACGTTGCCCTTTAAAAGGGTATTTTTAAAGGGAGAAAAAATTGCTTTTTCGTGTCATAAGTTCAATATTGAACCTGTTTGAAGAGGTTCAGTTTGAACTAAAACACTTGCTGCTTGATTTGGGTTGAACAAGTTAGAATACATCTCTACCTGAGACGCTTCAAGGTTAAGGTTTAAGATCATATCACAGAGAGCTTCATTCCTTGCTACACACAATTAGACGTGCATAGACTTTTCTCCTGAAATTTTGGACCTGGACTGGACTTTTGGCTTGCTTCATGGAGTCTGGTGATTCACTCCCACCTGAATTCAGCCAGCCTTGCTTTATAAGGCTTCCGGGCCTGCAGCCTAAGTATATGTGCTGCTCTCTGTCTGCTGTTCCTAAGCCTTTTGCTTCCAGGTTCCCAGCATGCCACTCACATCCCGAACCTGTGAAAAAGACTCTTGGGGGAAGGAAAAGATTGATACCTGTCTTTATGACTTGAGGGATATAACAGTAGTGCTATGTCAACGCAGGGATGTTTGCTTAGATGCAGGTTTGATAAGTAAGAGCACCCACAGTGTCTAGAAATGCAAGTCTGTTGATTACGTTAAGCCTTGTGTGTGTGTAAGCAATTATATGCATGCTATACCTCTGCTTTATTTCCCCATCGCTTAGGTGCCAGTCAGCTGACGTCTCCCCCTTCCCAGACCGACTCCTTGCTTGCCATGTTTGACCCCCTGGCATCTCACGAAGGTAATTTTCCGGACTGAAGGTGACTCGATTGTAGGGGTCACGTTGTCTTCTTCACCACCGCTCAGTTCGTAGTGGCAAAAAACGTCCCTTGAGGCAGGGGTGTTTTGAGGCCAAAACCGTTTTGGCCTCAAAACGTTTCTACTGGGAGATATTTGAGCTCGAAACAAAAGTTATCCTGTTTCGTTTGGTTTTGGGATCAGATTTCTGGGACTTGTGATTTCCTTGTTTTTTGACCGATTTTTAAAAATCAAGCTTTACCCTAGTAACCAATCCTTGAAGAGGTAGTGAGTCGGTTTGGTCCTGTGGTTAGAATGTAGGACTCTCATCTGGCAGCCTCCTGGTTGGATTCCGCAGTCCTCCTCAAACCCAGTCATGTAGCCTTGGGCTAGTCATGGCTCTCTTTCCGGGCTCTCACAGGCCCACAGGGTGGAGAAGAACAGAATGTTTGTCAGCAGCTTTGAGTCCCCTTAAAGGGTGAGAAAAGCTGGACATAAAAGCCAACTCCTTCTGTTCCTGTGGGATACTTTAATACTATTTTTCTTCTAACACTGGTATTTTTTCCAGCAGTGGTGAGGCCCAAAGTACATTATGCAAGACCGTCTCATCCTCCACCGGATCCGCCAATCCTGGAAGGCACCCTGGGGGGCAACGAAGCGCGGCTGCCCAACTTTGGTTCCCATACAGCGGTCCTCATGGACTCGGAAGCGTTCCGCCAGCGATACTCCTATCCCGAAAGGCTGGTCCGGAGCAGGAGCTCCGATATTGTGTCTTCAGCTCGGAGGCCAATGAGCGATCCTGGCTGGAACAGGCGGGCCGGGAACGAGGAGAGAGAACTTCCTGTGCCCGGTGGCAGCATCGGGGGGACATCCTTGATTACGGCTCCTCAGTCGTCCTCTTCGTCCCCTAGCAAAGATTCCGGCCGAGGAGAGGTAAGAGTGGGAAACCTCAATCCTTATAGGTGGCTTTTCTAATAAATTCTTCCATTAAATATCTATCCATCCATCCATCCATCCATCCTATCTATCTAGCATCTTTATTCTCCCCCCCCCCAAAGATCTCAGGATGGGGTACACCATTAAGCCCAAAATATAAAAATGAACATACTGTCCCAAAAGCTAAATGTCTTCTAAGTTAGATGTCACTGCAATAGAGGGTGATGTCCACTCCGAAAACAAAATTATTGACCAGGACAAAAAGAAAGCTGCTTTTATTATTATTATTATTATTATTATTATTATTATTATTATTATTATTATTATTATTATTATTATTATTATTATTATTATTATTATTATTATTATTATTATTATTGTTGTTGTTGTTGTTGTTGTTGTTATTGTTATTGTTATTATTATTATTATTATATGCCCAAGAGGTTAGGATTCAGCAAAGGGAGTTGAGCTGTGTGTAGGAATCTTTTCAAGTGTGCTTATGTACAGCAGTGGGGAATGAGGAAAGAGACTGAGAACCTAAGAGGAGCCCTGCTGGATGAGGCCACAGCTCACTTAGTCCAGCATCCTGCCCCACACAGTGGATGCACCAATTGCTTCTGGACGTTTCAAGCAGAAAGCAGAGCCTTCACCTGCACCCGACTCCTTGCAAATGCTCTTGGGAGGCATCCTGCATCTCTCTCCAACCTAAAGGGCATCCATTCTAGACAAGAACCTAAGAGGAGTCCCACTGGATCGCGCCACAGCCCACCTAGGCCAACATCCTGTCTCACATGATAGCCCACCAATTGTTTCTGGGCGTCTCAAGGAGAAGACAAAAGCAGAACCTTCACTTGTTTTCAAATCCATGCAGCTGGCCTTGAGAGGCCTCCTGCCTGGCTCCTCAGCCTGGGCATCCATTCTAGTAGCCATTGATACACCTGTCCTCCACGAATCCGTCTACCCCTTTCTCAAAGCCATCAAGGCTGGTTGCTGCCACCACCTCCTCGGCCTCTTCTGGCATTGGATTCGGGTTGCATCTTTGCATATTCCTATATGATTAACCAATTACATTTAAAAGCTGCAGCAAAGGTGTGACATGGCTGAGGACCATTTAAATTTTAACTCAAGCTGATAACAAGAGAAGCTAGCAACGGCTGGCTTATCAGTTCAAAGCCAAGCTCGAACATTGCGGCTGGGCCGTTTCTTATCTGCTTGTTCTCAGCTTATTTTTACATCCCTATGCTGCCTGTCCATTTAGATCCCAACTGAACTGGATTCTTTTGCAGTTTACAGAAAATGTATTTTCTCTATCACACAACACTAGAACCAAGGGGCATCTATGAAGCTGACGGGTAGGAGAGTCGAATCAGACAAGGGGAAGGATTTCTTCACCCAGACGGTCATCAGTTTATGGAACTGGCTGCCGGAAGAGGTGGTGACAGCAACCAGCCTAGATGGCTTTAAGGTAGACAAATTCATGGACGACAGATGTATCAGTGGCTACTAGAATGGATGCCCAAGTACATCTTTCAAGCTGTGGGGACAATCAGGATGCTTCTGAGGCCATTTGCTGGGATTCGAGAGCAGGAGGTTTGCCCTTGCCTCTGCTTGAGATGCCCATGAGCAGTTGGAGGGCCATGGTGTGAGACAGGATGCTGGACTAGATGGGCAGTGGCCTGATCCAGCAGGGCTCCTCTGAGGTTCTTATGTATTAGATGGGCTGTGGCCTGATCCAGCAGGGCTCCTCTGAGGTTCTTATGTATTAGATGGGCTGTGGCCTGATCCAGCAGGGCTCCTCTTAGGTTCTTATGTATTAGATGGGCTGTGGCCTGATCCAGCAGGGCTCCTCTTATATTCTTATGTTCTTACCAGCAGCCACAGTTCTCTCTGCCCGTCTCCATTTTGGCTTCACAGCCCTGGGAATGGTTCCTAGAATCTGCCACGAACCGGTTTTCTGCAAGGGGAGGGCTTCTGGCTGTGCAAATCCATCTTGGCCGCCAGTGATCATAACACTGTGTTGTGTTATGTTTCCCTGAGTTGTAAACTCAATAATATCACAAGCATCGGTCAGAAAAGGGTGGGTTGAGTTTGGTTCCCGCGAACATTAAGGACCGTTCTGTTTCCCACCAAAAGGCTGAGGAGCGGAAAGACAGCGACGATGAGAAGTCTGACCGGAACAAACCCTGGTGGAGGAAGCGCTTTGTTTCGGCTATGCCAAAAGGTACGGGCTTCTGGAGTGAATGGTCTGGGTTATCCTCACATGGCCAATCTCTCTTCAGTAGGCTTGTGAGGTACCATTCTTCAACACATTGGGCCGTCCAGACGGGAGGGAGATCAGAGTCTGAAACCCCCAGTTGGCTAAGTCTAGAATGGTTGTTCCCTAAGGTCTTCATCGTTCCATTCTTCTCATGGGAACATCTGCAATTCCTATCAAAAACAGCTCTGGTCCAAATGAGATATTTATCTTGAAGATCTGTTTATTTGTACCCAGTACTTTTTGGCTTTTTCACCCGTTCACCACCTATGGTTAAAGGTTCCTTTTCTCTTTCGTTCTTTTGTTCCTTTTCCCTCCTGCGTCACCAGCTCCAATCCCATTTAGGAAAAAAGAAAAACAAGAGAAGGAGAAAGATGATTTCATGCCTGACCGATACGCCGCTTTGCTTCAAGGTTTGTGGGTTTTCGTTTTCCTTTTAGAGTCTTGAGGCTGATCATTGCTGCTTCCCCCACAATATGCTTAGAAATAGGTTGGTCTCCAGATGTTTAGTTGAATTGAACTGTTTGGTATCTTAAAAACAAATCTCAAGACTCTGGATCATCCTAATTCACCTTTGTCAGGGGCAGATATTCAGTAAGGGGTCAATGAATGGAAATATAGGAAGCTTTTTGGGGAGGTTTTACCTGTGAGCTGGTCCCAGCACAGGAGCAATGCAGTGTTGTGTTAAACTGTTCCCCTGGCATGTTGTTTTCATGATAAGTCAGATATTTCAGGGTTGGTTTGCTGTGGTTTACCTGTTGAGCTGCCAGCGGGTGATGAACTGGGCATCCTAACTGAAGACGTCTGCACTTGGCCTTATTCTGATATATTTCTCAGGACAGAAGTTTGTCATAGGCTGCACTAGCATGTAGGCAGCAGGCCCCTGTTCTGGCCTAAGAACCTAAGAAGAGCCCTGCTGGATCAGGCCACGGCCCATCTAGTCCAGCATCCTGTCTCACACGGTGGCCCACCAGTTGCTTCTGGGCCACCTCAAGCAGGAGACAAAGGCAAAACCTTCACCTGCTCTCAAATCCTTGAAAATGGCTTTAGAGGCATCTTGCCAACCTTTCCATTCATTCTAATAGCCATCGATACACCTGTCCTCCATGAATTTCCCTTTCTTAAAGCCATCTAGGCTGGTTGATGTCACCACCTCTTCTGGCAGCTAATTCCTATGACCCTCTGGGTGAAGAAACCCTTCCAATCCTTCCCCAATAAAGCCAAGTGAATAAAGGCCTTGAGTTTCCACAAGGCCGCGTTCCTTTCCAGCCTGCGGTGAACTTGCGTGGATGGAAACGCAAAGCGTTTGCTGTTTTAAACATCTTTGCTGTTTGCTTAAGCCGAAAGGGATCCACTCTGCTCCTCTGTTCTGGCCTTTCAGATGACCCCACCCCCAGGCTGAGCGCTCAGGTCCAAGCAGCGGAAGATATCCTGGACAAGTACAGGAACGCTATTAAGCGGACCAGCCCCAGCGAGGGGGCCGTGGTGAACTACGACGCCGCAGGTGAGAGTCCTTGCCTCCGGCCCCTGTTGCAGAGGGGAGCCGGGGGGTTCGGGGGACGGCAGAGGCCTGGCTTTGGCCTGGTGGTCAGGTGGGGATTGCTAACCGTTTTGCAACTCACTTGGTGGAATGGGCTTAGATGCTCTGGGAGACGGCGAAAGCATCCACGACTCCCCACGGGACGACGCCATGCAGAACATGTCGGCCGACGACTTGCCCGATTCCGCCAGTCAGGCGGCGCAGCCCCAGGATTCGGCTTTCTCTTACAGGTGAGGGAACCGTGTGTGGATGCCGTTGACCAATGGGAGAGAGAGAGTGGGACACTCTAGATGTTTCGGTCCAAACATGGTCTGGGGTTGTGCATGGGGAAGGCGGGTTGCTCTGCCTCCCGACAGTAAAGGCTAGAGTCTTGGAGTCTAGACAGTGACTGGGGAAAACGCACGCCCAAATATCTGCACAGGCTTGACTGTTAACTGTCCCAGCATGAACCACAAGGTGTGCGTGTGTCAGGTAAAAATGGCAGAGGAGAATCCATACGTGCTTCTTTTTGATCCATGGGACAGTGGTAGGTCTCTTCTGTGGTGGCCCCCAAATTGCCGAAGGACCTTTCCTCCGAATGGTCTCAACCTCCTTTAGCAGCTGGTGGGCCTCTGTTAGATGGGATGCTGGACCAGGCCCAGAAGGACTCCTCTTATATTCTTATCTAAAAAGGATGCCTAGGTACCACCTCCAGGTTAGAGAGACAAAGAGGATGCCACTGAAATTCATTTGCCAGGAATCAAGATCAGGTGAAGGTTTGCCTTTGTCTTCTGCTTGAGGTGCCCAGAAGCAACTGGTGGGCCACTGTTTGAGGCAGGATGCTGGACTAGGCGAGCGGTGGCCTCATCCAGCAGCGCTCCTCTTGTTTTCTTAAGTTCTTGCGAGCGGGCCACGGTGGTTTCACTGAGTCCTCAGCATTTTTAGAGGACTTGGTAGTATGATACTGAACTACACAGGGGTTTGCAGGAACCACATTGTAGCCCCCTACAAAACGGGAACACACCTCTCTTCTCTGGTGTATTTCTCTTGAAGTGTCTCTGGGTTTCGAGCAGCGGTAGCAACATTTTTTTAGTGTTGGGATATTTTCCTGAGCCTTGTGAGATTGCGGCAACATTTGTCTCTTCCTCACTTGTGAACTGCGATGAACAACATTGATTTGAACAACATTGAACACCTCCTATGGGAAGCTGCATTCGGAACAGAAATTATCATTATTTTTTTCCTGCAGAGACGCAAAGAAGAAATTGCGGCTCGCCCTCTGCTCGGCCGATTCGGTGGCCTTCCCCATGTTGTCTCACTCCACGCGGAATGGCCTTCCAGACCACACAGACCCTGAAGGTACACGTTCTTGAAATTAGCGTGCATTTCCAAAACTCCGGCCCCGGAAATGTGCTTCCCTCTGAAATTAGCCAGAAACATGGCGCAGCCTGTGGCTGGTTTTTAAACCCTCAAAGCCCGGAGGAAACGTACACAGAGCCACTTCCTGGCAGCGATAGGTTCACCCAGACCCTGACCCCTAATAGGACCCCTTCCCGGCCATTTCTGAGATGTCACGGTGTTCCTTTGCTATCCATTTCATCCCCTGCCAGACAACGAAATTGTGTGCTTTTTGAAAGTCCAGTTGGCCGAAGCCATCAATCTCCAGGACAAGAACCTCATGGCTCAGCTTCAGGAGACCATGCGCTGCGTCGGGCGCTTCGACAACCGCACCTGCCGCAAACTGCTGGCGTCAATTGCTGAGGATTACAGGTGGGCCTCGTGCGTTCAGCTCCCAGCCGTTTCTTCAGGCGGTAGATCTGTTAGTCCACCGAACTGAGGGTTCCCCCTGGCCTTGGCCAGCATCAGCGGCCGGCCACACCTGGAGACGCTCGTACCAGGGATGGGCACGAATGTATTTTCTGCACTCGATTTGTCTCGAATCAAATGCAAGAAAACTTCTACTCGTTCGAATAGACCCCCTTTGAATGCGTTAGGATTTGATTCGATACGAATGTTTGATATGAGTCCCTTGCGTATCTGAAAGCGTCAAATCTGCCCTGAATCCTCTTTGAATTCACTCTCAATTCATTTCAAAGCCATTGCAGATGTCACTGGTGCCGCCGCTTTCCTGCCTCCCCAGGTTCACCAGTGTGACAAAGCTTCATTCAGATGTTCCAGAGCGTTCGATTGGAATTCAAATGTCTGAATTTTGAATGTTAAAATATTCATGCAGATCACTAGCTCTTAAGGCAGATTTTGGGAACCCAGCCTGTCCCCTCCTGCGTGCCATCGTGAGCCAGTTTGGTCTAGTGGTCAGGGAGCCGGACTCCTATCTGGGAATACCAGGCTCGATTCTGCCCTCCCCCACAAAGCCAGCTGGGTGACCTTGGGCTAGTCACAGCTCTCTTCTGAGCTCTCACAGCCCCACCCACCTCATGTCTGTTGTGGGGAGAAGAACAGAAGGTTTGTCAGCCGCTTTGAGTCCCCTTAAATGGGTGAGAAAAGTGGGGTAGAAAAGCCAACTCTTCTTCACCTTCTTTTTCTATCCTGAGCGCTGCAAGTGAGTGATGAGGCCTCTTTCTTCCCCCAGGAAAAGGGGCCCCTACATTGCCTACCTGACGCGATGCCGCCAAGGCCTCCAGACCACCCAAGCTCACCTGGAAAGGCTCTTGCAGCGAGTCCTACGAGACAAAGACGTAGCCAACCGATACTTCACCACTGTGTGTGTGCGGCTCTTGCTGGAGAGCAAAGAGGCAAAGATCCGGGAGTTTATTCAAGGTAACCCCACAAGGGTCTGGTCAGGGCCAAGATAAGAGATCTGGGTTCAGATTTCCACCTCGTGGGGTAACTTTGTACCCTAGCCAGGGTATGCATTTTGAATATGATTATGCTGAATAATTTTAGGATGCACGCACACCCCCATCTGTCCCCATCCCACAGGAAAAATCCTTGCATAAACTAGGCTAAGGTTTGGTTGCAGGAATGAACTGGGCTACAAAGCAATTGTCCCTTTCTCCCTTGCGCTGACTGGGGGCCCTTAAGCTCCCTGTGAAGTGGCCAAGATCGAAGGGAGAGGGGAGGGTGAAACGGCCCCGTGACGGAAGAGGGAGACGAAACTGGCCAAGTTCTTTGGCTTCTGCTGGTGAGGCTGTGGAAGCATTGAGATGGTAGAAGAAGGCGCTTCTTCTGGTGCTTCCTGGGACACCGTAGCATTGGGGCAACCCCTTGCTGGCTGTGGCCTTAACTCAGGAGCTAAGCAGGAGGGCACAATTCACGGCAAGGAAGTCCTGTATCCTCAGAGGTCCCTGCGGAATCACTTGATGGTCCCAAAATGGCGACCGTGGGACCACACGATGTTGCAGATAGTAACACACACTTAGACCCAATGAACTTAAGCCTTTTTCTGCACTAGGCCTTATTCTTGGGTAGAGACCTGCTAGTACAGACTGCGACAGACCCTGTGTAGAGCCTCTTACAGTCTGCACTACCATGAGTATGGCAGGTCTCTGTTCTGGGATATCACCTGGAATAATAAGGATCAGTACAGAAGGGGCCTCAGGGCCTCCTTCCCAGCCCGGTCGTTCCCATGCAGTTTACAAATACAGCAGCAGGGACTCAGAGAAAGGCCTCTGGAATAGAGGGCAGCTTCTGCGGGCCGCTTGGAGGAGCTGAGTATGGAAAATGGAGGTGGCTGGAAAGAGATCATGGCGGTCTACAAATCGCTGCAGGGATGACAGGTGCAAGAGGAGGCAAGCTAGGACTGGTGGGGCGGAACTGGAAATAAGGAGACTGAGATTCGACATTTGTACAATTTGGTCTTATGGCCAGAGCACCAGATTCCTCCCTCCGTAGTCCCCAGGGTTGATTCCGCACTCCTCCAGGAAGCTAGCTGGGTGACCTTGGGCGTGTCACGGCTCTCTTCCTGAGCTCTCAGAGCCCCACAGGGTGTCTATTGTGGGGAGAAGAACAGAAGGTTTGTCAGCAGCTTTGAGTCCCCTTAAATGGGCGAGAAAAGTGGGTAGAGAAGCCAGCTCTTCTTCAGCATTGCGTTAGATGGCTCACATAGGCTGGCTTTTATGGGCGGCTTTCAGGCAGAGAATGAGTGGAAAGGCCATCAGGTCGTTGCCCTAAGGCGGGGGTGGAAAGGTGACTTCTTAAGGTATCCAATGGCTCTGTGGCTGCATCCTGCAATAGAAGGGCTGGTGGTTGCAGTTTCCCAGAGAGAATTACAATTCTGAGCATCTGCTGAGCCTCCCTGTGGCGGGAGGCCTTGGGTCTTTCTCCCTTCTCAGCCCAGTGGTTTCCCGTTCTTCCTCTCTGGCCAAAGATTTCCAGAAGCTGACCGCGGCGGACGACAAAACGGCCCAGGTTGAAGACTTCCTGCAGTTCCTCTATGGGGCGATGGCCCAAGACGTCATCTGGCAGAACGCCAGCGAAGAGCAACTCCAGGACGCCCAGCTGGCGATTGAGCGCAGCGTCATGAACCGCATCTTCAAGCTGGCCTTCTACCCAAACCAAGATGGGGACATCCTGCGTGACCAGTAAGGGGGAGCGTGGCTGGACGGGCCTGGGCTTGCTTTGCATTTGGTTAAATGGTTGACGACCCAAATACCTAAAGCCTTGGCCCGTATTGACCTGCCCTTGTCTGTAGATCTTTGGGGAGGCCTTCCTGGGTTGTGCTACCACCTTCAGTAATTAAAGGACTGAGGACCTGGAATAGGGCCTTCTCAGTGGTGGCCTCCGAACTATAGAACGATCTCTCAGAAAACGCCACCAGCTCTGCAGCTCGGGCTTAGCATGAGAGAGATGCCAGCTGGAGGCCTTGTTTTTAATTTTGACCTCCTTTTTCTCAGGCTTCTCCATGATCACATCCAGAGGCTGTCTAAGGTTGTGACTGCAAATCATAAGGCGCTTCAAATCCCAGAGGTAATTTCTTCCAGATTCCATAAAGGGACGTGTTCCCTGTGATGACAGTCCTTCATCTAGGATGGAATGGGAGGGCATGAGTGCTTATCTCGACTCCATAGGACAAACCTTTCCCTGCTCTCAAATCCAAGCAAATGGCCTTAGAAGCAGCCTGCTTCCCCCCCCTCCGAAAGATGCACCTAGGCATTCATTCTAGTGGCCATTGATACATCTGTCATCCATTAATTTGTCTAACTCTTCCTTAAAGCCCTCTATGCTGGTAGCTGTCACCACCTCTTCCGGCAGCAGATTCCATAAACCAATGACCCTCTGGGTGAAGAAATGCTTCCCCTTGTCTGATCCGACTCTCCTACCCATCAGCTTCACAGATGCCCCCTTGGTTCTAGTGTTGTTCGGTAGAGAAAATACATTTTCTCTATCCACCTTTTCTATATCCTGCATAATTTTATATACTTCAATCAGGTCCCCTCTTAAATGCCGTCTCTCCAGACTGAAGAGGCCTAGACGTTGCAGCCTGGTTTTGTAAGGGATTTTGTTCCAGACCCTCAATCATTCTGGTTGCCCTTTTCTGCACCTTTTCCAGTTCCTCAAGATCCATTTTGAGATATGGTGACCAGAATTGTACACAGTATTCTAAATCTTTGGCTACAGCCCTTTAATGGTGTTGATTTTCCTGTTAGGGCTAAGGGCTTAGTTGCTCCTAAGCTTCAGAAGCTAAGAGGCGCTCTGCTGGATCAGGCCACAACCCATCTGGAACCAGGGGGCATCCATGAAGCTGATGGGCAGGAGAGTCAGACAAGGGGAAGTATTGTTTCACCCAGAGGGTCATCAGTCTGTGGAATTTACTACCAGAAGATGTGGACAAATTTATGGCTGATGGGTGTATCAATGGCTACTGGAATGGATGCCCAGGTTTGGGGAGACAGGCAGGATGCTACTAAAGACCATTCACAATGAGTGAAGGTTTTGCCTTTGTCTTCTGCTCGAGATGCCCAGAAGAAAATGGTGGCCACTGTGTGGGAGAGGATGCTGAACTAGATGGGGCTGTGGCCTGATCCAGAAGCTCTTATCTACTCCAGCATCCTTCCGCACAGTGGCCCACTAGCTGCTTCTGGCCATCTCAAGCAGAAGATGAAGGCAAAACCTTCCCCTGCTCTCCACCCCTGAAAATGGCCTTTAGAGGCCACCTACCTGCCTCTCCAACGGAAGCAGTTCCTGCCACCTGCTCTAGTAGCCGTTGATATACTTGTCCTCCATGAACTAAGAGAAGCCCAGCTGGATACTTGGGTTGAATCCCACCCTACCCAGCTGCTCTCCAGGTTCTCTTAACTTCCCCATTTCACACTGAAACCAATTGCTCCTTAGGTGCTCCGTGTTGCCGGAACCAAGCCGGAACGGATAGGGCGGGATGGCTGTGTCTGTGGGTCAGGTCACCCCATTGTAGGTTGACACCAGTTGCTTCTCCTTGGCATGCAGGTCTATCTCCGCGAAGCCCCCTGGCCGTCAGCTCAGTCTGAGATCTGCACCATCAGTGCCTACAAGACTCCCCGGGATAAGCTGCAGTGTGTCCTGAGAATGTGCTCCACCATCATGAACCTGCTCAGTCTGGCGAATGAAGACTCTGTCCCCGGGGCAGATGACTTCGTCCCTGTCCTTGTCTTTGTACTCATCAAGGTAAGGCGGAGGCCTGCGCAGGCCGCTGCAGGTAGAAATCTCAGCCAGGTTGGTCTAGTGGCCAGGGAGCCGGACTCTTATCTGGGAATACCAGGTTCGATTCCGCCCTCCCCCATGAAGCCAGCTGAGTGACCTTGGGCTAGTCCCAGCTCTCTTCTGAGCTCTCACAGCCCCACCCACTTCAGGGGCGCTGGCCCAAGGGCGGTGGGCTTACCACCTTGGGTCCATGGCACCTCCGGCTTAAACAGGCTCAGTTTCCTGCTCTGAAACCTGCAGCTCTGGCTCAACAGATAGTAGAGTTGGCTTTTCTCCCCCGCTTTTCTCCCCCCTTTAAGGGGACTCAAAGTGGCTGACAAACCTTCTGTTCTTCTCCCCCCAACAGAACACCCTGTGAGGCAGGTGGGGCTGTGAGAGCTCAGAAGACAGCTGTGACTAGCCCAAGGTCACCGAGCTGGGTTCATGGGGGAGGGCGGAATCGAACCTGGTATTCCCAGACAAGAGTCCGGCTCCCTGGCCACTAGACCAAACAACCGAAGATGTAACATTTTAAGTGTCTTCCAAAGAAAGCAGAGAGAACATAATTAAAAAGATACAGCAAATGTAATCCAGATGTTTCCACGTGTACACACATCCGTCTTTGATCTCCAGTATCTTGATCAAGTCATTGTGCTGGTGGTGGTGCTACGTTTTTCACCGGTTTTTTCCCAGTGGATTCAGAAATGGCGTCCATGCCTTCTTAGATTTCGCTTCGGCCCATCGGCACATCCTGTCCTTTCCAGGGCACACGGATAGCGCGCTGGGGCATGCCATTCTTCCCCCCACGCGTCCGCAGACCTGGTAGGGATGTCCAAGAATGTTCTTTTGACATTCTGAGTCGATTCAAATATTTCAAAGTTGCGTTTGATTCAAATTACTTAAATTCAGATTTAGTAAAATTTGATTCAAATTAAGCAGATTCGAATCTATTCAAATTTCTTATTGGAATTTGCACTTATAAATGTCGACAAGATGTGTAGGTGCCCATACGCTTCTTCCTGACGTTCGTATGCGTGCGCATGTGTCCTTACAAATGCGTTTGCATCCCGTAGTTATCCCATACGCAACCCGTTTTTGCACCGTACAGATCTGTACAAATGTGTACGGATGCAGGAAAGGTCCAGATCTTCAAGTACGCATGGAGTACTAACCCAAACGCGTACGAATATCTGGATACTTTGAACAAATAGTCCCAAAATTCGACCT
Source organism: Aspidoscelis tigris stejnegeri (assembly GCA_023333525.1). Classification (NCBI taxonomy): domain Eukaryota; kingdom Metazoa; phylum Chordata; class Lepidosauria; order Squamata; family Teiidae; genus Aspidoscelis; species Aspidoscelis tigris. The sequence goes on from JALMGA010000016.1 coordinate 13,504,656, forward strand.
TCAATTTGATTGTTTAAATTCAAATTTAGCGACATTCTATTCGAATTCAAAAGTCGAAATCCGGCTCATTTGTTCAAATTTCGACGAATATTCGTGCGCCTCCCCAGTGCCTGGCTGGCACCATCTTTATCCCAGACTGCGCATGCCCCAGCGCCATCACCAGGACAGTGTTGGCGCGTTGCGCATGCGCGCTTGTGTTTGAGATGATCTCACCTCAGGCAACCTGCCCAGCACCATAGAGGTGTGGATGGGGTTTCCTAGAGCCGAAGCCTGCACGGAAGGGGCTGTTTCTCCCGTGCAGTGTCATTAGCAGACGTCCACTGCTGCCGTTGGTAACCCAGGCATGACCTTGTTGCTTCTCTCTTAGGCCAACCCCCCCTGCCTGTTGTCCACTGTCCAGTACATCAGCAGCTTTTACGCTAACTGTTTAACTGGGGAGGAGTCCTACTGGTGGATGCAGTTCACGGCGGCCGTTGAGTTCATCAAGACCATCGACGAACGCAAGTGAAGATGCCCAGCGGCCCGCGGAGAAGGCGCTCCTCTCGGAATGTATCGCTCCCTGTTCGCTGCCCGTGGCGGACGACCAGGCGGAGAAGCTGCCCTGCGTAAATACTGTATAGAGCCCGGTATTTTAAAGCGAGACCGTTACTAGCCAGCCTAATCCCGTGAGGATGGTTTGGGGGAACCGTTCTGGTCGTAGATCAGTTTTTTGAACGACACAAAAGGAGAGAAAAACGAAAAACAAACAGCCCCCTTTTCCTTTAGAAACTAGCACTGCGTCTAAGCGCAATCACAAAGGGACCACGTCTTACGATAACCCTGGGAACTGCGGGCTGTTCTCTTCTGCCACGGCCTCCATGTCAGAATCTTTTCTAACTCTTAGTTCACGTTACAGTTTTTAAAAAAAAAATACCCCTTTTTTTAACCTAGGAAAACTCTGAGCTCGGACTTTCTTAACCATCTTTATTTGCTCGCAAAGTTTTCTTGGTGAGCGGGAAAGGCGGCCGCGGAAGGCGAGATCGAAATCATGGAAGATTTGTGTAAATATAAACCGTCACTGTATGTTTAACAAACTTCTGCCGCCGTTGGCCTTGACACTCTACCTTTCTTGCAGCAGGGTGTGCAACCTCTTCTGTTCTGGGCATCTGGTATCGTCTTCACTGGACCTTTAGCTGCATTTTGGGGTGCGGAAGGGGGGTGACTTCTCAGTATTTATTGCAATGCAAATGCTTACTAAGTGTTACTAAAACTGGAAATTATTCATAGGGCTTTTCATTAACATATTTGTTTTAATCTTGGACGGGGCATTAGTTTATTCATCTGTTGCACAAGGGAAAAAATAAAGGTGAGGTTTGGGACTTAAAGGGGAAGAAAGATTGAAGAGAAATTATAATATAAGAAAAGCAAAGCATCATTATCTTATGTTTGATTTGTGGGAGGGGTTGGTGACCCCTTTCTGAAATACTGTGTATACTGTAAAAACCCCAAATGAAATCCCCCCTCCCTCTATGAAACCAGAAACTGTAATATATATTTTGATTATTCATATTAAAAACATACGCCAAGCGTTTGGGTGAAGAGTATCTGATGGCACTTCTTCGGCTTCCGTTCGCAGGCTGTTGAGCGCTTCGCACAGCATGCGTTTGCCTTTCCTTTTGGCGAGGAGGCCAAACTGTTCAAGTTCTCGGAGGACGGATTGGACGTGTCACTGCTGGGGAAACCGGGTGCCCCTGCCGTCCCCCTAGGGCAGCTGGAGACCACATCTCCTCCTCCTCCTCCTCCCTCCGGGGGCTCTGGGGCCCTTTCTGTACTTGGCCTTATTCTGGAATATATCTCAGGATAGCCGTTTGGTGGCCACAAGCTAATGGGGGCTATGGCTGGTCTCACTGGGGGTCTTCCACAGTCTGGACTCTTAGCTGGGAATACCGGGTTCAATTCCGCCCTCCCCCATGAAGCCAGCTGGGTGACCTTGGGCTAGTCACAGCTCTCTTCTGAGCTCTCACAGCCCCACCTACCTCACAGGATGTTCTGTTGTGGGGAGAATGGAAGGTTTGTCAGCCGCTTTGAGTCCCCTTAAATGGGTGAGAAAAGTGGAGTAGAAAAGCCAGCTCTTCTTCTTCCATTGGACTTGAGGTCGCCCCCTTGGCCCTTTTTAGAATCTGGGGGAGAGCAGGACTCTACCGTGGGGGTCACAACCTGAAATGATTTGCGGCCTGATGGGTGTGTTTCTCTACCCCTGCCTTTCCCCTAAACAATGTTACAACATTTATATGACTTCATTCTGCAAGCCAGTATATTTTTTTTTCTTCCCCTGGATTGTCTAAAAGGAAAACACTATACAAAACTAAATTTTGAAACCTTTGGGGGTTTTGCTTCAGCACTTCACCTATAGTTTTAGTGGTGTCATGAGCAACAGCTTTAATTAGTGGGGTTCTCCAAACACAGAGGTATTTGGCTAGCAGAAATTTAGAAAGTCAGACCTTTCCTACTGAACCAGGTGAATTTCTGCCTGCTTCTGCAATGTTTTAAGCCATAGGAAGGGAAAGCATTTAAATTTGTGTTCCTAGGCTGACACCTAGTGGCCAAATATCTATACTGCACCCTCAGTGGCCAGAGCCAAATTTTAGAATTCTGGAAAAGGTAACACTGTTGGAAGGAGTTTTCCCTTCTCGCACTGAAAGACAGAGGTGTGTGCAGAAGTTTTTGTCCTGACTTGGAGCAAGGAGAGCTAGGGGTGACAAGGTGAAGCATTTTTTCACTCAGAGGGTCATCGATCTATGGCGTTTACGTGCAGAAGAGACGGTAAGAGCAACCAGCCTGGATAACGTCAAGAAGTTAGTTAGCTCCTCTCCTGCTAAGCAGAATATCCAGTGACTCCGGTCAGCAGCCAGATTTATGGCTTTGTCCCATTTTACATTCGTCTGTTCAAGATCATTTAGAAATGTTCGACGCCAGGGGTTAAGCGGCCTTCCTCTTTGCCCGTGACCACCTGGTAGTACCCACGCCATTGCCACTTGGGGGGTTTTCTAACTGTCCATCGGTACAACATGGCTTTTAGAAAGGATTAGATAATTTCTTGGAGGTCAGGTGGATCAGTGGCTACTAGAATAGATGTCTAGGTACCACCTCCGAGTTGGAGAGACATCATTAAAGCATCAACTATTTTATCTGCTTCCAGAAACCATTTGAGGGGAATTGAGCAGGTGAAGATTTTGCCTTCGTCTTCTGCTTGAGATGCCCAGAAGCCAGGATGGGATGCTGGATCTGGAAGGGGCTGTGGCCTGATCCAGCAGGGCTTATCTCACATTCTAAACTTAACTTTATCATTCTCTGCCATTGGGACAGAATGTGCAAAATGTCAAAGTCATAAACGGTTTGTCACCTTTTTAAGATGACAAAAGAATGATCCATTCTTTTCCATTTAAAATATTACAGATTTTAAAAAGGCACACCTTTTGAAGGAAAGGACAAATAGGTTAGGAAACCATAGTTAGGCTCATCAGTGCAATTAAAGCACGGCTCTTACCTGTTGCATTTTATGTCCGTGAAAGCTGGACGTTGAGAAACATCAGGAAAAACAATAGCTCAAGACTTTGGATTACTGGACTACAGACGGTGCCTGAGAATGCGGGAAGAATAAATCATTAAAAAACACTGCTTCAGCTGACATGCAAATCCTTGTGGAAATTTTTAACATTTTTATCCTGCTGTAATGCCTTGCTAAATCCTGGTCAAAAGTATTTCTTTAGGAAGCACAAAAGCACTTTTATTGCTGCAGGAGGCCTTATGCAGCCATTTCTAGAGAGCCCTCTGGCTTCAATTTACTATTATTATTTTTTCAAATGACACCAACTTACAAACTGCCACATAACTTGGAAAAAAAATCAGGCATACCGTACTTTTTCCAAAAAACTTTGTCTTCCTGTTTCTTTGCGCCACTTCAGGGAGAATCAAATTGACTGGGCTTTGGTCAACTTAAAAACAAAACAATAAACTCTGCATCTATTCCCTGTGGCCCTGCTAGACATGACTTACATTGGTTTATTAGATTTCCCTCTATAGCGGTGGTTCTCAACCTTCCTAATGCCGCGACCCTTTAATGCAGTTCCTCATGCTGTGGTGACCCCCAACCTAACCCTAATCCTAACCCACAACCCTAAAATTATTTTCGTTGCTACTTCATAACTCTAATTTTGCTACTGTTATGAATCGTAATGTAAATATCTGATACGCAGGATGTATTTTCATTGTTACAAACTGAACGTAGTTAAAGCATCGTATTCACATCAACCACAGCAGAATATAAAAGTGTTGTTTTACCTCCAGTTCTGCTGCTTTCTACACAGAAGCTGCTCTCTACTGTATCCGTATGGGGTGTACGTGATGGGGTTGGCGCGATGATGTCATCACGCCAGGTACTCGTAGGTGGGCGTACCTGCATGTGGGCGCACCTGCCTGCAGTCGGATAGAGGAGCACAAGGTGTCTCAGTTCCTATGTGTTTTCCGATGGCCGTAGACCACCCCTGTGAAAGAGAAGATCGACCCCCAAAGGGGTCATGACCCACAGGTTGAGAACCACTGCTCTATTGCCTTAAAATAGTCCACTGTAGTTCACCTCCACTATGCCGCTGGCTTATCTCAGTTGACTGAAATTCCTCCGGAGATATGGCCTTGCACTGGTTGACTGATCCTTCCTTCTCAGGGTCGCACCACTGGTTTTATATTGGTTGACCAGTTCTCTGTCTTTCCCCTAACAACTCGGGGCCCATTTGCTCTGGTATGCAATTAGAGCAGTGATGGCTAACCTTCTGAGCTTGCTGTGTCAAAATTCACAAGAAAACCTAGCTTAACTCAGGTGCTGCGTCACATCTAGAAATATCCATAATATTGTGATATTTGTAGCTCTAGTAAAATAGTTATATTTTTGATATATGTATTTTATTAAAAACAAAAACAAATAATTCTTTACATTAGTGACTTTTGTGGCTGAATTTCGTTTGCTAAATCTTCAATTGAAAGTTGGTATTTTGTACATTTCAAGAACAAGCAATCACTACATGCCCAGGTGCCAGGGTGACCAGGTGTGTCACCCAAAAGGGCTTGGCGTGTCACCTGTGACAGGCGTGTCATAGGTTGGCCATCACTGAATTAGAGCTTTACCAGAGCTGTGCTAATTGCATACCAGAGGCCTACGTGTGAATTCAGGCTAGGTTTCCAGAGGTGACAATCATGTGGCATGGTTTGCATTCCATGGTGGTTTGTGGGAATTGGAGTTGTGGCATTAAATGAAGTATATGAGAGCCTAAGAGGAGCCCTGCTGGATCAGGCCACAGCCCATCTAGTCCCTAAGAACCTCAGAGGAGCCCTGCTGGATCAGGCCACAGCCCATCTAGTCCCTAAGAACCTCAGAGGAGCCCTGCTGGATCAGGCCACAGCCCATCTAGTCCCTAAGAACCTCAGAGGAGCCCTGCTGGATCAGGCCACAGCCCATCTAGTCCCTAAGAACCTCAGAGGAGCCCTGCTGGATCAGGCCACAGCCCATCTAGTCCATAAGAACCTAGGAGGAGCCCTGCTGGATCAGGCCACAGCCCATCTTGTCCATAAGAACCTAAGACAGTGATGGGCAACCTATGACACGCGTGTCACAGGTGACACGCCAAGCCCTTTTGGGTGACACACCTGGTCACCCTGGCACCTGGGCATGTAGTGCTTGCTTGTTCTTGAAGTGTACAAAATACCAACTTTCAATGGAAGATTTAGCAACAAAAGTCACTAATGTAAAGAATTATTTGTTTTTGGTTTTAATAAAATACATATATCAAAAATATAACTTCTTTACTAGAGCTACAAATATCACAAAATTATGGATATTTCTAGATGTGACACAGCACCCGAGTTAAGCTAGGTTTTCTTGCGAATTTTGACACACCAAGCTTAAAAGGTTCGCCATCACTGACCTAAGAGGAGCCTTCCTAGATCAGGCTACAGTCCATCTAGCCCAGCATCCTGTCTCACACAGTGACCCACCAATTGCTTCTGGGCTTCTCAAGCAGAAGACAAGGGCCAACCCCTCACCTGCTCTAAATTCCCTGTAAATGGCTATTAGAGGCGACTTGCCTGTCTCCGACTGAGCAGCAATACCTGGGGATCCATTCCAGGCAAGAATCTTAAGACGAGTCCTGCTGGACCAGGCCTATAAATTGCTTCTGGGCATCTCAAGGAGAACACGGAGGCAAGACCTAGAGCCGCTCTCAGACCCCTGCAAAGGGCCTTCAGGGGCGTCCTGCCTGTCTCTCCAACCTGGACATGGTATCTACACAAGCAATGGGCCACTGGGTGAGACAGGTGGGTCGTGGCCCGAACCAAAATGGCTCCACTTACGTTCTGATGGCGTAGGTACAAAAAAACCTTTGGCTTGTGTGTGTGGCTGGAACGGCGTTGTCTAGTGTTTGTCCACTTTGGATGGCTGCTGCTGACCAGAGTGCAGGGTCATTTCTTGCCTGGGTTGCCTTCCCATAAGCTCCAGGGTCCGCTACCTGTTGGTTTCCGAGCTCAAAACCCTCTGATGCAAAACCCACCTCCGGGACCGGTGTCCGTTGCAGCTGCTGCCATTGGCTGCCACCTTCCCACACCTGGAAAGGTGTTTTTGCGCCGCGCCAGGCCAGGCTGCGCCTTACGATGACAGACGCCGGCGTCCCTGCTGCGTGGCTGACCTTGAATCTCTCTCTCTCTCTCTCCCCGCCAGCATTTTTCATCCCCCGGAAGAATGCATTTGGGGACCTTTCTATCATTAAGTGGATTTACAGCAATTTCCTTATGTGTTTTCTCCAAGGAATTGTGTTATGAGAGGCACATTAAATCTCCATTAATACCTCATTATCCTACTGATAAGATTACCATGATAATGAGGCAGAAATTCTAATTGTCTCCCTTTGTATTGTGTCTTTCATTAATATCATATACCTGGAAGCCAGGGGCTTTTTGGCGGGGAGGGGGGAAAGTAGGTCTTTAGCCAACAAACCTGGGTGGGTGGTGAGCAGCTCATAGGCAAACCTACCCTCCACCCCAGGTGTCTGGGGAGAAAGGACTGGGGGTAACTCACCCCGAGACGGAAGGCCGTATCCGGATGCCGCATTGCAAGGTTGTCAGCTGCTTATTTGGACGCCGCTTGGGGCAACGGCTGAGTCGGATCCGTCTCGCAGGGTTCGAACCTACAACTCTCTCCTCTTGGCAGGGCGCTTGATCAGCTTTCCAGATCTGGTCATTAGAATCACGTCGGCTTTGAGAAGCAACAGCAACCGTTCCTGATGGGATACGAATCGGAGCCCACTAGATTTTTCCACCTTCTGCACCCCGAAGTCTCTGCTTCCCCCATCCCATGCTTCCAGGCCTGTTTTGGATGCATTTATCCATGCATGTAGAGTTTCCTATCAGCCAGTTAACTTTCTGAGATTCCTAAATGCTGAGCTGCCTCCTTCTCCAAAGATGACCCTGCTGGCCCTTGGCAGGCGGGCGGCTCGATTGACAGCCGTAGCTCCAGAGCCAGCAGGGAGGAAACGAGGGACCGGGGTTCCCATTATTCATCATCACCCTCCTCAACACTCCCCATGGACCCAATAATGAGGCCCTCCATTAAAGGCGGGTCTCCAACCGCTCAGGCAGCCTGGATGGTGGAAGGACCGCTGAGGGAAAGACGACAATCCAAGCAGGGGAGTTTGATCCAGGAGCGGGTCCCAAAAGTCTTGGGTTGTGTCCACACTTGGGGTTTAATCCAGCTTCAGTGCCCTTTCGGAGCGTGAGAACAGATCAGCAGAGGGATGAACTGTTGTCTTTCAGCGTTAAATATCCCACCTTTGGGATAGATAATGTGGAAAGAAAATGACCGGTCACTTTGCTGATGGGTTCTCTCGCTCTGAAAGTGGACTGAAGCTGGATTAAACAGGTGTGATGACAGTTTTGGAGTCTTTACACACTGCTAGAGATACTGAACATTGGGAAAATCCAAAATCAAAATCCTGGCCCTTTGGGCAGATGGTTCCTGATCATGTACAGAGTGCTGTGTTTTCCCTCAGAGGAAGGGGGAGACCTGCATTCAAGTGTCCTCCTCATAGCCTACCCCGCTTTCTAAAGTTCAGTTATGGAAAATAAATGTTTAAAAATCCAGATAATAGGAAGTTTTTCCATGCTGTGGATTGAACATTCTTCTTTTACTGGCCAGGAGCCAATTTGGGTATGGACAACAAATGGATTATTTCTGTCGTCACTGTTAGAATTACGTTCTTCTCTTTTATACAGTCTATTAAAATAGGCAGTGAAATGCAACTTAATACAGGGGCTATAACAAACAATAGAGTCTAATATATCACCACATTTGGGAAATGCCCCTTCTTCAGTTTTACCACCTGTTCAAAAAAACTTGTGTGTGAGGGAAGACCCGGAGGCAAAGAAAACCCAGACTTAAATTTTCCTGCCCTTAAGACTGTGGGATTGGCTGTAGCTCAGTGGTCCTATAAACTATCTGGACAGCAGACAGTTGCTGGTTCGATCCCCAGCCTATCCCTGGAAGTAGGTAATAGCAAACCACTTCTGTATCTCTGCCAAGAAAACTGCATAGAAGGGCCCGTGGAGGTGCCCATGCAGTTAGCCAGGAGTCAGTCATAACTCAAGAGGTACCCAACACTCATCTGACTCTGACTGTGGGGCCTGTTGCAATCGGGCAATCGCTGAAAACCTTTTAGGGAAGCAGCCAGACAAAGTGTCCTGCCATTGTTTCAAAATTTCACCTTTCTGCCCTGGGCCTTATTCTGTATTCCGAGACAAATCCCAGGACAACACCCAGTGCAGAAAGGGCCTGAGTGCCTTTAGCCACTGTTGAGCCAGACTCTGCCCTGCATTATTGGACGAATCAGCACTGGGCGACGGCTATTCTTGGGCTTCTTTTATGCACTTGGATGATGCCTCCACCTTCCTTGGGCAAAGGGAGTTTCCCACAATGCTTTCTGTTTGCGGTGGATCCCTCATTTCCCTATTAGGTCCCTCGGAAGCCCATGCATCTCAAGGGATTTTGCTGCCCCTGGAGAAAGAGAACATGCCCCCCCTTTATAGGCCAGCTCTGGTGCAGCCTATCTGTGCCAGGGCTGTCCTAATTGCATCCCAGAGGCCTAAGTGCCAATAGGCTCCTGATCTTCCATCTGCCATCCTGTGGGAAAGGCAGAGGCTGACGAAACCCTGACTGGGTCACCTCTCTGGCAGTGCCAGCGCCAAACCAGCTGCAAATATCATGTCTCCACCCCTTGGGGTAGCACTGGTGAGACCAAGAGGGCAACCCTGATGCTTGGGCAACTCTGGGCTTCCGTAACTATCGTGCCCAGACTCTTCCCACTGTCTTTTGAGACAGAAGGGTGCCAAGGAAAGGCTCCTGGGCTAATGGCAAGGCCAGATGTGGCTCGTAAGAGCTTTTTGATGCAAAGGGTTCTGGGTAAGGGACGCTCAGGCTTTTACTCTGTCCAGCCAGCCAGCTTTACAGTCGTTCCAATTTGGGGCTGGCTATGGCCGACACACACCATTCTGTTTGGGGCCCCTTGGCTTCCCAGTGGGTTTGCGTGGAAATTGTATACCCAAAGGTGCCTGGATACCCACAGGAGACGCACCTCTCTTCTAAGATGCCCTTGAGAAGGGGTGCATTGCAGGTGGGCGGCCAGAAGCCCAGTTTCAAAGAAAGCCCCTGGCCACCACTTCACCTGTGGTCACAGCTTCACTGTAAACCTCCTTCAGTCCATCCTCAGGTCTGACCATTCAGGAAAGTCCAAATGGAGGGTGGAAAGGGCACAAATAAAACGGATAGAAATGGAAAGGTGTGAACAGTAAGATCTGAAGATTATTCGATGATGGTGATGGTGATGGTGATGATTTCTGTCCCGCCCTATACCCTAAGGTCTCAGGGTGGGTAACAGCCTTTAAAACAACAAATTAAAACCAATATTAAAACCAATAATATAATCACATCAGCCAAAGGCCAGGGCAAAGAGGTGCATCTTCACCGCCTTCCTGAATATATACAGAGAAGGGGCATGATGCTCCCCAAGGGTGGGGGGACTATTCCATAACCTGGGGGCTTTTCCTGGGTGCCCACCTGTTTCACCCTGAGGGTGGTGGGACAACCAGGAGGGCCTCCCCTCCAGATCTTAAGGTGGACTGAAGAAGTTTTAAGCCGTGGACCCTTTCAGCCATTGGCCTTATATCCCAGGTTAGCTATCTGCTGGCCACAAGCTAACGCGGACTCTGGTGGGCCTCACCTGGGGCCTTCCATAGGCTGCACTAGGATGCAGATAGCAGGTCCCTATTCTGGGATAATTTCCAGGATAAGTCCCGGTTGGAGAGACAGGTGTTGCCTCTCAAGGCAGGGCTCCTCTGATGTTCTGACCCCCCTTGAAGATTTTGACCCCCCCTCCCCCCCAGCTGTGTCCCGCGTCTAGATCCACACCTGTATGACACAGCTGTAGCTTGACAAATCTATCTTTCCTTGCAGATGTTTGGTTCTCCTCCCTGGCAGCCGCATAGCCACTTAACCAAATCGCAGCGAGATTCATTGGGTTGGGGTTAATCAACATTCATTCATGTTTCCAAGTTTAAATGGAGCATTTGTTTAATTATGTGCAAGTAGCAATACATTCTGCCCATTATCTAAATCACTATTTTATTTCCTGGATGGGGTTTCATAATGCCCAGCTTTTCACACTCCAGCCTCTGCGCCATTAACAGAGAAGAGTTAATGAATATAAAAGCATAAAGGCTAATTACACTTTAATTTACAATCATGATCTCATTTTGGGACCGGAGGAAATCTGTTTTGAAAAACAGTTTCCCCCTTTCTTTTTTCACTCTCTCTCTTTTTTTTACAAACCCACCAACTTGAAAGGCCTAAGGAGGACAAAAGCATTTTTCCTTCCCTTTCCTAACCAGCATTGTTGATCTTTTTGGGAAGTCCTGGTCATTTGAGGGACGGATATTTTAATGTAGCTTTGAGAGCTTGATTAAGAACATAAGAACATAAGAGAAGCCTCGCTGGATCAGGCCACAGCCCATCTAGTCCAGCATCCCATTGCACACAATGGCCCACCAAATGCTCATGGGCATCTCAAGCAGAGACAAGGACAAACCTTTTCCTGCTCTCGAATCCCAGCAAATGGCCTTGGAAGTGTCCTGCTTTCCTCCCGAGCCTGAAAGATGTACCTTGGCATTCATTCTAGAAGCCATCGATACATTTGTTGTCCATAAATTTGTCTAACCCTACCTTAAAGTCATCTAGACTGGTAGCTGTTATCACACTTCCGGCAGCAAATTCCATAGACTGATGACCCTCTGGGTGAAGAAATGCTTCCCCTTGTCTGATCCGACTCTCCTACCCATGAGCTTCATAGATGCCCCCTGGCTCTAGTGTTGTATGATAGAGAAAAGAAGTTTTCTCTATCCACCTTTTCTATACCATGCATAATTTTATATACTTCAATCAGGTCCCCTCTTAAATGTCGTCTCTCCAGACTGAAGAGGCCCAGACATTGCAGCCTGATTTCATAAAGGATTTTGTTCCAGACCCTTAATCATTCCGGTTGCCCTTTTCTGCACCTTTTCCAGTTCCACAATATCCCTTTTGAGGTGTGGTGACCAGAATTGTACACAGTATTCCAGATGTGGCCCCACCATAGATTTATAAAGAGGCAAAGTGACACTTGCTGACTTGTTTTCTATTCCCTTCTTAATTATTCCCAGCATTGAATTTGCTTTTTTTGCTGCTGCTGAGCACTGGGCCCACGCCTTCATTGAACTGTCCTCCAGAACCCCGAGATCCCTTTCCTGGTGTGTTGCAGAAAGCTCAGACCCCATCAGTTTATAGACGTAATTTGGATTCTTGGCCCCGATGTGCATTACTTTGCACTTGTTAAGATTAAAGCACATTTGCCACTTGGTTGCCCACTCGCCCAATGCTAAGAGATCCCTCTGGAGCTCTTGGGAATGCCTTTCGGATTTTACTTCCCTAAATAATTTAGTATCATCAGCGAACCTTGCTATTTTACTATGTACCCCTTCTTCTAGATCTGATTCTTGCAGATTCCAAGCTCCCAAAGATCTTTCAATGATAGGGACTGCAAGTTGTGGATGGAAGAGCCAATGGGCGCCCAGAGGGGATTTTTGCTCCAGGCATTGGTTGGATTCAGCACCAAGCTGCTGACAAACCTTCTGTTCTTCTCCCCACCACAGACACCCTGTGAGGTGGGTGGGGCTGTGAGACCTCAAAAGGGGGCTGTGACTAGCCCAAGGTCACCCAGCTGGCTTCCTGGAGGAGTGGAGAATGAAACTCAGTATTCCCAGATAAGAGTCTGACTCCCTAGCCACTAGACCAAACTGGCTCATTGGAGCTGTGTTCGGCACTCCCATGATGCAGCAAAGGGTCTGCCAAACTATAGTTCTAGGCCCAGAACTGTGAGATTCTTTACCTGACAACCCTTGACTCTCCTGGGCACCTTTACGTGCCCCGTGGGTAGGTGAGGCACATCCAAATAGTGCAAGGAACCTAGCTCCTCGCCACTATTATAGTCCTCTCCGTGTGTGGGGCACGGCACGTGTCTGCATGGAACGTCATCACCCAGGGGCACATTGATTTCCTTGGGCTAGATGGCGCCATGTCTTGAACCCTGAACAGACAGAACCGACCAGCTGCTGGGGAAATGTAAACAAGGAGAAATTACCACTATCGGTAGTGCAAGAGATCAATCACTTTTACTAGGGTGTTGTTGTGCATCGTTAAGTTGTGGCCGACTCCTGACTGACCGCATGGGCGCCTCCGTGGACACCTCAGTACAGCTTTCTTGGCAGGGATGCAGAAGTGGTTTGCCGTTGCCTACTTCTGGGAATTACCAGGGTGTACATGCTAAGTGGTCTGTAGGAGAGTCTTTACAGCTTAGAGGTCAAGCAAACTGCCGGGAAAGCAGTCCTAGCCCGAAAAGGTTGGCACGGGGGTGGAATGCCACTCTCAGACCTGTTCCAATTGGGTCCGGCTGGACCCAGGGGCGGGCAGGCCTGTCACGGTCCTTCCCCGGTTCCTGCAGGTTCTAGAGGACTGGATTGGGTCCCCTAGAGACTGCAGGACGCCCCCCCCCAGGCACCCCCTGGGCACAGGACTGCGTGGGGACGCCCATGGGTAACTGGCCAATCAGAGCTGGTGGGGCACGCAGGCGCACAACCCTGCCGGCTGGGACTGGCACTTCGGAACCTGGCAGTGACAAGGTAAGTGCCTGTCCAATTGGGGCAGCCATAGGCAGGGCCCACAGCTGTCAGGGAGGGAGCGTGTAAATGCACTTCCTCTGTAACAGCTGCGAGACTGTCAGGGATGGCCGCAAAAGCCCTGGGCTGGGTGCAGAGCATATATTTGTCCTCCACACCCGGAACATGAGAGAATACGTCAGCCAAGTGACGAGCTGTTTCCTTTCAGTGTTAAATAACTCTATGTGGAAAGAAAGCTACTGGTCACTTTGGTGATGTGTTCTCTCGCTCCGAAAGTGAACTGAAGCTGGATTAAGCCTTAAGTGTGACCACAGCCTCAGTGTCTACATGCTAACAGTTTAACCCACAATAAAGCCCAGCAAATACACATCCAAAATGCATTATCTGGTTTTGAATTTGGATCAGAGCTGTGACTGGAACACTAGCATCTACATGCTAAGACCCCCCCCCCCCAGCTGCTTTTTAAAAATGGGTGCAGTTGCGGTCTTTAACACAAAAAAATATTTAAAACGGGACCTAAACACCCATCTAGTAGAATGGATCGTCAAGGTGTTTTCTCCAATAGCAGAGTCTTGCCATGAGATGGCAAAAGCGAGCTGCTCTAAACCCTGTTTGTAATTTGAAAATTTTGTCGTCGTCTTAGAGAAAAGGGAAGCAATTTGTATACATCTGGTGACTAGAGAGAAGCCTGGCGCTGCAAGGAAGAGATAAAAGGCAAAAGAGCATCTGAAAGCATGAGATTCTTATAATTGCACCTCTGTTCAAAGATCACTGGAACAAGGTGTGCAAAACATGAGACCGGCAAATCGGGGTGATGCTTAGGTCACGTCCCCATGCACGCCATTTGGAGCGGGATCGGAATGCATGGGAACGGGGGCGGGTCAGAGAACGCTCCCAACCCGTCCCCATGTCATTTCCGGCAACGCGGGCTAGGTACGGGTTGGGCGCAGATGGAGGCGTTCCCATGAAAAATCGCTCCAAATCCTAGCACGGGGGAGCAGCGCCCCCTCCTTGCCGCCCCCTCTCTCCCCATTGGAAGCCGCATTGACGGCAGCCCACCCCTGTGCCGCATCCTTAACTCCCTCCCTTGGTGGCACTGACAGCCAGGACTGGTCTGGGAGGCACGGGGAAAAAGTTAAAATAAAGCTTAATTCACAATAATAAATTCATAAATAATTTTAAAGGACCGAAAGCCAATGCAAGGTTTAGCTGCAGTTAGGGGCTCGAGCAGTTTTGCGTACCTCTGCTCCACCGGGAACCGCGAGAATCCCGCCAAATTTAAAAGGGAGAAAATCAAGCCGTTATTTCATGATCACCTTGGAATTGGAATTTCTGGAATTGGAACAAGAATCAAGCTGTTATCCTGCCTGCCTTGGCAATCGGGAAACGGGGGTGGAAATATTTCCATGGAAAATGCACAAAAATTAAGCCATTTTCCTGCCTGCCTTGGCGATCGGGAAACGGGGTTGGAAATATTTCCATGGAAAATGCACAAAAATTAAGCCATTTTCCTGCCTGCCTTGGCGATCGGGAAACGGGGTTGGAAATATTTCCGTGGAAAATGCACAAAAATTAAGCCAGCATCCTGCCTGCCTTGGCGATCGGGATTTAAAAACGTCAGCGGCTGCGATCTCCAATGCACGGGGCAGGAACGGCAAGCGCACGGCACTTCCTAATGACGTGAGCGCCAATCTCCTCCCCGGATAACCTGTGATGGTCCCCATGCGCAGACTTGGCTCGCTAACCAATGCGTGCCTGGTACCCAAACCGTGCCAAATTTGTTTTTTGGGGTGCCAAATTTGGCCCTGGTCAGGCACGGTTAGAGGGATTTGGTCCACTTTCCATGGACCAAATCCAAAACGCATGGGGATGCTGCTTGCCGATCCCTCGTTCGGAACCGTACCAAACATGCATGGGGACATGGCCTTACAGCCAAATTTCACAGCTAATGGTTCCTCATTAAAAAGTGGGGCAATTGCTTCATCTTCCGTGCAAGCAAAGAACAACCTTGATCTATCCTTAGCTCAGGCCCCAAGGTGGCCAAAAGGGAAACTGGGCAGCTGTGCCTTCAGTTGGCGCATGGGGAAAGGAGGATTCCAGGAGCCCTGCAATCTGAGTGACTAGCAGTCTATGTGCTTCACCAGGCAGGCAGCACCTGCTGAAATTTCCCCTTCTTCCCAATGGTTAAAAGTGCAGGAGATCTGCTTGCTCTTCCATATGGTAACTCCAGCTGGCATGAAAAATGGAGATTCATCTTAAGTAGAAAACAAAGGCAAAACTTTCACATGCTCTTGACTTCAGGGGCCTTCAGGGACATCCTGTCGCCTCTCCAACCTGAAGGGGCTACCTAGGCATTCATTCTAGATGAGAACCAAAGAGGAGCCCTGCTGGATCAGGCCACAGCCCATCTGGTCCATAAGAACCAAGAGGAGTTCTGCTGGATCAGGCCACAGCCCATCTGGTCCATAAGAACCTCAGAGGAGCCCTGCTGGATCAGGCCACAGCCCATCTGGTCCATAAGAACCTCAGAGGAGCCCTGCTGGACCAGGCCACAACCCATCTGGTCCATAAGAACCTCAGAGGAGCCCTGCTGGATCAGGCCACAGCCCATCTGGTCCATGAGAACCTAAGAGGAGCCCTGCTGGATCAGGCCACAGCCCATCTGGTCCATAAGAACCGAAGAGGAGTCCTGCTGGATCAGGCCACAGCCCATCTGGTCCATGAGAACCTAAGAGGAGCCCTGCTGGATCAGGCCACAGCCCATCTGGTCCATGAGAACCTAAGAGGAGCTCTGGTGTATCAGGCCACAGCTCATCTGGTCCATAAGACCCTAAGAGGAGCCCTGCTGGATCAGGCCACTGGCCACCTGGTCCATAAGAACCTAAGGGGACTCCTGGTGTATCAGGCCACAGCCCACCTAGTCCATAAGAACCTAAGAGGAGCCCTGCTGGATCAGGCCGCAGCCCATCTAGTCCATAAGAACCTAAGAGGAGCCCTGCTGGATCAGGCCACAGCCCATCTGGTCCATAAGAACCTAAGAGGAGTCCTGCTGGATCAGGCCACAGCCCATCTGGTCCATGAGAACCTAAGAGGAGCCCTGCTGGATCAGGCCACAGCCCATCTGGTTCATGAGAACCTAAGAGGAGCCCTGGTGTATCAGGCCACAGCTCATCTGGTCCATAAGACCCTAAGAGGAGCCCTGCTGGATCAGAACACAGCCCATCTGGTCCATAAGAACCCAAGAGGAGCCCTGCTGGATCAGGCCACAGCCCATCTAGCCCATAAGAACCCAAGAGGAGCCATGCAGAGGCCCACTGATTGCTTCCGGGCATCTCCAGCAGAAGGCAAAACCCTTCACCTGCCCTCAACTCCCTGTCAAGGGCCTTGAGAGGCCTCCTTCCTGTCCCTCCAGCCTGGAGATGACATTCCATCTCTCAGTGGCCAAGGTCAGGTTTTTGGGTTCTGCCCCCTTCCCATCTCTGCTGCCTGCGTCCTTCCACTTTCCAGAGGCTCCTTTCTCAAAGTGCCCGGGCAGCCATCTGCCTTGGTGGGATTTTAGCAGCTCAGCATTTGCTTGGGCCTCCGGAGACACTGCTGCGCAAATCTGCAAATATGTCTCCTCTTGACTAATGTCCTGAGCCTGACGACGGAAGGCCATTCCGCTCCCCGGGGCATTTCCCCTCAGACATCTGAATGCTGAGCCGTATTTTTCTCTAGGTATAAAAGGAGGGAGGGAAGGAGGAGGGTAAAACAAAAAGAGAAAACCTATGATAAAGTTTGTGGAACAAAATGGCTTCTGTCAACACCCGGAGACACGGTGACTTCTCTCTCCACTTCCCGGGATGGGGCACGAAGGCTTCTATGTTTGCACCTTTGCAATCTTTGCTTTTGCAGCAAGACAGAGCAGGAAAGTCAGACTTAAAAGGGAAAGAAAGAAAAGAAGAGAAAGAAATACTGAGCACAACTTGAGGAGTTCCTAAGTCCATTGAACTGAAGTTCTTCTACACATGAATCAAAGGCCTGTTTGCACAAGGGCCTCCGGAACGCATGGAGGACACCCTGGCATGGAGCATTCGCTCTGCTGGGCCGGCGGTTCCCCGCCAGTCCCAGGACACCCTACACGCGTTCCGGGTGTAGAGCATGAAATCGTGCTCCACACCTGGCCCTGAGGGTTCCCGTCTGTCCCATCCCATCCCACAGCTGCTCACGAGGGAGAGCGTTCGCATGCTCCCGCCCTGACAGCTGCAGGCCCCGCCCCAGGTCTGCTGCCGTTGGGTCAGATAAGACCCAGGCAGGCCTGTCCGGTCCCTTCCTCGGGTTCCTGCATGCTTCAGGAGACCGGATTGGGTCCCCAGAGCCCGCAGTGGCCGACGGTAAATGCAGATGCACAATGCTGCTGGCTGTGCCGGCCACTTCAAAACCCAGCGACCACGAGGTAAGTGTCCAGGGAGGGTGGGTGCCTGGGGAGTTAGTGCAGGCTATAGGGGCCTCAAACCGGTCCCCTGGAGCATGCAGGAACCTGGGGGAGGGACCGGACAGGCCTGCCTGCCCCTAGGTATTATCTGACCCAAAGGCAGCCGGCCTGGGAGGGGTGTCCCGCCCCCGCCTTCCTGGGCTTGGACGCATGGGGACGGGTTCCTCTTTTGCACGTAGGCGTTCTGTCTTAGCCGAACGGCTGTAGTGCAGAAAGGGCTCAAGTGCTTTCCCTCTTAAGTTATGCTTCTTCCTCACGAGTAACACCATCACCAGCGGATTCAATTCAAGGGACAAGAAGCTTCTGTCTGGAACCTGGAGGCGGTATCCAGACATCCATTCTAGACAAGGGCGTAAGAGGAGCCCTGCTGGGTCAGGCCACAGCCCATCTAGTCCAGCATCCTGTCTCGGATGGTGGGCCACCGGTTGCTCCTGGGCATCTCAAGCAGGAGACAAGGGCAAAGCCTTCATCACCTGCTCCTTGCCCTCTCTCTCCAACCTGGAGATGGTTCCCAGGCATCCATTCTAGTAGCCATTGATACGCCGGTGCTCTGTGGATATCTTTCCTTCACGACAAAAGAAGAAGAGTTGGCTTTTCTACCCCACTTTTCTCGCCCATTTAAGGGGACTCAAATTGGCTGACAAACCTTCTGTTCTTCTCCCCACAACAGACACCCCGTGAGGTCGGTGGGGCTGCGAGAGCTCAGAAGAGAGCTGTGACTAGCCCAAGGTCACCCAGTCGGCTTCATGGGGGAGGGTGGAATCGAACCCGGTATTCCCAGATAAGGGTCCGGCTCCCTAACCACTAGACCAAACTGGCTCAGTCTTTACCCAATTCACATTTTTCCCATGAGTCCCTCAGCCAGACTTAAGTTTTAATCCACATTCGATCTGCCTTCAGAGTGAGAGATTACATCAGCAGAATGGCAAGCCTTTCTCCTCCTGCATTTCCTGACCCCAAAGGGGAGTTTTCTGGGTTAGGTAACGAGAAAAGGAAAACTGTCCCTTTGCTGATGTGTTCTGTCACTCTGAAAGTGGATAGAATGTGGATTAAAAGTTAGGTGTAGCTGAGCCAGTCCGCCTCGGGGTAAGACCGTCTCTTTGCCACCTCCAAATCTAGTCCTGACAGGCTTTGCCATCTAACCTGTGGCCGAAGGACAGGACCAAGCAGCTAATTAACACGTCAAGCGATCCGCCTAGTCAGACTGGCTAACTGAAAGGAGTTTGCAGTTGGCGACTCTTATTCATTTATTTATTTATCTAAAAACGTGGCTTAAATTGCAACCCCGGAGGGCGAGGGAGGAATGAGAGACCCTCTGCAATCAGAGAAAATAATAAAAATAATAAAAAATAATGACTGCAACATTTTAATGAATTAATTGGTGAGATTAATGTCTCTGGGTTTTTTTTTTAAACCCACAGATCTGTTAATTGACTATAAAGGTACTCTTAATTAATTTGCCTGTCAGATTTCACCCCCTTCTCCCCGCCTTTTAAAATGTCCTGTTTAAAACGGCAGATGGCAAAAAAGCAACATTCGGAATGGTTGTTCCTTTTCCCTCTCGTAAAGGATATGATTCTTCCATGGCCATGGAATCCTGAGACTCCACACCGGCCGTTTCTCTGACCCTCTTCTCCCTGTGGGTTGTCTTTGGAAATATTCTTCTTAACCATATGCAAATGTATTCAACAGATAGTCTAAGGCTATTTTGATCCCAATTCAGAACTGACTACGCATTCTAGCTGTTCCCATTTGCTTGACAACAACACAGGCTCAATTTGAATAATGTGGTTCCCATTCAAACTGCCCAAACCCCCAGCATGGAGAAACAGGATCTTTATATCTCCGCCCCTTGTCCAAACCCTGTAAGCCTGCCCCGCTTAGGATGAGCTGAGCGAAAGAACAGACAGGGCAAAGCGAACACTCTCCCTTTCAAATCGAGCACACCCTCCTTTCACTATGTTAATAGGAAGGCGGCAACTTTGCACAGATTCAGCTGAGCGAACTTGTGCAGGAACCACGGACCTCTGCTCTCTTCCCGCCCAAGGAGCAGGAAAACAAGGCCCAATTTTGCCCACCAACCTAGTTTGCTAGCCAGGCAATTGTCAGTGGACGAATATTCTCACTCCGATTGCAGTGGAGGAATGGAAGATAATTCTCCTTTCCGCAGGACCCCCTCCGACCCATCGAGAAGATACTGTGTATTAAGGGAATCTCTAGTCTGCAGAGCTAAATGTTACCTAGGGAATGGATACCTTAGAGGTCCACCACAGTGCTCTTTACACTTATATCTCTGGAACATTTACATGCCTCTCTTCATTAGGGGTGGGGTGGGGGTGATTCAGGCTGGTGCGCAGCAATAAAAACAGAAATAAAACCGGTACGCCAAAATAATAAAATGCACAGGAGCATCTAATCAAAGCACTAGGCCAAGAACCACTATCTGAACTGTTTTGAGCATGGGCGGCGATAGAGTGGTGAATGATAGATCTGTAGGATTGGAAGGGACCACGAGGTTACCTGTCTTGGCCTTCTGCAATGCTTGGAGACGAGAAGCAGCTGCTGCAGGCTGGGTTTGATGCAGACTTACGGTGGACTCAGGTGGGGCTACGGGACGGATGGTTGCACCCTTGGTTCTTATCCGTCTGCCACTGATGGCATCTGCAGGCTAGGCTTGATGCTGACTCGGTTCCCGGTCCCATGCCTGGTCCAAACGGTGCCCAAAGTGGGCCAAACGGCTTGCACGTGGACTTGGGCAGAGCTACTGGAATGAATAATTGCATCCTTGGCTGTTACTCACCTGCCCCTGACTGGATCCACAGCTCTGCCTGTTGCCTGCTGGCTCTGATGCCAACTCATGGTGGATTTGGGCAAAACTACTGGAACAGGTGACGGCACACTTGGCATCTGCCACTGACGTCATCCACAGCCGTTCCCACTCTCCAGGCTGGGTTTGGTGCCGACCCCTGATGCAACTTAAGATCTGATACCTCTGTGCGGATGGGCCCTAGAGACGAACACGGTGCACTCCACAGGTCTGCCTCTTGTATAAGCCATGGCTGCAACCAACCGGCAACAGGACATACATTTCAGACCGTGTCCCTCCTGGTGAAAGGGAAGAAAATCAAGCATGGCCTCTTATCTCCCACACTGCATCAGAATATTTTGGAGTCCCCCTCCCGCGCTGCTCTATTTATACACCGGGCACAAGGGTGCCGGCTGAGACGGCACGAACCAGCCTTTGAATTTTTCATCGCTGCCCATGCTAACCGTACCTTCACTTCCTGCTTCCCTCGGGCTAACCGACCCAGCCTGCTGTCCATTCTTCAGAACATTAATAATTCCTTTGCCAGCTCGCTGGCTGCAGCCCCTTCCCATTGGCTGGCACCAGGCAGAGCAGCCATCGGATTCATTAGGCGTCCTCGTGAGCACAAGCCATGCAGAAAACCACCTGCCCTGCCAGCCTGTCAGCAAGCAGGGTAAAGAGGCAGAGACCCCTCGCTTTGGCAGCCTCCAGGAAGGACAGATTCACCGCCGATGCGCAAGGCCTGGGCGTCAGGGCCAAGGGACGGGCTCTTCCCTCCCATTCAAAGCCCTCCCAGTGGGCCAGCTCGCCCTTAGAAAGGAAGAGGGTGACTCCTGAGAAAGTGGAAGCTATCATTCATTCATTCATACATACATACATACATACATACCATACATACATACATTTGCATTTTTATCCTGCCCTATACCCAAAGGTGAAGGTGCCTGATGCACCTCAGGAGGGAGACTATTCCACAATCTGGGAGCCACCACGGAAAAGGCCCTATCCCGGATGCCCACACCTTTTACTACTCAGGGTGGTGGAGGGCCTCCCCTGCAGATCTTAGGGCACGGGCAGGTCAGTAAGGAAGAAAGTGTCCCTTTAGGTATTTGGGGCCCAAGTCACTTAGGGCCTCATAGGTTAAGGTTAGCACCTTGAACTGGGCACGGCTTGTGACTGTGGTGTGTTTCGCAGCTAGCCTTTCCCTGCCTGTGCCCTCGCATGAGGTCATTGTGGCGGGTTGGTGCAAAAGCCAGGTCCCAAACCAGCTCTGTGTAAAGGAAGGCTGCCTTCTCACAGGTGAAAGGAAAGGTGACCCCTGGGTCTGGCTGCTGCCTCCATGGAAACACCCACACTGGTGTTGTTGGTGGAAATGGAGGTGAAGATGCCCAGGGAGGCAACTTCGGACCTCTCTTTTCCAGGCTCCTACCGCAATATAGGCGCCTCCATGCCGTTTTCTGGGCGAAGGAACAGAAGCGATTTGTCATTACCTCCATCCAAGGAGACTCCAGGGACCAAAGCGGGAGCCTCTGCTTTCCGGGAAGTTACCGTACCGCTGAGCTGAGCTGAGCTGCAGGTATTACTTGGCATCTTCATGCAGTTTTCATGGCAAAGATACAGAAGTGGCGTGCCATGATCTTCTTCCCGTGAGAGGTTGGGGATTCCAGTCTTTGACCCACTGCTCTACCACCCAGCAAACATAAGAACCTAAGAGAAGCCCTGCAGGATCAGGCCACAGCCCATCTAGTCCAGCATCCCGTCGCACACAGTGGCCCACCAATTGCCCATGGGCATTTCAAGCAGAGACAAGGACAAACCTTCTCCTACTCTCGAATCCCAGCAAATGGCCTTAGAAGTGTCTTGCTTCCGCCCCCCCCCCCCCCCGGCCTGAAAGATGTAGCCACTGGCACATCTATCATCCATACATTTGTCTAACCCTTCCTTGAAGCCATCCAGACTGGTAGCTGTCACCACCTCTTCCAGCAGCACATTCCATAAACCGATGACCCTCTGGGTGAAGAAATACTTCCCCCTGTCAGACCTGACTCTCCTACCCATCAGCTTCATAGATGCCCCCTGGTTCTAGTGTTGTGCGATAGAGAAAAGAAATGTTCTCCATCCACCTTTTCTATACCTTGCATGATTTTATATACTCCAATGAGGTCCCCTCTTAAACGCCTAGACATTGCAGCCTGGTTTCGTAATCATTCTGGCTGCCCTTTTCTGCCCCTTTTCCAGTTCCACAATATCCTATATTGCAGAAAGAAAAAGCCAGACCTGCACCGTTTAGTCAAGAAGAGATTATTCAAGAGACGTTTCACGCAAGGGCATCGCTTTTTGTGTCTGCCATTTCCAGGCGGCGTCTGTAGCTGCCCTTGCTTGCGCCCATCACTAGCAGGCCGATACCCGTTCCGTTGACTTGGCAATGGCATACTGGGTCATCACAGTCTTCCGCTGCCTCCACGGTTCCCTCAGATCCCAGCTTTCCATGGACGCTGACCCCTTGCATGACGTGGTTTTCGAACCCACCGTGGATGGTGCGAACCAAACCGTGGCATAGTACAAGCGACAAATGCATTGAGTTCCATTGATTTATACGGAGGCTGGGGTCGGTGCGCCGTGTCTGACGATGTCTCTGACGGCCCTCTTCTTTTCTTTTTCTTCTGTTTTTTTTCCTAAAGAAATCAACGGTTATAATATTTACTCAGAATCTGTTATCGCTTTGGGTGCTCTACAGGAATCCTTTTGGCGGTGCATCTTCTTCTTTTATATGCTACTTTTCTCACCCTTTAAAGGGGACTCAAAATGGCTGGCAAACCTTCTGTTCTTCGCCCCACGGGAGATGCTCAGATAGAGAGCTGTGACTAGCCCAAGGTCACCCAGCTGGCTTTGTGGAGGAGTGCGGAATCAAGCACCATGACTACAAGGTACGAGTCCAGCGCACGAGCTGGTTTGGCTTTGCTTTGAGCCAGTTTTTCAAATTACACGAAAACCACGAGAAATACCAGGTTTGCCGTCAACTGACTAAACCAGTTTGCCACATCTTTACCGGGGACTCCAGTCACACAAGAGTGTGCGCTGCCACACGGCACACAAAATCTGAAGCACAGAGAAATGTACAAACCTCACACCATCTCCTGAACTGGGAGCCTCGCTGTCTGGACCGAGCAGAAGGAAACTATTTCACCTCCGCTGGCTCCTGCGTTCCTCATCCTCCTTGACCTGGAAAGACCATCCCGGCTCCCGCAATGGTATTAAGGCGGCAAATCGGATATGACAGCCTATTGCAGCCAATATGGTAACCAGCTGTCTCCTTTTTCGCAGGCCTACCAAAGCATGGGAAGAAAGCAGCGCCCACCTGAAGCCAGACAGAAGCTTGGGGTGGGAACCGGGGAGGGAGGTCAGCGGGAGCACGAGGGAGGCAGCC
Source organism: Aspidoscelis tigris stejnegeri (assembly GCA_023333525.1). NCBI lineage: Eukaryota > Metazoa > Chordata > Lepidosauria > Squamata > Teiidae > Aspidoscelis > Aspidoscelis tigris. Next base: position 13,528,644 of record JALMGA010000016.1, read on the forward strand.
GGAGATCGGAACCGCCGGGGAAGAGGAGCTGGCGGACTCAGCCAAGAGGTTTCTGCACACAGTAGAGAAGCTTCCTGTTTGTTTGATACAGCAAGACTTTGAACAAGCTGATCATCTAGTTCTTCTTCTTATTATTATTAAAGTTTATTTATCAAGTACTTAGCGCTGTACAAGATGCAAAACAGAGCAAAGAGAAGACACCTTTTTTGGCACCTCTGTGTCACTCACAGCTGTTGATGCTGCTTTCATTACAACTTTCTCATCTGTCCATCCATCCATCCATCCATCCATCCGTCTGTCCATCCGTCTGTCCATCCATGCATCCATCCGTCCATCCGTGTGTCTGTCCATCCATCCATCCATCCATCCATCCATCCATCCATCCATCCATCCATCCATCCATCCATCCATCCGTCCATGCGTCCGTCCGTCCGTCCGTCCGTCCGTCCATCCATCCATCCACTCTCTTTCTGTCCATCCATCCATCCATCCATCCATCCATCCATCCATCCATCCATCCATCCATCCATCCGTCCGTCTGTCCATCCATCCATCCATCCATCCATCCATCCATCCATCCATCCATCCATCCATCCATCCATCCATGTGTCTGTCCATCCATCCATCCGTCCGTCCGTCCGTCCGTCCGTCCATCCACCCACCCACCCATCCAATTTGTATACCACCTTTCCCAAAAAATATCACACAAGGTGGTTTGCAGCATCACAAAAAATACACAAGTCATCACAAAGCATGTGATTCATAAAATCAGATATACAACCAGACAGAACATAACACAGAGGAAAGCCGTGGTCACACCTTCACTTTATACCTTCTTCAGTCCACCTTTGGGTTGCAACAGTCACCCTCCGTTTGGATGTGCAGAAACTTGCTAAAAGCTGCCTCCGTTTGCAAAAGAAGGTGCATTTCTGCTCTAGAACAGGGGTTCAATTGGGCGTAAGATGCGGGCCACTCTTACTATGCCGAGTCCAAGAGCATGGACTGAGCTACAGACCCCCCCAGACTCCATGGACACTGCTATGCAGTTTTCTTAGCAGGGATAGAGGAGTGGTTTGTCATTGGCTTCTTCTGAGGAGAGACCAAGGATCGAACTGGCAACCTTCTGCTTTTCAGACTGTTTGCTCAAACACTGAGCTACAAACACTCCCAGACTCCATGGGTACTGCTATGCAGTTTTCTTAGCAGAGATACAGAAGTGGTTTGCCATTACCTTCTTCGGGGGAGAGGCTGGAGATCAAACTGGCAACCCTCTGCTTTTCTATACCACTGAGCTACAGCCCCTCCATGGGCCCCTGTATGCAGTTTTCTCAGCAGAGATACAGAAGTGGTTTGCCATTGCCTTCTTTCGGGGAGAGGTTGGAGATCGAACCGGCAACCCTCTGATTTCCAGGCTGTTTGCTCTACCACTGAGCTACAGACACTCTTTATAGAAGACAAGCAAACAACAGAAGTGCGAGCAAAGTTTCACCAACTTAACCAAGCAAGCCAGACGCGTTTTGAGACCATGCACTGTCCTTTCCCAAGGTTTTATAAGCTGATATAAAACCGAGGCGAAGGCACAGCTTTTTATCCCTGCATTTGGCTGAAGAGGGAATTCTCCTGCTCCACCTAGGGGTACATAAACATTTATGTGCTTTCACTGTTGCAATCTTTCCCGAGACCTGAGTAAAGGGCAGGAAAGAAACATAAATAACAAACAAACAAGACGCTGGAATGTCCTTTTCCTTTAAGAAGCTGTTCCTTCAAACTGTGAGCCAGTTTGGTCTAGTGGTTAGGGAGCCGGACTCTTATCTGGGAATACCGGGTTCGATTCCGCCCTCCCCCATGAAGCCAGCTGGGTGACCTTGGGCTAGTCACAGCTCTCTTCTGAGCTCTCACAGCCCCACCTACCTCCCACGGTGTCTGTTGTGGGGAGAAGAACAGAAGGTTTGTCAGGCGCTTTGAGTCCCCTTAAGTGGGTGAGAAAAGCGGGGTAGAAAAGCCAACTCTTCTTCTTCTTCTTCTTCCACAGCAGTAGTGTAGAGTTTGCTTTGGTGCCCTTGATACCAAATACGATTGCTTTAAGCTGGGACCTGATCCCCAAAAAGAGGTTTCCAGTGGCATGGTCATGGCGGTGTGGGCCCCGGCTTTGAGCTTAGATGGGTCTGCAGACTCGGACCTCATGCCTGAGCGTTTGAAGAGCCACTCACGGTCTTGGAGCGCAGAGGAACAAACCTTCTCTGCTCAAGATCTGAATAAATTCATCTTGAATTTGAGAGAGCCAAACCCTTGGACATGAAATCTCTCCACATTCTGTGGACTTTTCTGTGTCTTTCGCTCAGGCCACGTTTAGCTCCTAAAAGCTGCATTTACATTTTAAGCTGCCAATAGCAGGGGCGGCAGGGTAGAAAGAGCTCCAGATTTGATCAGCACCTGAACAGCCAAAGATTTAGATGGTGTACAAGGACAGGTGATTCAATGGCTACTGGAATGGATGCCTACATACTGCATCTGGGATGCCTTTAAAGGGCATTTGCAGGGATCTGAGAGCAGGTGAAGGTTTTGCCTTCACCTTCTGCTTGAGAAGCCCAGAAGCAACTGGTTGGCCACTGTGTGAGCGTGGACGATGGACTAGATGGGCTCCGGCCTGACCCAGCGGGGCTCCTCTGATGTTCTTACGTAAGTTTGGGAAAGCCTCGCTCGACGTGTGTTCAGCTCTTGCCGCGTGGCAAAGCCGGCACGGCGGATGACCATCTTTCTTTGCAATCTGCCCACTGGCTTCATCCAGAGGGCTTTCATGCCCAGCCACAAGGCTCCTGCCAGCCTCTTCTGTATAACTACCCTTGGCACCAGCTTGCCGCTTCCAGGCCAGCAGTCCGAGCCAACGGAAAATGGGCTCTAATGAAGCCACTCTCTGCTTCCCGCATCAAGCGCTGGCCCCGGCAGACCCATCTCCATAAAAAACCAGCCGCGTTGCTTGTTCAACGTGGCCCCCACACTCCCCCCAGCTAGAAGGGCCATAGGCAAGCTGCCTAACTTCGGCGCAAAATGCTCCATACGAGCCACAGCGCCGGCTGTTAGTTTTCAGCAATGTCCTGGGCGTTCGGAGAGCTATTGGTTTTTAAACTGTTGGCCTTGTAACAATGGCGGAAATGTGTGCCCAGGGCAGGTGACTGGTGGCAGGGGGGTGGGGGGGTGGGGGAGAGGTGAAGGGAAAAGGCTGGTTGGCCAACTGGACCATGCCAGAAGAGGGCCAGGGCGGTATAAATTTTGCAGAGGCTACAGCAGGTTTGCAAATGCAAGCTGCGGGTGCATCCGGAAATGGCAGAGCGGTGCTCGTGGCCTCTGAATAAAACTCTCGGCTCCTCTCTTTCCTGACATCACTGCAACAGAGCCGATGTTTGGGACCGAAACCCGACCTGGTTGCCAGTATCAACGGCTACGAGGACGGATGCCTAGATACCGCCTCCGGTGTCTGCGCTCACGCCTAAGTTTTAATCCAGCGTCAGTCCACTTTCAGGGTGGAATAATGCCTTAGCAAAGTGACAAGCAGGGGGTGGTTTTTGGCTTTAATTAACACAGAAAAATGACCTTTGGGTTAGATGTTATAATGTGGAAAGAAAACAACCAGTTACTCAACTGATGTGTTCTTCCCGACTGAAATTGGACTGAAGCTGGATTAACACTTAGGTGTGGAAGCAGCTCGGGTTGGAGAGAGAGGCCGGGATGCCTCTGAAAGCCATTTGCAGGGCGTTGAGAAGCTGGTGAAGGCCTTGCCATCATCTTCTGCGGTAGTTAGAGGGATGGGGAACCTAGGACAGGGCCTTATTGGTGGTAGCCCCAGGGAATACCCTCCCCCTTGCAGTCCATACCTTCACCATATATGTTTAGAAGACAGGTGGGGATACATCTATTCACCCTGGCCTCTGGCTGAGGAAGCAGGTCCCTTTTCCCACCTTCACGCCCTGTTACTGGTTTCAGGGGGTTCAACTTAAAATTTCATTTATGCTGCTGTAACTCAACCCGAGACCTTTGGGATCTGGGCAGGATAAACAAACAAACAAACAAACAAACAGCAGCCGTGAAGCCGTCTTCTTCCTTAACCTCCTGCTTTCAGCACCCTTCCTGTTGCCCTTGCCTTTCAGACACCATGACCCGTCTTAACTCAGAAAGTCACGCCGGACATGGGAAACCTTCCTCCTTAATTCAGCGTGAGCGGCATCTGCCTTCTGTACCAACTGTGGGCATCAGATGCCAGGTCCCTCAGGCTATAGGGTGACCTGGTTGCAGACGAAGAAGAAAAAAAGGGAAAGATCTGTTGGGAAAGATGTCGAAAGACTCTGAACAGGGCACCATCTGTCCCTTGCAGGTGGGATACAGGTTAAAGATACAAACGATCCAGCGGGAGGGGGAAATTCCAGGATTGGAGGAAAACGGATTCAATGCCTGCCTAGTGCCTCGCAAATCAGGGTCCCCATGCAACTCTGGTACGGTTCCAAACCCGGGATTGGCAAGGTTCGTCCCCACGGGTTTGGGATTCGGTCCGCGAAAAGCATACCAAATCCCCCCCAGCCGTGCCAGAAGGGTGCCAAATTGGATACCTGAAAAAACAAGTCTCAGCACGGTTTGGGGGTCCAGTACGCATTGCTCATCGAGCCGGGAATGCACATGGGGACACTCGTGGGCTAACGGGGAGGTGATCTGCCCTCACGTCATTGGGAGGCGCGTTGTCCTTGCTGTCGGCTGTCCATTGAAGATCTCAGCCGCTGACTTTTTTAAAACGCCAGTCACAAATGCAGGCTGGAGAACGGCTTGGCTTTTTAATTTTCTGCCATTTCCACAGAGGTAATTCCAACCCCGTTTCAAGAATGCCAAGGCGGGATGCATAATGGCTTGATTTCCGTCCCGTTTGCAACCCCCATTTCCCCGATCTGCAAGGCGATCATAAATAAAGGCCTGATTTCAGTTTATGCGAGTTCTCGTGGTCCCCGGTAGAGCAGAGGTGTGCAAAACTGCTCAAGCGCCCACTGCCGCTAAACCTCGTTGCAGCTTTCAGTGCTTTTAAAAGTTTTTAAAAGTTATTTTTATCAACAGAGCTTTATTTTTTACTTGTTTCCATGCCTCCCACCCCAGTCCTGGCTGTCAGTGCTGCTAAAGGGGGGGGGGGAGTCAATCCGGCTTCTAATGAGGAGAGAGGAGGTGGCGCTGCTCGCCCGTACCAGGGTTCGGCACGCTTCGCATGGGGATGGCACCACCCGTGCCCAACCCGTACCTATCCCACATTGCCATGGGGATGCCTGAAATGTGTCCCCTGTCCTGTGCCCAGTCCATGTGTGCCCAAACAGCGCCCAAAGTGTGCCAAGCGGGGACGCACTTGGGTGTACGCATGGGTCCGCAAACACCTGAAAAGTAGGACTGCATGTCCCATGTGCTTGGAGCAGGTCCCAAGGTGGACGTTTTTGAGGCCGAATGATGGGCTGAAGAACCAGTTTAAAAATCTGGTTCTGACCACTCAGGGGCTGTGGTCACACCTAAGGTTTCAACCAGCTTCTGTCCACCTTCAGCGCGAGAGATCACCTCAGCAAAGTGACCAGGAATTTCCTTTCCACGCTATCTATCCCAAAGGGGAATTTTCTGATTTATTTAACACTGAAAGAAAACAGCTTCTGGCTTTGTTGATGTGTCCTCTCACTCTGAAAGTGGAATGAAGCTGGATTAAACCTTAAGTGCAACCACAGTCAGGAGGTTTATCTTTTAAGAGGCTTGAGCAGGAAGTTTAGGACCAAGCAAGCTGAAGTATGTTTTCACCCTAGGGGCAGGTTGCCACTGCACTATTTACTCTGAGTTTTAATCTGGGTCTTTTAAATCAGCAGTGAGCTCCGATTTTTGCATTCCACTGGCAGTATTATGCAGACTTGGAGGGGAGAAACACCCTCCCCCTTCTCTTTTCAGTCACACCCTGACTTCATGGGGGTGGAGATGCAACCCCCACCCCCTATATAAGACTGATTCAGATCGCAATGGGGAAGCAGAGAGGGAGGCAAAAGACAAGCGTGGAAGGAAGGAGCAGGACAGAAACCTCCAGCGTCTCACGATCACTGGCAGGATAGGCCCTCTTTGCCAACCAGTCTGTGAATTCACCACCAGAAGAGGTGGAGACAGCAACCAGACAGGATGGTTTTAGATACAAGGACAGTGGCTACTAGAGAAGCCCTTTTGGACCAGGCCACACCACAGCCCATCTAGTCCAGCATCCCATCTCACATATGGTCCATCAATTGCTTCTGGGCATCTCAAGCAGAAGGCAAAGGCAAAACCCTCACTTGCTCTTGACTCCCTACAAATGGTCTTCAGAGTTATCCTGCCAGTTGTCTCCAAAACTTGGAGGTGGTACCTAGCCATCCATTCTACTAGCAGCCAGAAGAAAGGCAGGGGTCAAATGGAAAAATGAGGTGGGTGGGTAGAATTCCAAACTGATAGGGGAGATTAGATGCCAGTAGCCAGGCGGCCTTGAGACATGAGACAGATCTTGCTCCACGCTCAAGTTTGTATTGGGAATGCTAGGACGTCATCATGGTGCTGCCAGCACAGTTAATCAATAACCTGTAATATCGATTTTACAGGAAATCCAGTTGGGTTTGTCGTAATAGTTCCCTGTACCTTGATGTCTGTCAGCATCTTCTGTGTTGGGGTCAGCTTGGGTTAGGGGAAGCTCTAGGCTGGCTTCCGGTAGCCCCAGACGACCTCGTCATGAAGGCCGGTGATGACAGACATGGAGGTAAGCCCGCAATTGCGCTTCACTTCGGTTGAGGATCTGTGAGAGATGCAGTCTTCTTTAGATCCTGCATCCCCTTTTGCCCTCAGGAAGCAGCCTCAGGACCATCCTGGTCCTCGGTTGGACCTCCCACCCCTCTAGATTTCTTTGCCGGGAGAGACCTTCCAAACCAGGGAGATGCCACCCATTTATGGGGGTGAGAAACCCGTCACCCGTTCCTCCGACGTCTGCAAAATTTCCTTAAGACCCTGTTGTTGCTTTGCTTGCTTCTAATGGAGGAACAGGCCCACAGAGATAGAGGAGGAGCAAGCCGACAGAGGAGAGACAGATTTGCCAAGGGGCGGGGGGGGGGGGGGTTATACAAAAAAGCACCATTACAGCTCCCTGTGTTGTGTAGACTGCAGTAATTGGATTAGATCTTTATCAGCACGGTCCCATTTGGAAGAAGAGGATTTCGCAGGACCCCGGGCGATGCAGTGCTAATCAGCAAGGGCAGGAGGGCCTTCTGCTTCCCGGCGGGGGGGAAGCCATCTCAACGGAGAGCTTTAACTTTTATTGGCAAATAGTAATGTTTCATGATGGGAGGAAGGAAGGAACACGAGCAGGAGGGTGTCAGCCCATCAAGCGCGCAAGCCTGCCTTTGCTTCTGTGGCAGGGCGGGCAGGGCGGGCAGGCAGGCAAACAGGCGTGGGCTTCCCCTTTCTTTCCTAATTTTCTTTTGGAATGGGTTTGGTATAGAGATGATTTTAATCCCCTGACAACGGGGAGGAAAGATTCTTGTTCAGTTTGTGCCTCTGGACCAGGGGGTGGGGGGGTGGGGAGGAAGAGGGGAGGGTTAGAGTCCAGGGCTGAATCTGCACGTAAAGTTTAATCCAGCTTCAGTCCAACTTCAGAGCAGAAGTACATGCCAGCATTACCTATCATTTCCCTTCCACATTACCTAACCCAAAGGAGGATTTTCTGAGTTCGATAAAGGCAAAAGCAAATGGCTTGCCGCTTTGCCAGTGGGTTATCTCAGGCTATGGTCACAACTAAGGTTTAATCCAGCTTCAGTCCACTTTCAGAGAGAGACGAACACATCAGCAAAGTGGCCAGTAGTTTTCTATCACATCATCTATCCCAAAGGTGAATTTTCTGACTTATTTATCACTGATGCTCTGAGCTGTCTGGGGAGTGTGCTGTCCACTTTGTCCTTAAGGGGTAGCTGCCCCTGCTAACAGGACAGCTGCTAGACCTGTGCTGCATTCCAGACATTTTTCTGGAAAGCCCCCAAGAAGGGTGCATCTCTTGCCTGCTTTTGACTGGTAATTCAGAGGCCACATGCTCCTCCTGGCTCAGCCTGCAGGCAAAAGTGTTATAATGTAGAGCAGGGTGGGGCGACTGTGGCCAAAGGAGCATGGCTGAACTTCTCCCACCAGCAGTCGTCAGCATGTCCATTGGACAGGGATGATGGGAGTGGAAGCCCAGGGGCCATTCTCTCTCTCCACAGACCAGTGGAGTGTAGTGGCCGCTCACCTTTGGGCAAAGATAAACGGGGAAAAGTGCCGGCAAGTGTTTCTTGCTGGCACTAGATGGCGCTAAAACCAAATGCTGGTGAACAATGCACTTTAAGGGAACAAGATCAGCTTGGAAGTTGTGCTCCCATCTGAACTGGTTTGCTGATCTTCCAACACATCCTGCACCAGCAGCAAGGCTTGCTGGGACTCACTCCACCCCACCCCACCTAGATATTGGTGTAAACTCCCTGCTTTCACAGAGTTGTTTGGGAGTGACTGAATCACCTCCTGACTATGCCTAGTTTGCAGCATTTTGGCAGATCCCAACCCTTTCAAATATCAAGGGAGTGCTGTATATGCAAGCTAATGTATTAGAAGTGTTTGAGAGGAATGCTTGAAATTTTAATGACTGCTTAAAAGGAAGCATTATTCTAATCTCAGAATTGTATGGAAATATGACATTAAACTTTATAGAGTGTGCGTGTGAGTGTGTGTGTATCTATATCCATGTACTGAACTCATGGGACTGACTTTTACAGAAAATATACAGACACAATTCCAGCTTTTTCAAACATAATTACTGGTGGAATACTTTTTGTATATTCATGTCGAGCTAATGTATCAAGATGGGAAAACAAGCCCCAGGCATTTATGTAGATGGCGCGGGAAGGGAATTGACTCTGCCAAGTGGCAAGTCTCCTGGGAAGGGAACTCTGGGAGTTCTCCAGGCGGTACGAGGGGGAGGAAGGAAGCAGAGAGAGCAATGTGGTGGATGACTGTTGAAGCATCGGGATGATGGACAAATAAAGCATCCTTGGCCCAGCATTGGGTGCTATCAAACAGGGAGCTTTTCAAACACCCCTTTTAGAAAATGCACCTCTAAATCAGACAAGCTTCTTTTGCCTTAAAGCCTGGGAAAACCTCCTTAGCAACATATGTTCATTACCAATTGGTCGCTACCGGTCCAGTTTCTTGGAGCACCGATTGGTCAAAGTCAACGGGGTACATTTCCCTCCTGTGTTCCCTCCTAATGGGACTGGAAGGATGAGTTGCCCTCAGTGTTAGGATTTCCCATCTGCGGAAGGGATGACTGTTCTAAGACTTCAAGGCAATGTTGAGGCACATGCGACCCTGCCTCACATTTGCCCAGAATGTCTGATTGCAGCTGTAGGGAAGCAACCAGAGTGGCAGGGCATGCCCTGTGGATGCAGGAGGCCACAGATTCAGGTTTGGAGTGGTGAATTAAAAACAGAAGGGAAGAGAAGAGAATCAGGTAGCAAAGCAACTGGAAAAACTCTGAGACCTGGAAAACCATCATCATATGGAGGAGATCAGAGTTGGGCAGTGTAGGGACCACCAGGGGTTGTTGGTCCAACTGGGGTCATATCTAGACAAGCAGCACCAGGGGTGCGTTCCCATGCAAGTTTAAATGCGAATCAAGTCCATTTTTGGGATCGTCAGATCCCGTTTAAATATTTATTCCCGGATTTTATGAGGACTATATTGCTAAAATCCACAGCAAAAAAAGTCCTCAGAAAAACTTTTCTTGGTCTCGTTTTGGCACCCAACCCAGATGTCTTTTCCGCCTTCTGTACATGCATGGTGGCCATGTTGAAAACGGCAGCGCTGTTTTGGGAAAATCTATGATCACCAAAATAGGTGAAAGCAGGATTTAACGAGGATACTGAGGGTCTATGGTAGGGTTGGCACGGATTCCCGTCCCAGTCCCACCATAGCCCAGACATAACTGCACGGTATAACCCCGTCTGGATGGGGTCAGGAATGTCCACCTTAGAGGTGGCAGGAAGTGCTGAGATTCTTGTACCTATTTTGCATATATTTCAGTTGGAAAAACTTTGCACCTTTGGCAAGGGGTGACGGGTCCTGCTTCTTGCTGCTCTTCTCCACACAGCCTCTAGGTGGCGAGCGAAGCATGGAAAGTCCAACAGCTTTGAAGGAAATTCAGAACAAAGGCATATTAGCCCATCAGGTGCGGCGGGGTAAGGTTGCTGTTGGCTCCTCTTCCCTGAAAAAGCAGAGTCCTTTCCAAAACTCACATCTGTGCTGCAGGAACCCAAACAAAGCGAAGGAAGGAAGGAAGGAAGGAAGGAAGGAAGGAAGGAAGGAAAGAAAGAAAGAAAGAAAGAAAGAAAGAAAGAAAGAAAGAAAGAAAGAAAGAAAGAAAGAAAGAAAGAAAGAAAGAAAGAAGGAAGGAAAGAAAGAAAGAAAGAAAGAAAGAAAGAAAGAAAGAAAGAAAGAAAGAAAGAAAGAAAAGAAAGAAGGAAGGAAGGAAGGAAGGAAAGAAGGAAGGAAGGAAAGAAAGAAAGAAAGAAAGAAAGAAAGAAAGAAAGAAAGAAAGAAAGAAAGAAAGAAAGAAAGAAAGAAAGAAAGAAAGAAAGAAAGAAAGGGCTCCATGTGAGAAGTTTACATTTTCTGCAGCAACTGTTGCCTTTTGTAAGTGCTGCTCAGAATTATTAGGAAAAGTGCTTTTCAATTTTTTTTAGAAAAAGCATTTTTCAATTTTTTAAAAAAGGCTTTGCATGTAGAGGATCCCAAATATCTTCTGGTAATAATAGCAAAATGATGGGAGTTGTTGAAGCCCAGTGCTAGTACAAACTGCCTGGAAAGCAGAGGGTCACCAGTTCGATCCCCAGCCTCTTCCCAAAGTGGGCGATGCAAACCACCTCTGTATCCCTGCCAAGAAAACTGCACAGCGGTGTCCATGCAGTCAACCGGGAGTCTGCCACAACTGAGCACCCAACAACAACAGACAGCAAAGGAGGCTCCCAAGTGACCACTCGGAGGGCTGCAGCAAACTTGTGCATGCTGTCTGGAATTAGACGGCTCAAGGGTCCAGGTTTTGTTTATCTTCCATTCCTCCGTATTGCAAAGGGCTTTGAGCACTGAAAGGGGCTTCTGGAAGACTCACTTGCTCTGAGCCTCCATCTTCTGCCATGAAAATCTGAAACCAGCTTGTCCAGCTGGAAGGAGACAGAAAAAACACTTAAGAAGAACTGAAGCTTCTTCCCCTCCTTCCACCCCCCCCCCTTCCAAACTCCCCCAATGGCTTTGCTGTCAGGAAGACAATCTGTTCCTTCCCTGCTAAGGAGGAACTTCACAATATGGAAAAGGAGATGTCAGGAATCATTAAAAGGAACACAGAAAGAGAACAGGAGCGTCCAAGAGAACGGCATTGGCAGCGTCAGGTGCAAGGACCAAGCTCAGGACATGTCACGAGGAGGCATTAAAAATAGCCGTGGCTTCCTGTTCGTAAATTTGCCCCCCCCCCCCAGCGCCTGAGGATCTTTCAGAAGGACTCTGCTCTTCTTAGCCCCAAAGGCTGCTTGAACAGTCAGTCCGCGGATGGAATTTCGGTTGGACAGGTAGACTTTAGTCAGGAGCTCAAACAGAGGCTGATTTGGTTGATGACCATATGGCTTGGACAAGCAGAGTCTGGTTCCCCGCTGTACCAGGACCTCGGTGAGATTCAGTTGGGAGGCACATGGCCTTTGCCTTGCCTCAGGCTGTGGTCACACCCAAGGTTTAATCCAGCTTCAGTCCACCTTCAGAGCGAGAGAACCCATCAGCAAAGTGACCAGTCGTTTTCTTTCCACGTTATCTATCCCAAAGGAGAATTTTCTGAGTTCTTTAACCCTGAAAGAAAACAGCTTGTCACTTTGCTGATGGGTTTTCTCGCTCTGAAGGTAGACTGAAAGTGGTTCTGGGAGCAGACACATGAGCCATCACAGAAGGTGCTTATTGAGTAGATAAACGTGAAGGCAACAGGGACACAGGATAGGTGGAATCCCTCTAAAGTCTGCAGAACAATACTTAGGGCTTGCACACTCTTAAGAACATAATAGAAAACAAGAAGAGTCCCACTGGATCAGGCCACAGCCCATCTAGTCCAGCATCTCACACAGTGGGCCACCGATTGCTTCTTGTCGTCCTCAGGCAGAAGATGAAGGCAAAACCTTCACCTGCCTGTATCTCCAAGCTAGAGGTGATACCTAGATATCTATTCTAGTAGCCACGGATGCACCTGTCCTCCATGGATTTGTCTATAGGCCACAGCCCATCTAGTCCAGCATCTCACACAGTGGCCCACCAATTGCTTCTTGTCATCCTCAGGCAGAAGATGCAGGCGAAACCCTCACCTGCTCATGAGTCCCTTCCAATGACCTTTGGAGGTCTCCTGCCTGCCTCTCCAACCTGGAAGAGGTCCCTGTGCATCGATTCTAGGAGCCATGGGCACATCTGTCCTCCATGAGTTTGTTTGACCCTTTCTTAGAGCCATGCTGGCTGGTTGCTGGGGGTGAGTTGCCTCCATCACCTTTGTGGGCTCTGCCTGCCCTGCTGTTCTCATATTACCTTGGATAGAACATCTCAGTCCAATAAACGCCACCTGGGGCTCATACTTCTGTGCGCTCACTTGCACGCTCTCCCATCGCCCCAGAAACCCTGGTGCTTCCTGGTCCTTGTATGATTCCAGAAGACTTTCAGAAGGAAACAGAGCAGGAAAAGCCAGGACTCTGAGGCAGGTACAGAAATAACTTTACCTTCTCCTGGAATGGGAGAGGTGCGCTCATGCGCTTTCAAAACAAAACAAAGACTGCCCTCTGGGCGTGTGCCAAAGATCCCTCCTTGTTCCTCTTTTGCAACATGTGTTCTGTGCAGATCTGTGTCAACAGAGACTCCAGCAGTGTCCTGAGAATGTCAGACTATCACCCCCTGGTGTGTCTTCCCCGTCATCTGGGTCCTGTCACATCCGGTGCCATCAAGTCATGGCCTTCCAAACATGACAACATTGATGTGTCAGGGCTCCTGTTTCGTGGTGGCAGCTATAGCAAAAAGGCCAAAGTTTGCTCCTGGACATGCTTCTGTTTCTGCCAAGGCCTAGAGGTGAAGGGGCAGAGCAGGAACAGATGTTAAATTCTGCAAGTGAGTTTGCAGAAAGGCCAAGGGAGAGAGAGCGCATGGCGCTGGTGGCCAGGGACATTAATGGGGACAACAAAGGGAACACTGGCCCAGACAAATCTGTTGTGCATCTAAACCTGGAGCTGTTTTTTCATGCATTTCTGGACAACGCAAATTCACAGTGTGCGTGAGAGAGCGGGAGTTGTACGAATTAAGAAAAACACATCTTTCCCGGTGCACATGAAATTGCATCACGGCTGCAGCGACCAGCGAGGGTGAGAGCGGGGTTTTGTTTGCCTTGCGCCGTTGGGCAAACCGGCAGCATTTGGAACTCCTCACCTGCCTGGTGCCATAAACTGAAACCAGGCAGGGCAGCCTGGCCTTTGGGCAGCGGAGCCAAGAGCGGCCGGGAAAAGGCCGCGGTCACCAGAGGTCGGAATAGGCAGAGCGAACGGTAGGCGAGGCGACGCGGAGGTGCAATTTCATTCGCGTCGGTGTGAAAATTGACCTCATCGAACCCGGCAAGCGTGTGAATTCTATTACGGTTGGCCGTCTGGCTAGCTGAGCATCTGGGATTATACACACTGTAGTCAGCCCTGGACCGCAGTGGTCATGGAAGAGAAAGTGAATGCCAGCTCTGAGCTCCTGGGGGTGGTGGGGCTCCATCTTCTGCCCCATGGGTCACTCCCCCCTGAATGAAATATGTAGGCTGTGGTCACACTGAAGGTGTAATCCAGCTTCACTCCACTTTCAGAGTGAGGGAATACATCAGGCTGCTTTCTTTCAGTGTTAATGCAGAAAATTCACCTTTGGGATAGATAAGGCGGAAAGAAAATGACCGGTCACAGTGCTGACGTATTCCCTTGCTCTGAAGGTGGACCGAAGCTGGATTAAAACTTAGGTGTGACCCCAGCCTGTTAGTTACCCTTCAGCTGTTGAACTTCCTTGGTTTTTGCAATCATGGGACCAAAAATGCTTTGGGTGGTTGGGTGGACAGACGGACGGACGGACGGGAGGAACAGGATAAAATATATTTGGAAAGACACCCATTGAGATGAACACAATATATTTAAATATCCATAGGCCAGTCAAACATTTATTATGGTCAGAGACCCAGAAAGCATACTTAAATGTGCATTTGGTGACAGAATGGATACTGGAATGTGTGTCCTAGAAACATATGGGGAGCCCTGCTGGATGAGGCCACAGGCCATCTAGTCCAGCCTCCTGTCCCACACAGTGGCCCACCAAATGCTCATGGGCATCTCAAGCAGAAGACAAAGGCAAAACCTTCACCTGCTCTCAAATCCCACACAAATGGCCTTCAGAGGCCTCCTGCCTGTCTCTCCAACCTGGAGGTGGTACCTAGGCATCCATTCTAGTAGTCACTGGTACATCTGTCCTCCATGGATTTACCTAGGGCCTGTCCCCATGCACTCTGTTTACTTGGGATTTTATTTGGGATATTCCCAATACGGATTCTACTTCGAATTGACCCGTCCCCATGCCATTGACGAAAGCATGGGCTCAGGTTGAATACACCTGTCCCCATGCAAGCCACGCTAAACCCCTGCATTGGGAAACCGAAAACCAGGCTGGTTTCTGTCCCCACCTCTTCTGGTAGTAAATTCCATAGACTGATGACCCACTGCCTGGGAAAAAAAATACCCCCCCCTTGTCTGATCTGACTCTCCTGCCCCCCAGCTTCATAGATGCCCCCTGGTTCCAATGGTGTGCAACGGAGAAGATAATTTTTCTCTAGCCACGTTTCCCACATTTGGCACAATTTTATAGACTTCAGTCAGATCACCTCTTAAACACCGCCTTTCAAGGCCAAAGAAGCCTAGGCATTGCACCCCTGATCATTCTGGTTGCCCTTTCTGAAACTCTTCCGGTTCCACAATATCCTCTCAGATCTGGTGACCAGAATTGTATTAAAAATTTAAATTGGGAGCAGTTTGTCCTTGAAGACCAAAGGGTATCCTTCTGCCCTGCTTCTGGCTGTCCACTGTGAGAGCAGGCTGATGGACAGGGCACTAGTCCAACTACCCATGAGGCATTTTTACGTTCAACCCTGTCACCTGGCGTTGTTCCATCCATGTTTATTCTTGGAGCCTGGTTTCTCCTGATCTTCACTCCCCCTTGCTGGTGGTACAGCTAGAGCAGAGGGTAGGAGGCATCTACAGGGACATGTTTCTAGGCCTCAAGATTGGTGGTGATGATGGCTGGGGAGAGACCATTCAATGGAAAAACTTGAGAAAATTGACTCTAAAGGCTATTTGCAGGGGGGGGGGGGTCCATCCTAGTCACTGGGTTAGATGGGATGCTGGACTAGATGGGCAGTGGTCTGACCCAGCAGGACTCCTTTTAGGTATTCATCTAGAATGGATGCCTAGATACCAGCTCCAGGTTGGAGAGACAGGCAGGATGCCTCTAAAGGCCATTTTCAGGGAGTCAAGAGCACGTTCAAGTTTTGCCTTCATCTTTTGCTTGAGGTGCCCAGAAGCAAATGGTGGGTCACAGTGTGGCACAGGATGCCGGACTAGATGGGCAGTGGCCTGACCCAGCAGTGCTCCTCTTATGTTTTTATAGACAAACTCATGGAAGACAGGTGCATCAGTGGCTACTAGAATTGATCTCTGGGTAGCACTTCCAGGTTAGCAAGCTTCTAAAGACCATTTGCAGGATGTAGAGAGCAGGTGAAGGTTTTGCCTTTGTCTTCTGCTTAAGATGCCCAGAAGCAATTGGTGGCCACTGTATGAGATGGGCTGTGGCCTGATCTAGCAGGGGTCCTCTTATGTTCATGTCTAGAATGGATGCCTACATACCACCTCTGCTTTGGAGTCACTGGCAGGAACCCTCCAAAGGCCATTTTCAGGGTGTCAAGACCAAGTGAAGGTTTTGCCTTCATCTTCTGCTTGAGATGCCCATGGGCAATTGGTGGCCACTGTGGGAGACAGGATGCTGGACTAGATGGGCTGTGGCCTGATCCAGCAGGGCTCCTCTTAGGTCCTTATGGACCAGATGGGATGCGGCCTGACCCAGCAGGGCTTCCTCTTAGGTTCCTCTGTTACTTTGAGGTAAGCTGAGAACACTGCATGCAGTTTGTACAACATTTATGTTACAGGGAAAATACTTAAATAGGCCCTTAGCTCTGGGTCTTCCTAAACGTAGCAGAGGATCCGGGTGACCAGCCCCCCCTAGATCAGGGCAAGAGGAAAGGCGGCCACATGGAGTGTTTCCACACCTTGCTGACTACCTGCTCAGAACTCTCCCCGTCAGCTTCCCTTGTGTTGACACCGTAACCCAAACAAATGGAAATGCACACTCTACCTCTTCCGGCGCTCTTAAGGTCCCCAGCGAGTAAATCTATCAATGTATCACCTCCTCATTTAATCACTATAATGAAAGGTGCAAGTCGCTATTAATTTGAGCATATTCACATTAGACCTGCACTCAGCAACCAGAAAAGCAAGGCCATTTTCCAAATGAATGTGCCGGGGCCATAAATTGAAAATTACCGATCTGACCGACAGGAGCTCTTCTTGGTTCCATGCTCTTCTTTTCATAGGAAGGCACTTTATTCCTTCTCTCTCTCTCTCTCTCTCTCTCTTTCTCCATCTCTCACGTATAGGAGAGGCTCCCTAATTAAGTTAAAGTGGCAGCAAAAGCGCAGACCTCAATGTGGGAAGAGGCAGCTTAAAAACATATTTGATCCATTATAAATAATCTTGAATCACTGGAAGGTTTCTGAAGGGCTCCCTGGCTGGCTGCCACAAGGCTGGAGAGAAACCAGGAAGGGGGGAAAGGAAGGAACAGACGAGAACACCGTAAGCCAGTGCAAAGCAAGCCGGGGGCAGGTGGCTGTAGATCTGGGGTAGAACATCTGCTCGAAAGCAGAGGTTCGCAGGTTCGATCCCCGGCCTCCGCCTGGAAGACGGGCAGGGCAAACCACTGCTTGTCCAGCTGACACGGTGGGTTGCCTTGAAAGCAGAGGGACACAGGTTCGATCGCCACCTTCTCTCTGGAGGTATGGCAAAGGACTTTGCAAATCTGCCAAGGACATTGGGTGGAGAAACCATGCGAGACTTGGGGCCTGCTGCTGCCGCCTCTCAAATGAACCGACCTCACAGGGTTGTTGTGTGAAGATACAACGGGAGGGGACTGGAGTGGTACACACCACTTTCCAGGGTCGGTACTGGGGTGGCGGGGGCAACAGAATCCTTTGCCATGGACAAAGCAAGCCTGAAGGCCTCCCTTTCAGCTGGGAAGAAGGAGAATAAGAGCTGGCTTTTCTACCCCGCTCTCCTCACCCATTTAAGGGGACCCAAGGCTGCTGACAAACCTTCTACTCTTCTCCACACAAAGACACCCTGTGAAGCGGGTGGGGCTGTGAGAGCTCAGAAAGAGAGCTGTGACTAGCCCAAGGTCACCCAGCTGGCTTTGTGGAGGAATACAGAATCAAACTGGGAGACTCCCAGATAAGAATCTGACACTCTAATCGCAAGACCAACCTGGTGGAGACATCGGCTATTCGGCTGAAGCTCTGCCACTTGAATATTCTGTCTCCATGGTGGTTCCTGGGCACTGAACTGAGAAGGTCTGAAATTCAAGCAGGAACAGGAGTCCTTAGGGAACCAGGCTGAGGGCCTGTCCCCATGCTCAAAATATTCTGAAATTCTGCTGAGTCGGCATTGGGAGCGTCTCCATGCAAAGCCCTAATAGGACAACACGTGTTAAAGAAACCCCACTTAACAGGAGTACTACATCTGAAATAACGGGCCAGCACGTATAGTCCTGGGGTCATGCGGATGTGCACACCTCTGCTAATCTGTGGCGGCCAAGGAAGGGAATGATCTGCTTTTAGTTATGCTTTTAACTAACTTTTGGTTATGCTTTTAACTGTGGCGGCCAAGGAAAGGAATGATCATAGCATGTTGTGTTCATGACGGTGCAACTGAGGTGTGCTAGGTTTTGCAGTGGGCGGGACAGGTTATGGTGACGTCAACCCGGCTTCCTATCATGGGAGAGGATGGGTGGGGAGAAAAAGATGTGAGTTCACGCTGCGGGGACAGGGACATAGGATTGGAATCCGCATTACCCCAAACCACATGGGGACGCTTTATTGCGAGTTACAACGCGGATTTTTATGACATGCGTCACAAGTGAAGCAACCGGCTTCCATGGGGACGCGCCCTGAGACTGTGCAGCCGGAGCTCAAAGAGGAAGCGTGTTCTCGTGCTTCACTGCAAATATTGCTGGACTTTTTCTTCCCTTTAGAGAAACCAGGCCATGATCAATATTCCTGCTCCCTGCAGGGCCCCCACCGCCTACCGGTTACACCCCTTCTCAGCCGCAGTGGCTCCCCCGTTTATAAATCACTGCATCCATTTCCCCTGCATTTTAGCATTATACGTGCCTCAGTCCGTGATCCTTAAAAGCTAAAATTAATGACAACCTGGCCGCTGCTCATTAATAATTGCTTCATTACTGTGTGTGATTGCATCCTCTTGACAATAACGGAGTTTGCCCGGGTATTTCTAATTATCTGGCATTTCAGCTTCCTAACAGAGCCTCCCCTCTGCCCCACGTGCCTTTCTGCACAAAGATTATGGTAACTTCCCACACGATACAGGGCTGAGAAGCCCCTGCTTCCTGGTCCACCTGTGTTTATTAATCAATCAAGGACAAAGGAGAAAGAGAGGTGATTAGCTGGAGGCAGGAAGGGACAGAACGTGGCCCTGAACCAACGCGGAAGCCTGGAAAGCCTTCCTTTCCGAGATCCGGTCTCACAGATATGGAAGGAGGTAGCAACACTTGCTTACTCTCTGAGCCCTCTTCTGAGCTAACACAGCCAGACCTACCTCACCAGGTATCTGTTGCGGGGAGAAGAACAGAAGGTTTCTCAGCACTGAATAGGTGAGAAATGCAGGGCATAAAAGACCGCTCTTCTTCTTTAGTGGCCCAGTTTGATCTTCTGCTTCGAGTGTTGGATTCTTATCTCATGGTTCAGTTCTGCAGTCCTCCACAAAGCCAGCTGGGTAGCCCCGGGCTAGTCACAGCTCTCTTCTAAGGTTTCACAGCCCCACCTAGATAAGAACATAAGAGAAGCCCTGCTTGAGATGCCCAGAAGCAATTGGTGGGCCACTGAGTGAGATGGGATGTTGGACTAGATCAACTGCGGCCCGATCCAGAAGGGTTCCTTTTTGGTTCTTATGTTGTTACGTTCTATTCCAGGAAACAATTACATTCAAATTCATATTAAGTGACATGATCACAGCATCACTACACCCAAACTGCCCTTCTCTGTCACCAGAAATCTCTTGCATGTACAGAACATTTATACCTTGCACTGCCAGTTTTCCATGGTGTGGTTTTGCTTTTCCATGACTGCTGCAATTCCGCTTCCCAGTGGCCGAGGGGAGCCACGTTTCGTCGGCCACAGAAAACAAAACCATCCCGTGAAAAATCACAGACGTAAAGGACGCTTGTACAGAATATACAAAGCACGATTCTGGATAATTAATTTGCTAAAAACACTGGCAAGAACCTCAGAAAGGTGTAAGGCTTCATTCGAGTCTGAATATGAGATGTTTATGTCCAATGTGCCAAGTTACCTCTTTGTCCTCTTCCTCAAAAGTTTTTGAAAGAAAAACTTTAAGCACAGGTGTGCCAATGGCTACTAGAATGGATGCCTAGGAACCACCTCTGGGTTGGAGGGCTACCTGTTACAGCAATCGGCAGAGAAAATCTTTTGTTAGCCTCCCTCGGTCCTAAGCAGCTCATTCAAAGCAAAGGAAAAGGAAGGGAATCCCCTCCTCTCTCTTTGAACCTGTTTTCCTCCCACCCCTTGTTGACTTGAAAGGGTGAGATCTGCTTGCCATGTCTGTTCTTTCGCTTATCTGATTTTGCACAAAGCTGCTGCCTTCCCGGTAACATAGTGAACGGAGGGAGTGTCCAATTTGAAAGGGAGAGTGTTCGCCTTGCCCTGTCTGTTCTTTCACTCAGCTGATTCTGGCTTACAGGGCTTGGACATGGGGTACAGGTAAAAAGATCCTGTTTTTCCATGTTGGGGATTTTGGGTGGTTTGAATGGGAACCGGGGTATTCAAATTGAGCCCGTGTTATTGTCAAGCAAATGGGAACAGCCAGAATGTGCACTCGGTTCTGAATCTGGATTAAAATAGTCAAGCGGGGACGTGCCCATGGTATGTGATCCTTGAGAATAGCGAGTGGCCTCAAAACGGGTTAAACATAGCGTGTGGCCTCAGCCCTAGAGAAGAAGGTCATTGCCTGTTCTCTCTTCTTCCAGATTGCAAAACCAAGCACAAAAGGTCTTTTAGCTACCACAAGGAAGACAGTGCACGATTAAGCAGGGGGAGAATGAATGAAAGAGTGAATGAATTCTCCCCCACGGTTAAGGCGAGTAAAATCCGGCCACTAAATGACCAGCTTGGCTCTTGAGAGGTTCATCTTCCTCGGTGTCTCCAAGTCCTGGCTTGGCATGATGATGAGAAGCCGGAATTACAACCTACGCAGGTAATTAGCAAAATTCAGAGAGCGCTGCATTCGGCTTGCGTGGCTGCAACCTGTCACGGGGGAGTTGTTAATTAAGCTGCCTCTGGAGATGGCGGAAGGCGCTACGGCAGCAGAACTAAAACACTGTAAGTGGCCCTTCTGTGTTTGGGGGAGACACGCCACCATCCCCTTGTCCTGCAGGCATCATTCTGGGAGCAGACGGAGGGGAACTGCTGCTTCTGGCACTCAATCACAGCAGCCCTGCAATCCTGTTTGATAATTCTCCGATACTTAAAATAGAGAGACCCACAGGGCTCATTGTTCCCACGACTGGCTGTCTGAGTGCAGCAGCGTTTTGCAAAAGTGTCTGACGGTGGCGTCACGCAGCTTCCAGGGTGCCCTCACCTCCCTATTTGAAACAGATCCTGGGATTAGGCATCTCCAAAGGCAGGCAGCTCTTCTTTGCCCGGAAGCCTCTTTGTTATCGTGGAGGCATGGGATCTGAATATAATCTTTAAACTGTCATTCATCCCTTTTTATATGGTCCTCACCTCTCCTCTCCTCTCTCCATTCTCTCCGGCACGGAGTCCACTAATAGCTGACAAAATCCATTGTGGCAACAAGCCACGCTAGGGAGGTATCGGTGAAAGCGTTCGGCTTTCATGCCTAAAATGTACGCCAGGGAATACCCTGTTTGTGTGAGGGGCGAAGGAAGCGGAGCATAATTTGGGAGGGAAGGAAGGGGGGAAGGAAGAGAGGGATGGGGGGAAGGACAGAAGGAGGGAGGGAAGGAAGAGAGGCAGGAAAGAGAGAGGGAGGGAGGGAAGGAAAGGGGGAAGGAAGAGAGGGATGGAGGGAAGGACAGAAGGAGGGAGGGAAGGAAGAGAGGAAGGAAAGAGGGAGGGAGGGAAGGAAAGGGGGAAGGAAGAGAGGAATGGAGGGAAGGACAGAAGGAGGGAGGGAAGGAAGAGAGGCAGGAAAGAGGGAGGGAAGGAAAGGGGGAAGGAAGAGAGGGATGGAGGGAAGGAAGAGAGGCAGGAAAGAGGGAGGGAGGGAAGGAAAGGGGGAAGGAAGAGAGGGATGGGGGGAAGGAAGAGAGGCAGGAAAGAGGGAGGGAGGGAAGGAAAGGGGGAAGGAAGAGAGGGATGGAGGGAAGGAAGAGAGGCAGGAAAGAGGGAGGGAGGGAAGGAAAGGGGGAAGGAAGAGAGGGATGGAGGGAAGGAAGAGAGGCAGGAAAGAGGGAGGGAGGGAAGGGGGAAGGAAGAGAGGGATGGAGGGAAGGAAGAGAGGCAGGAAAGAGGGAGGGAGGAAGGAAAGGGGGAAGGAAGAGAGGGATGGGGGGAAGGACAGAAGGAGGGAGGGAAGGAAGAGAGGCAGGAAAGAGGGAGGGAGGGAAGGAAAGGGGGAAGGAAGAGAGGGATGGAGGGAAGGACAGAAGGAGGGAGAGCAGAAGCAGAAAGGGAAGGGAAGAGAAAGAGTAGTGGGAGCTGGAATGAAAAGGGGAAGAAAACAGTATTGGGAACAGGAGGGAGGGGAGAGTGGGAGAGTGAGGGGGAATGGAAGGGGGAAGAGAAAGAGGAGGGGGAGAGGGAGGGAGATAGTGGAAGCAGGAGCAGGATAGAGGGAGGGGAGGGGGAGGGGAAGCAGGAGTTGGTGTGTGAGTAGGAGTGGGAGAGTGGGGGCAGGAGGGCAGGAATGGGAGGGGGAAGAGAAGAAGCGGGGGGGGCCACAAGAGGGACAGTTGGAGCTGGAGCAGAGCGTTGGTGGTTTGATCCCAGGCTCTCCCTGGAAGTAGGGAATGGCCAACCACTTCTGCATCTCTGCCAAGAAAGCTGCACAGACGCAGCCATGCAGCCAGCCAGGGGTTGGCCACCACTCAGAGGTATGCAGCAGCAACAGCAGCAGCAAAAGGAACCACCAGGGAAGGAATCGCCCAGTTTATCCCCAGCGAAACTCCTTTCAGCAGCCAGGAGGGGTTTTAGCCAGACCCTTCCTGTGACGCAACTCCTGCTGTTTGAGCTCTGCTACTGGCCAGAGCAAAGCTCTCGGGTTTTCTCCCCTTGGCACACCTGGGGGGCAGACCTCATTTGCAAATGGGGGGTGGGGTGAAACTATTGTAACTTGTACAAAAAAAGTGAATAAATGAGCCCATGATTTTTTTTTCCATTTTGGACTTCAATGTCTGTTTGTCTAATCAAGAGTGCAGCGCCAGGAAAGGCAGCCACGGTTGACGCACACATTTTATTTAACTTTTCCTCTGTCAAAAGGAGTTTAAATGTGTAATGAACAGGCTGCAGCGATTTGAAATATAATCCCATTACTCTGATGAGATTACCAAGGCTGGAGAGTTCACAAATCATGCTTAGGGCTTTTTATAGCCAACATCACCCTGTTGAGATTTTTACATTTAAAGTAAGAGGTGGGGACTGGGAGAAAAGATGACAGGGCCTCTCGTTTAACTGTTTGCTCACCTGGTTCTTCTTCCGCCCACCTCAAAGGAAGGCCTGGTGCTTCCAAAGTTGGGCCTCTCGGGGTGCATCCCCATACACTTTTGATTTGGTCCGATTTCCGTGGACCAGATCCGCCAAACCCGTACCAGATTTGGCGCTGGAAAAAACAAGTCTTGGCATGGTTTGGTGCCCTACCATGCATTGCTTTACAAGCTGAGCCTGCGCATGGGGACAGTCCCGGGCTATCTGGGGAGGAGACTGGCGCTCGCGTCAGTGGGAGGTGGGGTCTCACGTCCCGTGCTTGCCGTTCCTGCCCTGTGCATTGGAGATCGCAACTGCTGAGATTTTTTGGGACTAAATGGGGTCAAATGGCCTTCGCTGCCCCATGAGACCCTTTTATACAAGTATTCCACCCCCCCATTTCCCGATCACAGGTTAATTTTTCTCCCTTTTACACGGAAAATATTCCACCCCCATTTCACAACAGCCAAGGCGGACATGATAATGTCTTGATTTTTCTCCGTTTTAAGCTTGCTGGGTGTTCTTGCGGTTCCAGGGTGGAGCGGAGGTGCGCAAATCTGCTCAACTGCCACCAAACCTAGTAGGGGCTTTGGTTTTTTAAAAAATATTTTTTCCATTCGGTCCTGCTAAAGGGGGGGGGATGCGGCGTTTGCAGCGGGCGGCACAGGGGTGGGGTGACGTCAATCTGGTTTCCAATGAGGGGGAGAGGTGGCGCTGCTCCTCTGTGCCGGGGTTTGGTGTTGTTTGCATGGGGACGGCTGAATCCGCACCCAGCCCGTGTTACCGAGAATGGCATGGGGATGGCTGAGATTCGATCTTGGACCTGCACCCGGTCCAATGCATGCCCAATCAGACCCAAACGGCTTGCATGGGGATGCCGCCTCGGAGTCTGAGGCTGTGTCCAGACAATGTCTGAAACCGGAGATTATCCTGGCACCGTATTGGGATTGCCCACAAGTATCTGTGGCAATCCCAGTGTAGTCCTGGGATATAGGGACGGAATCCTGGGATACTGCTATTGTGGATGGAAAAGGATCCTGAACACCAGGTTTCCCCACATATTTATATTGCTTACCTTGTCTGAAGCTTTGCTGAGGGAATTACCCACTCCCAAAATGGGCAGAAAGTACCCAGTGCACGAGCACAGTGGCAAACCAGGCCAAATGTACCTACTGCGCAAGTGTGGGGGCAAAACTAAGCCAAAAAAAATGCTGCACAAATGCAGGATGAGTTCTTGCACACTTCTGGATGTTTTGTGCCACTGATGCACAGCAGGAGCAAGTGTCAGAGAAGGTTCCAGCTACTCTACTAAAGTGGCTCTCAAGGAAGAGTTATGGGTACCACGTAAGCATCTGCACTGGGTTTCCAGCCTGCACCAGCTACCCACAGGGAATGGCCCATTTCCAGTGCCGATTCCGGCAGCCCGGAGAAATGGAGCCAGGTTCTGGACCAGTCTGGCCGTCTGCCATCCAGCCGATCCCTCAGGAGGACACTGGTTAAAAGCCACTGCCTTGGCCTGTTCTCCAGTTCCATTTTTCTGCCAGGAAGCAGGCTGTCGCCCCCCCCCCCCCATTTTGCAGACAGGCCATTCCCAGGGTGGTCCGGGCTCTGGGTGAGCAGTCTGGCACAGGCACACACGGCGTTTCTTGTTGGCCAGTAAAAACACCCCTGGCTGGTCACCTTGGCGCCATAGTTGCGCTGGGACAGGTAGCGGTGGTGCAGACGTCAGCTACAGCGATGCTCAGTCTGGATCAAGATGAGTCTCTGGTGCGCTCTGATATGCGCTGTGTGGGCACTAAGTGATTTTCCACACTGATCGTGATCTGGGCTAGCTCTCTGCACATTTGTGCACATTTGCCGAATAGCACGGACTTTACCCTCTCCTCGTACACTTCGCCTGCACAGGGAGGAGCGTAGGCTGGACTAGGGTTCCCAAAATGGCGCCCTGGTCCATTCTACCCATAGGCCTCTTCTTTAAGGCCTACCAGCAAACAAACCACAGAGGCGTGCAGGCAGCTCGAACCAGGACTCCTGAGCAACCAACTTTGCATTTTGGCAGCCTTGGGGCCCAGAAGCGTGCTGCAGAAGGCAGCCCTGCGCTTTCAACAAACCCCAAAGGCCACATGTTTCCTAGGATGCCCACTGACAGTTTTGTGCTTCCATCCCCACCAACCTTTCCCGATGCCCACGGGGGTCGCTTGGGGGTTGCTCAGCGGGCAAACCAAGCCCACAGAGAAGGAAGGGGAGGGCTGCTTGAAGCGAGAGCCTCAGAGCTTCAGAGCAAACATCCCCTCTGCCTGGAATCCCCCCTCCCTTTGTCATAAAAGCACCTACCTGCGCCAAGCAGAGGTAGAGTCGGCGGAGAAGGCCATGCAGCGTTTCGGCTGATGATTTAAGCAGCATTAATTTCAGCCCAAGTTCCCTCCTGAAATGTAGCAACAACTCTGGGAGGCAGATTCCTCTGGAAATTCATGGTTCCATTACAGCTGTGTCTCCATGAATAACTGCCTCCATTAATCTTTGCTGGGCTGCACCCAACCATCGCCTTAATGAGGTTCCTTCCTCTGGCTTCTCCCACCGGCTGAACTCAGGAGGCCTGGCATTCCCACACAGGTGGGCACAAAGTGCTCTGAACCTTGCCTCGGCCTCCCAAGGAGATGCCCGGTAGGGAAGGAACTCCTGGTACAATGTAAGCAAGCCGTGGGACGCTCACGTGGGCATGCGCTGGCATTGCTTTGCAGGATTTGGCTGTGATGGCTACCCTCATGCTTTCTCTCTCCATCCTGGCCTTGAAGGACCGTTCAGCTCACCCAAGACACCAGGATGGCCTCTTTGGCCCAACAGAGGACAGAGGGCTGGATTACTTGGGGCCGTCTTGTCATGCTGTGGTGAGATTGGTATGGGGGGGGGGGGCAATTCAGGGAAGTAAACTTCCTTCCTTCCTCTTTTGTAACAAAGTAGCATGCGGTTACTTAACGTATAAGGCCCTAAAAGACTTGGGCCCCAAATATCTACAGAAATCCCTTCTTCCCTGTGCCTTAAGATCTTTAGGGGGGGGGGGGGCTCTCCTGGGTGTACCACCACCTGCAGGAACAAAAGTGATGGGCACCTAGGACAGGGCCTTCTCAGTGGTGGCTCCCAGATTATGGAACAGCCTCTCTGCAAACACCAGCGAGATGGCTGCATTAGACCTTCCAGCTGACACTGGAGGTATTCAATGTGCATCCCGTAGTTATCCCGTATGCAGCCCGTTTTG
This sequence comes from Aspidoscelis tigris stejnegeri, assembly GCA_023333525.1. NCBI lineage: Eukaryota > Metazoa > Chordata > Lepidosauria > Squamata > Teiidae > Aspidoscelis > Aspidoscelis tigris. The sequence continues at coordinate 13,555,076 of JALMGA010000016.1, forward strand.
TCCCATACGGATCCGTAGAAATGCGTACGGTTGCAGACCTTGAAGTACGCATCGTGTACGAATGTCCAGATAACCTGAACAGACAGATCCGAAGTACAAAATTCGATTCAAATATTAACAATTTGAATTTCGGGACATTCCGTTCGAGTTCAAATGTCAAAATTCGGCACGTTCGATTGGATTTGGAAGGCCTGTGAACATCTGTGCGCGTCCCTACTCGGTTCCAGTTCACGGAATGACGGACGGTGGGTGCTGTAGTTTAGCAACATCTGGAGGGCCACAGCTGGGCCCCGCTATTCCAGCAGAGCCCTCAAAAGCCAGACGGCAACCGAGTTGTTCCTTCGTTCGGATGCTGACCTCACTCAAGGTCTTTCTTCCCCAACTTCACGTGCAACATTGAGTGATAATATATAATAGCACCAAACCACCGTACAAGGCTGTTGCGAAAATTACCAGAACTTTGAAAGAAGATGGGAAGGAGGTGCTGAAAATAAGTTGCAGCCCTTCAGCCTGCAGCTATGTCTGCAGTTCCACGTACCCCAGGAAAGGTGCCTCCAAATCGTAAAGAAAACATCAAAGATCCTATAACAACCTTTGGTCCTTTCTGCACTGGGCCTTATTCTGGGTTGTGTCTCTGACAGGGGCCTGCTGCCCACATGCCAGGGCAGATCTGGGGGCGGGTGGGTTCTATTCTCTGCACCAGCATGCGGATGGCTATTCTGGAATAACATCTGGAGTAAGACCCAGTGCAGAAATAGCTTTGGGTTAATTCGCAGCCCTGACTGGAATTAAAAAAAATACATCCTTGATTTTACTGAAAATTGTAGCACTGAGGCCTGCTGTCATGAAAAACTAGCAGAAATCATCCATCCATCCATCCATCCATCCATCCATCCATCCATCCATCCATCCATCCATCCATCCATCCATCCATCCATCCATCCATCCATCCATCCATCCATCCATCCATCCATCCTACATCTGCTCCCCCTATGGGAAGAGAAAGGCAGCTAGATTGGAGGAAATTGCCTGCGTGGAAGACAGTTATCAGGGTAATAAGCCCCTGGGAAGAAGAAAAAAAAAGTTTTCTCACCTATTTAAGGGGACTCAAAGTGGCCGACAAACTTTCTGTGCTCACCATTAAGGGGACTCAAAGCCACTGACAAACCTTCAGTTCTCCCCCCCCTCAACAGAGACCCTGTGAGGTAGGTGGGGCTGTGAGGACTTGGAAAGAGAGCTGTGACTAGCCCAAGGCCATCCAGCTGGCTTTGTCTAGGAGTGCAGGACCGAGTGATTATGAGTCTGGCCCTCTAACCACAAGACCAAACTGGCTCATATCTCTCTTGAGGACCTTCATCTTCCACGTGGACGCCTACCGTGAGGACCGGCTACTGGTCTAGATGGGCCACTGGGCTAACACAGCTGTAGATTTACGCTCTTAAGATGGTTCTTCCACCCTCCCACCCCCGATCGTCTTGCCAAAAGATACTGACGGCCAGATCCTGTTGTGTCTGATGGGATGGAGAACACAGCAGCTAAAAAAGACACGGTTCCAAATAGGTTGAATTAATGCTAAGAAAGGCCCCCAGGGCTGCAGTCCTTTGCAGACCTGCACGAAAATGGACCTCGTCGGACGCTCTGGACTTTGCACGCGACGGCCGACCCGAAACCGGACAAGGTGTGACAGAGGAAGGGGGAGTTAGACTCAAGGGCTGAGCTGCCCGAGACGGTCAGTCACTGACCGCTTTGGCCTTGCGGGACCAGCACCCTGGCCCAAAGGGTATGTGTGTGCGTGTGTGTGGGAAAGATGTTGAAATTTAGGCCTAGGGAAAGATTACAACGGTTTTATTAGTAGTAGTAAAAAGGGGGTACATTTGTCCTACAAGTTTGTCTGTGTTAAAGAAAGAGGTTCATGTCAAAAGCGATACAAGGTTGGTGCGTTGACTGACGCCGGCCTTCCGGTTGTTCACCCCTCTGGGCCTTTTGCAATTTGCTCAGCCAGCCTATGGCAGCTTTCCTTACAGCTGTACATTAGAGAGTTTTAGAAAAAAAGGAAGGAAGGAAGGAAGAAAAGATGTCAAGCCTACAGCAGCCTCTTCTTGGCCACAGCCAGGGCGCTCGGAAGCTTGCCTGGCCTTCAGGTTGATATGGCTCTTGGTTTCCCTCAGAGGAGGATGGTGTCGCCAACGGCGACCGTGCCATGCTGACCTGCAAAAGAACAAGTTCCGCACCGGCTGGCCGCCGACCCTTAGCAGCTGACGCTCCCAAATCCCTCTTGCGTCGGGTCGTTGGGGGCATCTCCGGCTTTATCCTAAGCAGGGAATGTCTCTTCAGCTCGGGTCCCAACAGGCCTCGGTTTCACTGTTGGCCTAATTTCTTGTCCTTCTGGAAGCTGAAGCTCGTCCGTCGGCTCAGTTTCCTTTGTTTCTGAGCCAAATAATCGGCTCGGGCTGTACTGGCTCGGGATTCGAGGATGTAGTTCACCTGAGGTGGGGAGAAAGGGACACAGAGTAAGAGGGGTGGTTACCTTCGATCGGTGTAACTTGGCCAAAACTTATGAGGAATTCCAGAGAAAAGTCTGGAGAAAAGAGCACCTCTGGCCCATTTTTCTTGAGACTGCAAGAATTCGCTACCGAGCCCAATCCAAGGTGTTAACTCTGACCTATAAGGCCCTAAATGACTTGGGCCCCAAATATCTAAAGGAACACCTCCCATACCGACCTGCCCACGCCTTGAGATCTGGAGGGGAGGCCCTCCTGGTTGTCCTACCACCCTCAATAGTGAGGAGGGTAGGCACCCACGAAAGGGCCTTTTCGATAACCCAGCAGTCTTCATGGGGGAGGGCGGAATCAAACCCGGCATTCCAGATAAGAGTCCGGCTCCCTAACCACTAGACCAATTCTTTTTTGCTTTGTGTTTCTGTTGTTTTGTCATCATCATCATCATCATCATCATCATCATCATCATCAAGCAAGCCATAATTCTGAATTGACATCAGCCAGGCGTTTCAACTCCACTTCACCTGAAGAAATGGTCAGAACGTGTTGGTTTCCACTGTAAACCCATGAATATATAAGCAGCAGATAGTAAAATCTTACAGACTTCAGCAGCTCCAAATAAACCCGCTGCCGCTGTAGGGAAACTCAGTAGCCTCCTGCTATTTCTTGAGAGAGCACATTGCCTTCAACAGCTTGCCCTAAAACACCCTGGAGAACAGTTTGGAAATCTGGGAGCATCTTTGGTACCCATCTATTTTTTCTGTGCTGGAATCTCTGTCAGCTTCCTTCCTGGCCACTTGGAATCCATCTCCACGAATCCGCAACATGGTTCTATGCTTTGCGGGATCCAGAAAGCTGATGCCTGTCACTTTCCTGGCTGGCAAGTTTTATGGCTCAGAAAGGACTTACAGCACCAAAAATGATCCAATAAAACGGGCTCTTCTCCCACCCACCCCCAACCCTCCTGGCTCCCTTTCCTTACAGAACTTGCGCTCTTTGCTGTTCTTAGCCATCCAGGATGTTTTTGTCTTGTGTTACTTGATGAAGGCATTTTTAAATGATATTTAACAAGCTGGCGGATCCTTAAAATTTATTATCTCCCAGCGCTGAGGCAATAATCACATAGATAATTTTAATGGAAGGTTAATGCAAAAATCAAAAGATAAAAATGCCCTTTGCTCTGCAATTAGCTGGTTAATACGGTGTGGCATAAAATCTTGCCCAATTTTATGCACTGTGGGGTGTTTCTCTTCGACTGTGGATTATGGCTGCAGACAGAAAGGGGGAATTGGGGTGTTTTTCAGTTAAGGCTCAGGACCTTTAGAAAGCTGAATTCTTTTCTGGAATTGAAATAATTAATCAGGGAGTGTGGGAAACTATGAAAAGTGTATGCCTCAGCCTGTTGGATTTTGAATGTTAGCACCTGTTTTGCTTGCACCAGATGCCTGACACCAGATTCAACTCTGCATTTAATTTTGCTTCAATTTTTGCTTTGCTTTGCTTTTATTCTCAAAAGCTCATGGCTGTAGCTGTGATTTCTCTCCCTTTCGTCTGCACGCCAGCCCTGTGAGGTGGTCAGGCCAAGGGAAGAAGCAGCCAGTCAGAAAGGAGCTTTGTGGTTGTGTGGACAGTTCAGCAACCGGTTCTCCAGTTCTAGGGACAAGGCATTAACCGCTAGGCCAGCCTGGGGTGCAAGGGTTTCTCTCAAGCTGTGAACCCCAAACTTCCAAAAGAAGAAGAGTTGGGTTTTATGCCCTGCTTTTCTCACCCTTGAGGCACAAAGCGGCTGACAAACCTTCCGTTCTGTGAGATAGGTGGCGTGGTGAGAGCTCAGAAAGAGAGCTGTGACTCACCCAAGGACACCCAGCTGGCTTCGTGGAGGAATGTGGAGCCAAACCCTGTGACTAGAAGATATGAGTCCAGCACACTAACCACAAGACCAAATGGACAAAACGGACAGACAGCCTTTTTCCACTGGATCAAAATTGTCCGGGTAATTTTCTGCTTCCAACGACTTAAAGCAACAAAACTGATCTGCTTTCAGGAAAGATCCTGATTCCCACTTGGCTAAACTAGATACCATTTCTCACCTGCCCATTCTACATCACCAATTAACCAAACTGCCTTTTTGGGTTTCCAAAAGTGAGGCAGAAATGTGCCTCCAGGGGGTTGTTCCCACCTGGCTTTTACTGCGGTTTGAAAACAATCTGAATTTTCTTTGGCCCCATTACAGATTGGGTTCCCATGTTTTCAGGAGAGTAAATTGCTAAAAACCACAATAAAAAACCATCTGAAAAAACAGCTCTCACTCCTGTTTTTGCTGCTAAAACGCTTTATCTTTATTCTTTTGGGAATGGTACCACAATATTGGGGGGAGATGTGTCATGAAATGGGTGGGGTTTCACCCTGTAAGACAGCCCCTTGCCATCCCTCCTTTGCAGAGGGGTTTAAAGTGTTCAAGCTTCTTTCCCTAGGCAGGCCACTTCACGGTTTCAGTTTCACCCACTTCACACTGATAACAAGTAACAAGTTTCACTTTCTCCCACTCCACTTCACACTGACAACAAGTTTCATTTCCCGCCCATGCTTTCCCCTCACTTTCTCCTTTTTCGGCTGGCTCCTTCCTGTGTGAACCAAAGGTGGTGTGTGGGTGGGCAGGAGAAAGGTGCGCTAAAGGAAAAAGTGAGGGGAGGGCACGGGCAAGGAGGCTTAGGGACGTGATTTTGCGTGACATCATGGAAGCAATCCCCGCGGTCACACTCGCTGGAAGGTTTGGCTTTGATGGAGGGGGGCAAACGGCAGCAGCAAAAGCAGGAGGGGAGGGGGAGCTGGGATTCCCCACCCTTGCCACATCATCGCGGGATCGAACCCAATCGGGAGAGAAGAGTGGGCACCCCGGCTGGCAAAGGGCTAGGAGGAAAAGATTTAAAATGAAAAAAATGGGAACGGCCAGAATGCACGTTTGCATCGAGTTTAGCTTGTTTTCATTTTCTTAAGCGGGAATGCAGCCCAGCGGTGCCAAAGAGAAGAACAAGAACATCCAAGAGGGAAGAGAAAGGACAGAGTTTCACACCTGGCCTTTTCATTTCCTTGGGTGGCAGGAAAGAACTAGAGTCACCTTAATGCCTGTCGGTTACTGAGCATTTCCATAAGCTTTACATGGGAAAAACCATTAAGGCCTGGAAATGGCACATAAAGCTTATCACTTGAAAATTTTAAATTGCAATAAAAATAATACACGGCCCCGCGTTCCATTTAACCTTCCAGCTGCGTTAACACTTTCATTTCGGGAAGTGAATCTATCAAGGGGCTCGCGGTGAGCCGCGTTTCCTTAAATAAGAGTAATGAAAGCATATGGCGAGACGCTGCAAGGCTGTTCCCTGGAAAGGAAAACAGAATGCAAATATCTGCAAGAGAAGGACGGTACGCAGAGCCAGGAGGGGCCTGTGAGGAAAAAGGAGCAGGACTAACTAGGCTGAATAAGGCTGCATTTACACCTAACTTTTAATGCAGCTTCAGTCCGCTTTCAGAGTGAGGGAGCACACCGGTGAAGTGGCAACCCGATGCCTTTCAGCATTTTCTGAGTCAGAAAATCCACCTTTGGGTGAAATAATGTGGAACGAAAATGACCGTTCACTTTGCTGATGTGTTCTTCTGCTTCAAAAGCGGCCTGAAGCTGGATTAAGAGCTAGGTGTGAACGCAGCCTATGGCTGTCTTGTTCTCAGAGGGCAAGCATTAGCACAGGGATGGCCATATCCTTGGAGCATGTGGCAATGAGCGCCAGCTGCAAATAGAACAGGCTGTTTGCTTGCTTAAATGTCCCACTTTCTGCTAATAAACTTAAAAACCTGTTGCCACGCGTGTTTTGAGGTCTGCCACCTCTGCCCAGAAACCACAAGCCAGTGTGGTCAGCTCCCTGCCTCCCAGAGTCCCCCTTACCTTCAGCACAATCTCATTGACGGTAGCAGCGTCGGACTCAAAGTAAAGATGCTTGTAGTCATGGTTGCTTAGATATGTTAGCTTAAATATCGCGTGACCTGTAAACATTCCAAGAGAGAAAGAAAACCAGGGTGAGCGTCAAGAGGACAAAAGGCAACCAGCTTTTCTTACCACCCTCCTTCTGGTGCTTTCTCTGCCCACTTCCATTTCTCCTCTGAACTAAGTCAGAACCTGAGGAGCCCTACTGGATCAGGCCGCCACCCATCTAGTCCAGCATCCCCTCTCACACAGTGGCCCACCAACTGTTTGTGGGCATTTCAAACAGAAGACCAAGACAGTAACCTCACCTGCTCTGGAGTCCTGGCAAATGGCCTTTAGAGACAGGCTGCCTGTTTCTCCAACCCAGAGGTAGTCCCTAGGCATTCCTTCAAGATAAGACATAAGAGAAGCCCTGCAGGGTCAGGCCACAGCCCCTCTAGTCCAGCATCCCATCTCCCACGGAGGCCCACCAGTTGCTTCTGAGCATCTCAAACAGAACATGAAGGCAAAACCCTCTTGGCCCCTTGCAAATGGTCTTTAGGGGCATCTTGCCTGCCTCTCCAGCCCGGAGGCAGCATCTAGGCATCCATTCTGGATACGAACTGAAGACAAGCCCTGCTGGGAACAGGCCACAGGCCACCTAGTCCACCACCTCAGCTCACACACTGCCTGCAGCGGTTGCTTCCGGGCATCCCAAGCAGAAGGAGGTAAAGCGTTCGCCTGCTCTTCAGTCCCTCCAGCCTGCCTCTCCAACCTGGGGGCGATACCTAGGCATCCATTTTAGTACCTTTAAACTAAACTCATCTTTTCCAAGCCAAGGGATCTGGCTTGCCTGATCCGCCCTTTTTCGAGACTGCCAAGAATAAAGTGTTTGTTTATCTGCCTGGAAGAGAAGGTACCTCTTGGCTCCTCCAAGCAAGTGTGAACAATAATAACAAGGATGTGGTGGGTGTTAAAAGTTGCCTGCCAAGGAAGTTAGAGCCCTGTCCTTTTGCTCACCAATGACCGAGAGAGCTCCAGTTCTTCTACTCCAACTGGTCCAGTATTGCTAGGCTATAGGCAAAGGGGGAGGTTTTTATTCTTAAAATGAAGTTCTCCTTTATATATAAAAATGCACAAGGGACCAATGACGGACTATAAAAAGGAAAGGCATGAATCAAGAAACCCTTTGCAGTGGGGATCTGACACACAAGCAGTGACATTTACATAGAGAAAGCTTGAGACCAGCTAAAAGTGACTTCCGAAGAACCGGTTTAAATGTCTTTGCTTATGCAGATGTATGTTGGGATCTTTGTGGGCTTTGAACGTTCTTCTTTTTAAACAAAAAGACTAGATGGGATCATATTCTGGGAAAGCTTTGGCAAACAAAGAAGCCTTATTGCTTTTTTATCCTACAACAAGGCAATTCATGGTCTCAATGCTGCGCTGAAATTTCTTAGCCTGAGAAGGCTAAGAAAGTATTACGTATTCCAAACTATTTTCTTCTTTGTAATTCACTCCACAGTTTCTCCCCCTCTTCGTTGCTTCAAAGTCTGACTTTTTAGAAACCGTTCCCTAGTTTTTTTTTTTTCCAGCAGAGAATTCATAATTCCTGATTAGCATGTGATAATGGCGTTTAATTAACAAGCCGTAATGAAATACTGAAGCCTCCGGTTTGCTGGCCATATATCAGTTTATTTTGAGAGGCCTCCTGGAAAATTAGCTACTGTAAATAAGATTTTAAATCTGGTCCCCTCCGGGAAATGTGGATAAATCTCCAGTAAAATGCTGCTGCTGTTTCTGCAGATGAGTTAAGATGGACCTTTGGACCATGCGCATTAAAATGAAAATGAAGAGACCAGCCTGATAGGTTAAACTGTAATTGCCAATAGAGGAATTTTCATTTCAGCAAAAGACACTGAGCACTTTTACTGGTTCTGAATGTGGAACGCATGGAGAATATAGAGTGACCGAGCCCTTGTGCACACGAGTGTGGATATTTCTTATAGGAAAGTTACTTGTGAGTAGAGATGTGCACGGATATTCAAAAATCCGACTCGAATCCGATGAACGTTGACATCCGAATTCGAATTGGATTCCTTAACATTCAAATTTAGACATTCCAACGGATTTCAGAGGTTCCGAAATATTCATTCGAATGTACAGATACGTTTGTGCTAGATACGTATGTAATTATACGTACCTGTACACATTTGCACTTATAATACGGGATGAAAATGGGATGCACACGAAATGGGCACAGATATGTGTAACACATACGAACGCTGTCGACATTCATATCTTTAAATACGAATCGAACATTCAAATGAATAGATTTGAGTGCTACAGATTCGAATCAGTGTTTTTAACATTCGGATTTTAAACATTCGAATAGAATGTTTCGACATTTGATTTGACTTGAATTCGAATGCCAAAAAACGTTCGGGCACATCCCTACTTCTGAGTGCCTACTAGTCCTTGGACTAGTAACAGCTCTCTTCTGAGCTTCCACAGCCTCACAGAGTGTCTGTTGCAGTGAGAAGAATAGAAGGTTTGTCAGCTGCTTCGAGTCCCCTTAAGGGTGAGAAAAGTGGGGTATAAAAACCAACTCTCCTTTTTCTTCTTCGACCGGAATTCCAGACCAGCACAGCTCCTGATCTGGAATACACTCTACCTTGTGAGCATCTTCAGTTAACAACAGCGTACAGGCAAAAGAAGCCCAGAAGACAAGCAAAATCCGGAGCAGAATTAAGTGCTTAATTCTGTCTTTTCCTGCAGAGCGCAGCTGTGCCCACAGGAAACATTATCCGATGCATTTTTAAGTTGCCCATATACTTCTTTATGTTGGGGAAAACAGTTTCAAATTATTTTGTCAATAGGCAGTGGACAGGATAGGAAGAAAGACTCTCCAGAAACCACGGAATAGAAGCAGTTGGTTTTTTTCTCAGGATGATTTCTCATTGGCGATCTTAGTGCTACCTTATTTTTAAACAGCTGGGCTTATTTATTTAGATGGGGTATGGGGTGTCCAATTCCCATCATTTTTGCATCAATCAACCTTTCTCCTTCACTTTAAAATAATAGTAATAGTAGTACTAGTACTAGTACTAGTACTAGTACTAGTACTAGTACTACTACTACTACTAGTAGTAGTAGTAGCAGCAGCAGCAGCAGCAGCAGCAGCAGCAGCAGCAGCAGCAGTAGTAGTAGTAGTAATGGGCACCTAAAAACCATTGGCATTGAGGAAATATCCATCTGCCAACTACAAAAAGCCACTTTACTGGGATCTGCTCGCATAATTCGCCGATACATCACGCAGTCCTAGGTGCTTGGGCAGTGCCCGACTAGTGATATAATACGAAATCCAGCATAGTGATCTTGTTTGCTGTGTGTAACTGCTGCTTTTACATCACCATCATCATCCCCATCATCATCAGGAGGGTGAGGATGGTGATGGTGATGAAGGCAACAGGACTTTGTATCTGGCTTATTTTTAGGAGCATCCTTTTTTCTAAACAGGACGCTTTTGCAGAAATCCGTGAAGCGGCTGGCGCCCAGTTATCTGTGTGACAGGAAAAGCAAAGTGGGTGGAGGGGGGGGGGGGAGAATCTTCCTTGATGGGAGTTCAGCCCCTCTGGTAAGCCACCCCGTGCCTTAAATTGAAATGACATGGGAAGGCTGTCAGGTTCCCTGTAGCCGTCTGTTCTGCTGATGGTATGCTAAAACTGCCATCTGTGTGTGCTCCTCCCCCCCCCCCCCCAACCCCCTGTCAAGCCGTGAGCTTTCACGGAAAGTTTTAGAGGAACGTTGCCCAAACTGCAGGGCTGGCTTCTCGGGAGAAGAAAGGAAATCATCTGTAGGAGGCCTCTCGAGGCTGGCACTGAAGAGCAGGTGAAGATTTTGCCCTTGCCTCTTGCTTGAGATGCCCATGGGCAATTGGTGGGCCACTGCATGAGACAGGATGCTGGACGAGGTGGGCTGTGCCCTGGTCAAGCAGGGCTCCTCTTAATTCATGGAGGATGGCGCATCAGTGGCTACTAGAATGGATACCCAGCTGCTGCCTTCAGATTGGAGGGACAGGCAGGATGTATCCAAAGACCATTTGTAGGGAATAGAGAGCAGGTGAAGCTTTTGCCCTTTGGTCTACTGGTTAGGGAGCCGGACTCTTATCTGGGAACGCTTGGTTCGATTCCACCCTCCCCCATGAAGCCAGCTGGGTGACCTTGGGCTAGTCACGGCTCTCTTCTGAACTCTCACAGCCCCACCCATCTCACAGGGTGTTCTGATGTGGGGAGAAGAATGGAAGCTTTGTCAGCTGCTTTGAGTCTCCTTAAATGGGTGAGAAAAGTGGGGTACAAAGCCAACTCTTCTGCTGCTGCTGCTGCTTGAGATGCCCAGATGAACTTGGTGGGCCACTGGGCGAGACAGGATGCAGGACTAGATGGTCTGTGGGAATAATCAGTACTTAACCTCCAAACATTGGGATCAAAAGCACTAGCAAAATGGCATTTGGGACGCTGGATGCAACATGCCCTATTGTTGTTGCTTGTTGTTTTCATTCACTGAAAATTTCCCATTACACTCAAAATTAGAACCCCCCCCAAAAGAACAAAGTTAGACAAAGACAAAAGGAATCCAAATATATCTGAATATATGCTTCCTCTGTATCTTTTAAACTGCTCCACTCCTTTCAACAAACCAAACTTCTTCATCCTTAGTCTTGCTAATCCTCAAACCCCAAAATGGACATTTCCCCCCCTCCCAACCCTTAACGCAGAATGTCCATTAAAGGTTCTGTATGGTGTTTCCTTCCCTAACTGAACACACCAATTTATTCAGCTCGGTCAAATCTGTCGGTTTTATCCGCCGCTCTTCTATGGTGGGCACTGCAGTTCTGGTGACGGGTTCAGACCCCAGCGGAGCAAAACGGCTCGCGTCCGCCTGGGTGCGTGTGAACGTGTTTCAAGATCACACTAGTTTTGTCCCTCGCACGGGCCAAAGAGCGGATCGCCAACAGAGCGGCGGACAGAGGAGGGAGCTGTCTTTTGTTCCGAAGGCTGCTGTTGGCGAAGAGGAGCCGTGAAGCTCGCTGGCCCTTCCCCGGCTTTTAAATCCGATGATTTATCTCAGCCCTTCCGCTCGGGTATTTCACAGCTGACAGAGGCAGAATGTGGAACTTTATTTCAAATTCGTATTTTTAGCTTTTGAAAGAGTCAGCCCTTTCTGGTGGCCATTACAGCGCCGGGGTGTCAATAACGCTTATTACAGGAGCCGGGCGTTTCAATCCATCACGGAGGACGCGCCTTAGCGTGGCTTCAGACTTGCACCCTTTTCAGGGATGGAGAGAGAGCCCGTCGTGGCTGTTCTGTTGTTGTTTTGTTTTGAGCATCCAGACTCTCTTACAGATTGCTTGCTGGATTTCTTTCGCTTTCAAAAATAGAATGAGATAGAATGAGAGCTGCTAATTGGTCCAGCAGACTCAGTCGGGCGAGGAAACTCAAAGATGCGAATCCCGGAATGTGCAACCCGGGAAGGAAATTTGCCTTTGTGCACACGACGCCACTTCAAATACGGAAGGATTAGAATTCGCTGCAAATGCTCTGCGAATGCTATTTGGATCTGCTCTGAACCCCTGCCACCCGTTGTGCCTCGAAAACTGTTCCAAATCCACTTTGAATCTGCTTTATCCACTTTCAATCCACTCTGAATCCATTTTTCTGCCCCCCCCCACCTTCGTGAATAAAACGAAGCATTGAACAAATGCGCAAAAGCATTTGCTTCACATTCAAATATCAATCTTTGAGTACAGCCAATATTCAATTTGAATGGGAATATGATAGTTGGTACAAATTCGTACAAATTTTGAACCTGACGAATATTTGTGCATATCCCTAATTGCTGAGATATTTGCTGGGACCCTGAGGTTTCCCCATTAACATTCACCTTGCACAAATGCCCAAGGACTCTGGATTTTCTCACAACCGTGTTGGCAGTCATATTATAAACCCACAGAAGCAGGGAGTTCCAAGGACCAAGTCAGATGCTTGCCGAATAAATACTTCCTGTCCCTGAGTTTTAAAACTTGTTATGTTCGCATGTCCCCAAATCTCTCTGACTTCAGATATTTGGAGGTTTGCTATAATTAGCAACTGCTAGGATCTGACTCTTGTGAAAAGAACACTTTATCCAACTACCCCTCCTAGGGAGGTGCACGAAACAAGGTGGGGCCACGCTTCCGATTAAATGCCCTGGAAAATGCTTCAGGGAACAAAAGCCAGGAGGAGTTTCTGGAGGCACGGGCGAGGCTTTATGTCCTACCATGCCAAAATCACACCCTGCTTACAGAGTGGAATATTCACTCGGCTAAACGATCAAGCCGGTCCTTCGCTTTCCTGGTACGGGTATTTAGGACAGATGTGAGGTTGAAGATTCGCGTTTCCAGCAGTGCTTAGAGAGTGTGATATACCTTCCAATGGAACGTCACCATGGGTAATACAGAGATCGAGGAAGAGTTCAATATTTTTTGGTTGCCTGCGTGGACGAAAAAGATTACGGGAAGCAGGCGAAGCAGAGGCACGGAGTTAAGCACAGGGAACAGGCGGCGACGGGTCACAGTGGTACATAAAATATACTGGGCAAAGATGTGCAAGAGCAAGGCGTGCAGGTCTATCTCATTATGGGGGTCTAGAGATCCAAAACGACAACCAGTGGGAGGGAGGGAAGGCCTGAATTTGAATGACGTGCCATTCCCAGAGGTATAGGCAACCCTAACCCCAACCCAGTTTTGAACCGCTGCGTGGAACTGATTCACAAACACGTCTGCTGCCCTTTGGCCAAGTAGAAACCAAAAGAGAATCTGGGTCTTAATAATTTGTATCCTGCCCTCCAGCAAAAGGTCCCTGGACGCCACCAGTAACAGCCCTGTATTGACCCTGTCTGGATAGGACCTAACTCAAGAAGGGAAAGTGGGAGGGGGGAGGGGGTTGATGCTTTGGCTGCTGGAACAGGGATGGATGAAGTCCTCTTTTCAACCACAGCTGCTTCAAACCTTCTGGTTAAGAACACGAAAATGAAAGAGGAGCCCTGCCGAATCAGGCTACAACCCATCTAGTCCAGCATCCTGCCTCACACAGTGGCCCAAAAATTGTTTCTGGGCACCTCAAGCAGAAGGTGAAGGCAAAAGTTTAACGTGCTCTTGACTCCCTGAAAATGGCCTTCAGAAGCATCCTGCCAGTCTCTCTAGCCTGGAGAATCCACCTAGGCACCCATTCTAGTAGCCACTGATACCCTTGTCATCCACTAGAACAGAAGCGTCGCCCTGCTGGATCAGGCCTCAGCCCACCTGGTCCAGCATCCTGTCTCACACAGTGGCCCATCAGTTGCTTCTGGGCATCTCGAGCAGAGACAAGGGCAAACCTTCACCTGCTCTTGAATCCCAGCAAATGGCCTTATTTTATTCTGCATACCATTGTTTTCTAGTACAAATATCTTCAGAATTGCCCATTTAAGTGATAACATACATTTCATTAATTTAAGTGATAACGTACATTTCATTATTAATTTCTTCTTCATTTTTTTTAACCACTCTTGGCTTCCTTTAATATAACTTCCCCTTGACAATCTGGTGCCCAAAATTGTTCTCAGGCTACTAGATTTTGAATATTCTTTTAACTACGCTCGGATATTTGAAACTCTAAGCCAAATGAGGCTGGCAACCCATGCTTTAGATTTCTGCTGAAGCCAAAATGCTAAGCCTGGGGCACAGTGAACCACCAAATTTTACTGCTGCCAACTTGAAAGGATTTCAATAAATTGCCTGGACCTCCTTTAAGCCACCAAAGGACTTAAAATGAATATAAAAGCTATCCATACACCCACCTCCTGGAGCATAAAAGTCACATTCCCAAAATCTGCTGATTTATGTAAAACACTGAAAACAGAATTAATGTGGGGGAAAAATGGCTTGTGAGATATATAAGGCTGGGAGATCCATCTGGGGCTAGATGAAGCATGATTCAGCTATTAAAAGATGACAGAGGAAAGCTTCTGGTGTGACGTACAATTCTTGTGGAATGGTTAATAGCCCAAAAGCCCTGGAATTCTGCATATGCCTGGAGCTGTGTTAGAAGGGTTCACCTCCAAGGACGCACCTGGATGTCGCTTGCCCAATCCCCTATGGATGCACCTGGATGCCGCTCCCTGGTTCCATGGTGGTTGCGTCCAGATGTCACTTCCTTTTTCTGGTATGGTTGCACCTGGGGCTCACTTATTTACCCCACTATACTTGGATATCCTGGAATAAAGCATGGATATTCTGGCATATCCGTGCTTTATTCCAGGATCCAAGTATAGCAGAACAAATAAGTGGCACTTGAATACAGCCTGGATCTGAATATTCTGGAATAAATCAGGGGTATTCCAAAACATCTATGCTCTATTCCAGGACATCCAAATATAGCGGAATATGTAACCAACATCTGGATGCAGCCTGACAGGCAGGAAGCAAAACAGGAGGTACCAGCTGTGGCCAGCATGGGTGAATGGCACACCAAGAACGGAGCCCCAAGGGCAAACAGGGAAAAAGGCAGCCCGAAGAGAAACCAGATCGTAGGGAAAAAAACCCACAAGGGTCCCATACAAGAGGCAGGAAGGCTACAGCCAGGCCACTCGGCTGCCATGGATTCCCATTCTTTTCCAAGCTGGCCCCCCACACTCCCAAAGCTCCCCTCCCCAGCCCCCCCCCCCAGTCCTGGAAGAGATGATAAATAAATCAAGTGGCACTAAGCAGCCTTTCCACATTTGAGATCAGCTCCTTCGCTGCGTCTGCACCTCATCAATCACGGCATTGTCTGCTTGAGAGCCGAGCCTTGTAAATGTCATATCCACTCAAACCCAAGGAGAAGTGAATCTGAATGCGGCAAAGGAGTTTTAATTGGATAGTGTAATTAAACTGGGGTGGGTGAGAAAGGAGAGGAAGGCCCAGTAGGCTGCCTTTGACAGGATAGATGGAGCCCCCTTTTTAATAGGGCTACAAAACATATTTGTTAAGGAGGACGAGGCAACGGAATGGAATGGCTTCGTCTCTTTCTGCTCAGCGTTCGGAAGCGCGCAGACAAAAAGGCGCCCCGGGAATGGATGCGTTGAACGGTTTGGCAGGAGCTTCCCTTGGAAGGGGCTGCCAGGTGATGGCCCCGTCTGCTGCGCAAAGGCTAACAGCCGGGCATGTGCACCAGGGAAGAAGGACGAGGAGGAGGAGGAGGAGGGGAAGAAGAAGAAGAAGAAGAAGAAGAAGAAGAAGAAAGGGAAGGGGAAAGATGATGACTTGGCTTTTATATTCTGCTTTTCTCATCCTTATGGTGCCTTATATCCCAGAATAAGCACCTGCTATCTGCATGTTGGTGCAGACTATGGAAGACCCCAGGTGAGCCCTGCCACTGCGTGCATTAGCTTGTGGCCAACAGACGACTATCCTGAGATATATTCCAGAACAAGTGCAGCAAGGGCCACGGGGACTCAAAGCAGCTGACAAACCTTCTGCTCTGCTCCCCACCACTGACGCCCTTTGAGGTATGTGGGGCTGTGAGAGCTCAGAAAGGGAGCGGTGACTGGCCCAAGGTCACCCAGCTTGCTTCGTGCAGGCAGGTGGAACAGAACCGGGAGACTTCCGGATAAGAATCCAGCCCCCTGGCCGCAAGAGCAACAGAACCTAGGTGGGCTGCCAGTTGCTTACGGGAGTCTCTTTTTCCAAGTGCCTGGTAAACAAGACTAGAGTTAAAATAATCTAGGACAACTCCAGCACAGCTCCCCAAAGCAAAAATCAGCCTGCGCCTCGTGTTTACCTTTCCTTTTATCCTCGGCCATTTACTGGGAAGCTGGAAAAGATGCTCCCTGTGGCTACTGGCTAACTTTACGCCCTCGGTTAGGACTAGGGAACATGATGCTGGACAGCAGCTGTGATCAGCACCTGCCACCACGGTCAGCAAGGATGGACCTGGAAGCCAACAACATCTGGAGGGTTCAAGGCCCCCATCTGCCCGTCTGTCCGTCAGTCTACAAGTGATGGAACGGGGGGGGGGGGCTGTTATCACCCCATGCAGAAATTCTCGCAGACGAAGCTACTGGGATGTTTTACTAGATGTTGAGCCCAGAGAGAGATGGACGAAGCTACAGCCCTGGTGAGGGCGCTCCTTTGAGACGCCAGAAACCGAACCCGTGACTCTTTGCTTTCCAGGCTGTGGCTTCTCCACCGAGGCACAGTCGCTCTATGGACACATCTGTGCATTTTTCTTGGCAGACACAGCAGGGGCTTCCCAAGAGCTTCGTCCAGGGAGGTCCTGGGGATCCAACCCACAGTCACGTTCTCTAGATGGTTGCTCTGCATTTCTTGGCAGAGATTCAGAAGTGGTTTGCCGTGACATTCTCCTGGGGGGGTGACCAGTATCGAACCCGTGACCCTCGGTGCCATTTCCTGGGCAACCGTACAACGTGGTTTGCCACTGCCTTCTCCCACGGAGTCGCCAGGAACCCGGGACGTTCGTCACGGAAAGCAAACGCCCTTCCTCTGAGCCTCAGCAGCCGACGCCACAATTCCGACCGCTTTTAGTCTCCTCTTGTGGGCATTTACGCTGCTATTTAATTTTCATAAACAGTGAGCCATCTGAAGTGCACGCGCTAGAATAAATATTTATTTACTTCGTTTACCCCCCCCCCCCCCCCGGCGACTTTCCTCGTTGTATCAGTCAATGAAAGCATAAAAGCAGTCAATAAAATCTTCGAAAGAGACAGAACGATTCCCTATCAGCCCCCACGCCATCTGTTAATGTTATGCTCAGGCCAATCCTCTTGAATGTTCCAAAGACCTGGCAGACAAGGAAAGGTTTCAACTGGCACTAGAAGGCAGGCGGGGCCAGTGCCAGGCACATTCCACTACGGAAATCGGTCCTTAGCAAGAACCTCAAAGCCATTTTACTTCTTAGGGTAAACCCTATAAACAACTGGGGTCCCAAATACATCAAGGAGTGCCTTCTCCCCGTATAGGCAAGCCTCTGCTTTATGATCTGCCAGAAAGGCCCTCTTGGCACTTCCATCGCCTTTAGATGCCAATGGGGCAAGGAAATGAGAAACGACCTTCTTTGTGGTGGCCCCTAAGACGAGGAACGGCCTCATTTCTGAGACGCATCGAGCAACACCGCTCCAGATTTTCAGGAAGTTGAAGAAGATGCATCTCTTCCCCTGGGCCTTTGCCTAAGAAGGCAACTCTCCTCCTCTTCCTTTGTGTTGCTTTTATGTATTTTAAATGTTCTTTTGATTTTAAATCAAAGAAACGAAGACAACTCCTTTGGAACTAGCAGGGCTGTAGGTATTATTCACTCCGAGCGTTCTGCAGCGCAAAGATCACACAGCTGTCTTTTTTGGAAGCAGATGGTAAACCAACACCCAAACAGGGGTGCGGCCACAGCCCCAAAAGCGCTACACCACTTGCCGAGACCACGGACACGGATCCCTTTGGGGAAAAGCACTCTTGTTCTGATTTCGGTCCAGGGCTGGATGCTGGGGAGGAAATTCTTCGTTTCCATCCAAACTAGGGATGTGCACAAAGGAAAAATGGCCAGTTGAGGTCACCTTCAAACTGAACCAGCCGCCTGCTGTTAGGCATAGCGTCCACTGAACGTGAGATACAAATTTTGATAGAGTATTTCTGCAATGCTAATGGATGTATGTCTTTCTCTTGATCACTGGCTGACAATTCATTAACAAACAAAAATGCCTAAATTATGGATACCAGCTAAATATGCCATTATACCAAAAAAAACTTGCAAATAAGGATACAGAATTGCTTTTGCAAAGGCCTGATTAAGTGCGCTACCCTCAAACCTACTGAAGGGTAGATACCAAGATACCCCTACCACCCTCAGAACCTGTCCATGTAAAAATGGTGGCACAGAAACAGTGGGACATGTTCTTCTGTCCTGTAATATTTATAACATTGCCCACCAAGAATTAATAAATCCTAAGGTGAGCCCGTATCCAGGGAGATCCAGTTCAGAATAGATCAAACTGTTAAGCGACACCAGTCCTGTCATGACCCTAGCGGCTGCAAAATTCCTGGCCGTAGTAATAAAAACAAGGAAGAAGTCAGAAAATGAAACCCTGCAACTGAGCAACCTTGATTAGAGATATTCTGAAAAATGAGTCTTGATCGTATATATCTAAAATGTTTATTGTTCTATTGCTTCTCATTGTAAACCATCTGTTTTTAGGCATTATCTTTTGAGTATATGGACTGGTTTTTACTTTTCATTTGATTTTATCAGTATATTGTGATTTTAAATATCTGTTGATTCTGGTCTGTGACTGTACTAAACAAACAAACAAACAAATAGATGATAGATAGATTAGATAGATAGATAGATAGATAGATAGATAGATAGATAGATAGATAGATAGATAGATAGATAGATAGATAGACAGACAGACAGACAGACACACACACACACACACACACAAATAAAAATGCATAATTGCACAAGACAATCATCATCAACATTGTTGTTGTTGTTGTTAATACAAGAGCAGCCCAGCCAACCCAGTCATGAAGGCAGTAACACCAGGGCCCTTTCTGCACTGGGCCTTATTCTGGTTTATATCTCAGACTAGGGACCTACCATCTTCATGCTGGTTCAGAGTACAGAAGACCTGGCCCAGGGCTTGCCGTAGCATGCACTAACATGTGGATAGCAGGTCCCTATCCTGAGATATAATATGGAATAAGAACCAGTGCAGAAAGGACCCAGTTTCCCTTTTATCATTTAGGAAGCCGCATGCAGGAAGACCTGTTGATCTAGAGGAGCCTTTCCTGTCCTTCAAGAGGCGAGGAGCGTTGGAGCAGAGAGTTTTCCTGCAAAATGGCATTTTATAATCTGACCACCATGGAAGAAGAGTCCTCCATTTCCTGGGGCCCGGCCATCGTATTGCTCCTTGCAAGGAAACTCAGAGCAAACCTAAAACTTAGTGGGGAGAAAGACGCTCTTGAGGTCAACACATTTTAGACGCATCTAAGAGACCAAGGCTGCGTCAGTTATTCACTCCACTATATTTGGATATTCCAAAATAAAGCCTGGCTAGAAGAAACTGGCGCCCGGCTGCGGCCGAAATGTGGTGTGGATCTATACATTTGTGACAGACACGGTCCAGTTACAAATTGATCAGGTACCGGTGGATGCAACACGGAAGAATGCGTGTACCTTTGGTCTTAAATGTGCACTACATCTTTTAAGCACAAGCCAACGAACAGCGGCGTCCGAGGCTGTTAATTTGACTATCCCTTTGCGAAAGGGAGCCAGCGGCCTGCATTCTAGCGGGGAGAGAAAGCTATTTTCGCGGAGACGCCGGAGTCCACAGGAAAGAAGACGGGACCCATGTAGCCACATCAATCAAAATGTCGGCTCTCCTGGCAGCTCTCAACAGTGAAGAGGGCTCAAAGGTTGTGGGATAAAGGCAAGGGTGCAGTGGGGGTAGGAGGCGGCAGCACTTTGGTTCAGCTCTAATGTGCCCCCCTCGCTCGCTCGCTCGAAGACTCTGCAGAGGTACCTACCGGCTTCTGCATTAGGCAGCCTACATTAATCTTCTTGCCATCTTCCTTAACTAGCCATGCAGAACCGTTCGATAGCACGACACATAATGGGGAAGCCCTCTGCCTATTACCAGGTTAACATTCTGTTAAGCCCAGGCACAACAATGAAATGGGAATCGAAAGGAAATCTTAAAAACCGTGAACTGCAAGGCTAGCAATTAAATTGCAAAGTTGGGGCCTCCGACGGATGGGGTTGGGGGGGGAGGAGGAAGAGGAGGAGGAGGAGGAAGGGGACGCGGAAAAAGTCAAGGTGGTACATTCGGGGGAGAGTTTTTTGGCTAATGTTTTAAACAAGAATAGAAACACACCTTTTATACAGTCTTGACTTCATCGACAGGCTAACTGAATTACCTGCTTGAAGGCTACAAAATCATGCATGGTACGGAAAAGGGGGATAGAGAAAAATTCTTTGTCACGCAATACTAGAAGCTGATGGGCAGGAGAGTCAGATCAGACAAGGGGAAGAACTTCTCCACCCAGAAGGTCATCGGTCTATGGGATTTGGTGCCAGAAGAGGTGGTGACAGCCGCCAGCCTGGATAGCACTGAGAAAGGGTTAGACAAACTCATGAAGGGACAGATGCATCAATGGCTACTGGAACGGATGCCCAAGTACATCCTCCAGCCTAGAGAGACAGCAGGATGCTTCTAAAGGCCATTTGCTGGGATTCAAGAACAGGTGAAGGTTTTGCCTTTGCCTTCCGTCGTCTGCTTGAGATGCCCCTAAGCAATCGGTGGCCCACTGCGCGAGATGGTATGCCGGACTAGATGGGTTGTGGCCTGATCCAGCAGGGCTCCTCTTATGTTCTTATCTAGAATGGATGCCTAGGTACATCCTCCAGGCTGGGGAGACAGGCAGGATGCCTCTAAAAGGCCGTTTGCTGAGACTCGACAGGAGCCGAAGGTTTTGCTCTTGTCTTATGCTTGAGATGCCCACAGTCAATTGACGGCAGGATGCTGGAGTAGATGGGCTGTGGCCTGATCCAACAGGGCTCGTTCTTCTGTTCTTATGTAATGTTCAGAAAGTGACATATTAGACAGGTAACAGATATGCCCCCAATCTCAGAAGATTGCGGCTAGTGCTACTGTGTGTTAATGGCACGTGTTCTGAGACAGATGTAAAGTAATGTGAGATATCAGATTGGGAAACAAATTAGGGGGACAGGACTGTGGCAGAGACAGAAGGGTCTCTTCTTGGCATCACTTCCATCACTTCCAAATGTCCTCTGAAAAGCAAAGCGTCACGTGTTTGTGTCCCAGCATTTCATTGGAAGAAAGTCATAGCAAACCACTTCTATAACTTTGTTAGGAAACCTGCATGGTGGTGCTTGTGGGGTCCCAGCAAGCCCATCCCAACTTATTTTGCAGGGTTATATAAGAGCTATATACTGTATATATGCAAAGACCGTTTCGGCCGTCAAGTTTCCAATCACAGAACCATGACACGAAAGGAAAAACGGATGAGAAAGGAAGAGGAAAACTAACAGATTCACATGGGTGACTCCATGGACAACTCTGTTACCTTCTTTGGGGAGATGCTTCTCCAACAGTTGCTTTCCTACTGAGCTACAGCCACTCCTTACATCAACTAGATTTTTATTCTTTATTTTTTGTCAACCCTAATCCTGCAAGCAAGACAACAACATGTTTACCATTGTCTGTATTTTATACCTAGAAGTCTTTTGGGCGAATTGGCTTGTGGACGTCCTGACCCATCTTTTTTTCCAACAACGTAAGAGGACATTAAGGGAATCAGATTTCCTTTAAATTACACTATTGCCAAAGGACATAACCTTATTAAGCTTATTCCGTTGCTTCCTTAAGACCTTATATTATGTACACTTAATTGAGACACAGAGATCATTTTTGGCCATAAAAATGGCATAAAAACTCCTTTATCAAGGCTTAAATCTTGCTTCTTTAGGACAGCACACTTCCCCTCAAGATTCAAACCCTGCAAAATATTTTGCAATAATCGGAGGACGGCTGCTTTAAGCAAGCACTTTATAGCTCTGTGGTTTACAAGATTTTAACCAGACGGGAATTTTACCAAGGGATGGAGCATTATTACTTTTCCCGATACTGGACGATCCTGAAAACAGACAGGATTTTCATTTAATCTTGGATGGGAACACACTCAAAGGCTTATCAGAAGTGCACACGTAACTGTAGTATAACCATAAGGATAAGGTCTAATGATTAAGGAGACAGGCTCTTATCTGGGAATACCAGGTTTGATTCTGTCCTCCTGCACGAAGCCAGCTGGGTGATCTTGGGCTAGTCACAGCTCTCCTGCTGAGCTCTCACAGCCCCACCCACCTCACAGAGTATTCTGTCGTGGGGAGAAGAACAGAAGCTTTGTTAGCAGCCAAAGGTGAGAAAAGCAGGATATAAAAGCCAGCTCTTTTTTTTACAACCAGGGTGGTGGTGATGGTGCCTGATCCCCCATGGAAAGACAGATTGGGTGGGAATATGTAACTGAACTGATGAGAGAAGGGGACCCAAGATGCATCCTTGGAAAAAGCCCAAAGTAGTGAGCAGGTGGTTGAGCACACAGACTGAAGAACCTGTAGGAGGAAGGCTGAAACAGTAGGCAATGGGGCGAGCGAGTCCGTTCCAGCAGTCATCTTTACAGAATGGCGGTACAAAAGGCCTCGCGTTCAATTCCTGCTCTCACTCACACGCTTAAGAATTCTTCTCACAAAAGCAGGAAAAGGCCTTGCTTGAGAACTTCAGTCGCTACAGTTCATCAGAATGGAAAGCGCCAAGCAGTGCCAGGCTGGAACTCCGCCAAGGATGCTTCTTCCTACATTTTCAAAGATTAGCCAGCACCCACAAACTCAACATATCAACCTGAATTTTTCAGCTGCTGGCCTGCTTCCTTCCCGCAGCATGAATTCAGGCAAGGAGCACCCAAAAGGGTCATGCTAGGAACATTGGTTTCACGCTGTCTACTCTATGCCCCAGCTTCCTGGATAGTCAAAATGGATGTTCCTAAGAGTACCTCTTTTAGAAACTGGTGCCTTCCAGATCCTCCCTCCCTCCTTAACATCCACCCACCCACCCACCCACCCACCCATCCATCCATCCATCCACCCACCCACCCACCCATCCACCCATCCATCCATCCATCCATCCATCCATCCATCCATCCATCCATCCATCCATCCATCCATCCATCCATCCATCAACATACATGCACGTACGCAAGACACAAAAACGCCTATGTTTGAAATGTTTGAAATGTTGTAGAGTAAGTTTTCAGGAATCTTTGAAGTTGTCTCTTGTGGTTCACAGCAAGATGGGGAAAGAAACGTATTATCTGTCCTACAAGCGAATGCCTTGGGTGAAGGAGCGAGTCTCTTTTACCAAAATACGAGGGCGACCTCATGTACACACGCGCCCGTTCATTTGCGACACATCCCAGTGCAACCCGAAGAGACGAGATGGAGGATGGTTGTGTTACAAGAGATAAAAACACAGAAACAAAATATATTGCAGAACTCAAAAACCCTTATCTTCCCGCAGCGCTTTCCTTTAGCCATAATTCATTTCAAGGAAGCCCCAATAATAATTTTTGATGTAAACTCTGCCGCAAACATATATCACTTTGCTGATAAAATCACAGGGACCCAAGTAATATGAATCCTCCTTCCCCCCCCCACCCTTTAAAAAGTGAGACATCTAAGAAAAGTCCTAGAATGGGTAGGAAGAGTAGGTTCTGTAACCATCTTTCTGCGACACATTATAGGAAAACGCCAAAGAATTCTGGCAAGGATAACCATGCTGATTTTGATGGCGTAACTGTAAACGGATTTAAATAGTAAGGAATCATTTTCACATTACGTTTTTCTATGGCTGTGGTCACACTTAAGGTTGAATCCAGCTTCAGTCCACTTTCAGAGTGAGAGAACACATCAGCCAAGTGACAAGCTGTTTTCTTTCAGTGTTAAATAACTCAGAAAATTCCCCTTCGGGACAGATAAATGTGGAAAGAAAATTACTGGCCACTTTGCTGATGTGTTCTCTCGCTCTGAAAGTGGACTGAAGCTGGATTAAACCTTAGGTGTGACCACAGGCCATGAGGCAAATATATCTCCCTCCCAATGCAACACACTGTTCTTCTGAACGAGGATTCTTTTGCTGTATCTTTCCCAATGAATAGGATTCACCTAAGAGGAGCGTCTCTTGCAAACCCACACGCAACTTCTCTGTGCTTTGCTCAAACGGTCCTGAGGGGGTTCTTTGCACATCTCAGGGAAGATAACAACTCAGAATGTCCAGGACATGATGGATGCTCATGGGGGTGGAGATGTTATAAGATGGCCGTGCTTTTAAAAAAATTCTTAGCCTGCTGTGATCGATTCGGAAGGCCGGCCCACGAAGCGCTCCTAGCAAGAAAGCAATGACTAGGTGCGCTTGAACAGC
Organism: Aspidoscelis tigris stejnegeri; assembly: GCA_023333525.1. Classification (NCBI taxonomy): domain Eukaryota; kingdom Metazoa; phylum Chordata; class Lepidosauria; order Squamata; family Teiidae; genus Aspidoscelis; species Aspidoscelis tigris. The sequence continues at coordinate 13,579,592 of JALMGA010000016.1, forward strand.
AGGATTTGGAGAAGCGCTACTTTAGCTTTTGAGATGGTGGGCCATTCGCACTTCTCACGAGGCAAGCTTTGCCAAAGCGTCCATTTCCGGCCAGAATTGCGAATGGTCCAGCCTGCGCTGCGGCGTTCAAAGCTGAAAGTTGCACCTCCTCGCTGCGGCGATCGGCCATTCCGTGACACGCTCGGATGCCATTGCAGAGGGCCGTGGGTGAGCAGAGGAACATATTGCGGTCGATCACGTCAGCGCCCACGATTGAATGTGCAGCGTCCACTACTTGGTTGCTGATCAAATGCCCCTCTTGCGACTCAATGACCGGATGCTACTCTAGGGATTGGTGGTCCAGTCACGTCAGAGGCCAGAGATCAATCAGGCCTGCCAACGCCAACACCGCCTTCCCCGCCCACCAACCCCAGACAGCCAGAAGAGGGGCAAATGGTTGTGCCGCTGGACGCTTCAGGTAAGCTTCTGGTCAATGTGGAGCACGATTTAGTGCTCCAGGCCTAATGAACCATTAGTGAACTTCTGGGGAAGCAGTGGAGGCTGTAACAGTCGACTCCATGTGTCGATGCTCTTTACTAGAAGTTTACTAATTGTTGGCTACCAGCCTAAGTGTGAACAGGCCTCTGGTCTCCTACCAGTATATTAGTTGTTTTAGGCCCTTTCTGCACCTTGTTCTGGATTAGATCCCAGAACAGGGGCTGCTGGCTGCAGGCTAATAGAAGCTATAGCAGGCCCTGGGCAGGGCAGGCCATAGTCTGCGCACTAGCATGTGGCCAGCAGGGCCCTATGCTGGGATCTAATCCAGAAGAAGGCATCATATGTACTCTTTCACTTGTGTTTTTAAGCATTATGTATCACTTTCAGCAGATGTTTCTCTAGGAAGTCATCCAGAAATGGTTTTAAACAGACACAGGAGCGCCGCGGCTAATTGGGAGTTAGTGTCCTTTAAACACATGCTTTTTTAATGCGGAAAGTGTGGGAAGCCAATTTTCAATGTGGACAAAGAACTGTCAAAATGTTTTCAACATGCAATAAAGTCCCAGTGGGTACAGGGCCATAGAGTACTTTTGTGCTCAAATCCAAGATACACTGGGGCTTCAGGATCAAGTCTCTGCAAAAACTGCTTCCCCCTTTTTTTCAGCCAGCTGACAGGAGCCCACATAAAGGCACAGTCAAAACGCTGCTTTGCCTCCACCTAACGGGAACCTGCCCCTAATCTGTTATCAAACCAGCATAAGACTTTGGCTGACGGGGCCTGGGAGGATTAGGGGAGGGTTTGGAGGGAGATCTGGAGCTGAGAGGTGAGCCAACGAGAATAAAAAGCATATGAAAAAGGGGACTTACTGGGGCTTTTTTCTTCCACAAGGTCACAAGTGCAAAGGAGTTCAGAATCAATGGAGATGGGCTTCTGTTTAATCCAGAACTTGGTGCTGGTCTTCTGATTGGTCACGGGATCCACTTCTACCTTGTCTCCTGAAATACCTAGGAAGGAAGGAAGGAAGGAAGGAAGGAAGGAAGGAAGGAAGGAAGGAAGGAAGGAAGGAAGGAAGGAAGGAAGGAAGGAAGGAAGGAAGGAAGGAAGGAAGGAAGGAAGGAAGGAAGGAAGGAAGGAAGGAAGGAAGGAAGGAAGGAAGGAAGGAAGGAAGGAAGGAAGGAAGACCAACAGTGAGCCTTTGGGTAAACCAATAACCATGTTATTCATTATCAACAGCAGATCAATATTAAGAATAACTGGGCTCCTTTCTCCCTATGGCTGACACTAGGCTAAACCTGGGTTGCCCTTCTAAACCAGGACCCTAAACCAGGGGTGCTCAGCTGGGGCCCTTGCAGATATTGCTCTTAGCATTTGGCTTCCAACACTTCTGTCCTAGATAAAAATCTCCTTGACCTTGATCACCCTCCAAGGTTCAAGGGGTTGTAGATAACATGGGTGCAAAACCTGTACTGGGACATGCATTTGCGACCGGAAGAGATGGTAGCAGCAACCAGCCTGGGTAGCTTTAAGAAAGGGTCTAGCAAATTCACGGGGGACAGTTGAATCAATGGCTACTAAAGTGGATACCGAGGTACTGCATCCAGGTTGGAGAGACAAGCTGGAGGCATCTAAAGGCCATTTGCAGGGAATTGTTCTTGTCTTTGGATCGAGACTGCTCAGAAACAGTTGGTGAGCCACTGTGTGAGAAGTCATGCTGAACTAGATGGGCTGTGGCCTCATCCAGCAGAGATTCTCTTATGTTCTTATTTTCTTAGAATGGATTCCTAAGGGCCATGCCCAGGTTGGAAAAACATGAAGGATGCCTCTAAAGTCCATCTGCAGGGAGTTGAGAGCAGGTGAAAGTTTTGCCTTTGTCTTATGCTAGAGATGCCCAGACACAACTGGTAGGTCACTGTCTGAGATGGCATCCTTGATTGGATGGGCTGAGTCCGGATGGAGCAGGGCTCCCCTTATTTAGAACGCATGCCCAGATAGGTAGCGCCTCAAGATGGGAGAGACAGTCAGGATGCCTCCAAAGGGATCAAGGTCAGGTGAAGGTTCTGTCTTTGTCGTATGCTTGAGACCCTGTATCTCAGGCTGGGCTAGATGGGCTGTGGCCTCATCCAGCAGGGTTCCCCTTATTTTCTTATATACCTTCCATGGTGAGGCAGGGGGAGGACAAACTCATGAGCCCCATTTTGCTTAGTGGTAGATGCACCTCTGTTGGTGTATCATTACTTGATTCAACATAAGAGCAACGACCATGGTAACGAAAATAAACCCTGAGTAGTCTAGCGCCTTTCTAAATACGTTTCCTAGGTACCAGATCTGTTATTCTGAAAGGGTTAATGTAAGCCAGTACCTCTGATTTGTCAAGTAATAAAGAACTCCTCTGAACATGTCCAAAGGGCTAGCAGTGTAGCATGTACTTAGCTCAGAATTAACTCCAGCCCAGAAGACTTCCAGGAGACCCAAATCTGATGTGAAATGAGTAAAGTGCATTGCATAATAAGCGTGCCAGGGGTTGCTAGTTTTAACCTGGAGACCTGTCGCTTGCTGGCTGTGCTAAGATGATTGTTTTAATGCTATATTAGAATGCTCCCTTGAACATTGCCCTGCAAGATGGCTTTAAACTCTTTAAAATACACCTATGCATACGTGATTGAATAAATAAATGGTTCCTGCAAAAGATATAGCGTCCTGACACCATTATTAAAATAGCGTCCCCTCTGCCCAGAGGAATAAGCAAGAAAATAAAAAAGGGAAATAAACAAAGCTGTAAAAAAAGGGGGGAAAATTAAAGAAAGAAAAGGGGGAAAGAAAACAAGGATAGCACTTCCAGCTCATCCAAGATGCCAAAGGCGCTAACTAGGAAGTTTATCCACCCTATGGGAGCTTCAGTAATTTATAACAGATTCTATTATAGTTTTCGCCTCCGCTTCCAAAGGAACAACCTTGCTGTGAGAGCAGAACAGAAAGGGACGGCGTTTCATTGCTTAACTTACAATTACAAGGCTTCTCCCCTGACATGAGTGACCAAACCTCTCTATATACTTTTTCATAGTGGCAGCTGTGCGGGAAAGACTTCAAAGTAATTACATTTTTAGGTCATGAGTTATAGGTCAAGGTCATGCTGAAATAGGCAAAAGAAATAAGGAGTATTTAAACACAACATGCTTCTTTGTTTAAAGGAAGCAAGGGGGGAAAGCACATTTTCCCTGCTCTCCTCTGGCATTCTTTGCAAATGGTAACAGTCTATTCTACAATTATTATTCATTTTTAAAAAAGGGAAGCAAAGAAGCTCTTAAAAATACAGCCATTCCCCCATCACTGTCCTTCTCCAGTCTAATCCAAGCTTGCATCCAGATGTTGCTTACTTATTCTGCTGTACCTGGATATTCCGGAATAAAAGCATGGATATTCTCGAATATCCAAATATAGAGGAATAAGCAAGCAAAGTCTGGACGCAGCCCAATATGAAACCAAAACGATCAGGAATATTGTAGCAAAATCAGTGACTTGGAGGCAACAGACCTAAAATAATTTCCTTTCTGAAACAGAAGTCAGGCTGTCTCCAGGCGGCAAAAGGAAAAGCAGGATCCTGCAACTGATCTTGCTGTGAACAGGGTTGCGCGAAGGTTGATTCCTGTTTGAAAATCCAATCCAACTGTAGCACTCTTCTAGCCGCCTCCAAAGCCAGGGAGCAGTCCGAAGGCAAATGATGCTACAAAAAGGATAAATCTCATGCCGCGTCCCCATGCGCGTTTGGTACGGTCCCAAACGCGGGATCGGCAAGGGGCGTCCCCATGCATTTAGGATTTGGCCTGCGGAAAGCTTGCACTGGTTGTAGCGGCTTTCGATCTTTTAAAATTATTTATAAATTTATTAGTATGAAGTAAGCTTTATTTTAACTTTTTCTTCTGTGCCTCCCAGCCCAGTCCTGGCTTTCAGTGCCACTAAGGGAACGGGGGGGGGGGGGGAGGATGAGGCACAGAGGTGGGCTGATGTCAATCCGGCTTCCGATGAGGAAGCTCCACCATATGCCAGGGTTTGCCACGGTTTGCATGGGGACGCCTCCACCTGCACCCAACCCGTACCTGGCCCGCGTTGCCGGGAATGACATGGGGACACCCAAGATTCAATCTCGGTCCAGCACGCAGCCCATGCGAGCCCAATCAGCGCCCAAACAGTGCCAAACGGCTTACATGGTGATGCGGCCTCGGTGATTCTGGTCTCTCCCTGAGTAGGAGAACATCTGGCTGGAAATGCACTCCGCTCCCTTCTGAGTTTATAGAAGAAAGGCATTTTCAGGAATAAAATGACAAATCACATTTCAAACGCTGACGTGATGGAGGCAGCCCCTGTTGTATAAACTTTGTGTGTGCACAGTAGCCTGACATTAGCCCTCCAAGACACATATGTGACTTTGAAATTAGCGGAAAGGAAAGGAGACGCGGGTGGCTCTCTCACTGGCTCTGGGGTTTTTTGGACATTTATTGATGCCGTCCATGTATTTCTGGAATGGCGCCTGGCTTCTTGGCACGCCCAAGCTCATTTGCCTCCTTTGAACGGGGGATGCTCATTTTATAAAATTCAGACATGTATGCTCAGAACAGCTTTTGTTTTGTTTTGTTTTTTAAAAAAACGTTCAAGTCACCTCACTGAGCTTGGGAAGAGCTGAGAAACAGGTGCCCAGCACGGAAACAAATCCAGCTACAGAAACTGGGATGGCGTTGCCACATATAGTTAGGCAAAGCTGGGCACATACAGGCATTCTGTATGTGCCCAGAGACATATGGCAGGTCCTGAGAGCCTCAACCATTATGCACGGCATAGAAAAGGTAGATAGAGAAAATTTCTTTTCTCTATCACACAATACTAGAACCAGGGGGCATCTATGAAGCTGATGGGTAGGAGAATAAGATCTGTCAGGGGGAAGTATTTCTTCACCCAGAGGGTCATGGGCTTATGGAATGTGCTGCTGGAAGAGGTGGTGACAGCTACCAGTCTGGATGGCTTTAAGGTAGGGTTGGACAAATTTATGGATGACAGATGTACCAATGGCTACTAGAATGGATGCCTAGATGCATCTTTCAGGCTGGGGGGGGGGGAGGAACTGGGGCACTTCTAGGCCATCTGCTGGGACTCGAGAGCAGGAGAAGGTTTGTCCTTGTCTCTGCTTGAGATGCCCGTGAGCATTTGGTGGGCCTCTGTGTGCGACAGGATGCTGGACTAGATGGGCTGTGGCCTGATCCAGCAGGGCTCCTCTGAGGTTCTTATGGACTGGATGGGCTGTGGCCTGATCCAGCAAGGCTTCTCTTACGTTCTTATGTTCTTAAGCAGAGAGGTGGTGCAGACATACCATGACGGATCACTTGATTCGCTTAAATGCAAATTGAAGGGGGATCCTTATTTCACAGTTTACTGATTTATGTATTTATTTGCATCTTTATCCTGCCCTATTCCACAGCGTTAAAAACCAAAGGTCAAATGAGTGCCCTAAAATAATAACAGTGTGGGGAAGCCAGGATGAGGTGTTTCCTTATTTAGCCAAAGGCCAGGGCAAAGAGGGGCATTTTCACTGCTCTCCTGAATGCGTGAAGGTCCTTGATGCACCTCAAGGGGGAATCTGTTCCATAACCTTGGGGCCATCAATGAGAAGGCCCTATTCCAAGTGCCTGCCCTTTTGCTACTGAGCTAGACACATTGTAATTGCAAAAAGTGTGTGTGAAGGGGAGACAAGTCAACTTGTTCTTTTGTTTCCATCCTTCTTGTTCCTGGAGTCTTAGGGACTTTCTGCACTTCCTGATATTCTTTACTAGTACGTGGACTAAGGGCTTGCATTCCACATGTTAAAGGACCTGCCCACCACTGGTGGAACCAGGTGTCTCCATCATTGAGGCTAACCGGCTGATCACTGATGGGGATTTGGTACCTCCCATCATCGAGGATAACCAGCTGATCCCCAATCTGGATTTGGCAGTGCTCATCACTGATGCTTACTAGTGGACCAGTGGGGCTAGTCCCATTTCAGTGGTGGACCAAAGCGTGCTGCCACAATTGGATTCCTGTTAGCTCTGAAGCTCGGAAGTTTAGTTCCTCCCTCTTTGGAGTCCTCAGAGGCCGGCCTTGAAACTCATGCAAGCTTTGGGGACAGTGCAAGGGCTGGTCTAGACCAGTGTGGTCACAGAGACCACATTCCTGCAGACCTTGCTTTGCTGTGGCCCAAACCAGTGGGCATCACTAGTCCAGACCCACTGGTTCAAATCATGGGCCCATGAAGTAGCCCAGGGATCCGAGGGTTGCATGTTAGGCAGTGGGTGGGTGTATATTGCATAATACCTTTCTTGACAGTCTTTTATTGGACATAGCACAGAGCAATGGCGCTGGGGAACGTCATCCGCTCTTCCGCCACCGTCCTGCTCTATTCTTCTCAGCTGCTGCATTTATAATCTGGACAGATAACTCAGAATGCCATTTTCCTTCACAACGTACCTAGGAAGCCTAGTGCAGGGAAGCAGAGAGGTTTGCCCGAGAGTAGCGAACATCGTTCAGCCTGCCTGCCTTCTGCTCCGAGCCATTGCCTCACTCCGTTTTTCAACATGTTATCAAAATGGTAGGGGGGACTGAGGCTCCCCTAGCTCGGCTGGAAAGAGAAAGATCCCTTCCCTTGGCTTCTGCTCTTTGCAGCCAGAAATGCCAAGGCCTCTTGCCAATTCAAAGGGCAGCTGTAATTCTGGGGCGATCTGTCACAAACCCCCCACCCCCCACCCTTCCTGCCCGAGATGCAAACTAAGGATGCCAAGGGTGTGCAAAACTGAGACGCCACATATTCAAGCGCCAAACCGGAAGCTTCTAGAAGATTCCTCACATTTCCAACGCTGGAATCTGTGGAGCTTCTCACTCCTCGCTCTCTGTTTGGAGAAGCTTGGGCATCCCTTAAATTTCTGCCACCGCTGAGCCGACACCGCAAGGCGGTGACGCTGCCGCGGAGGGGCATAAGAAGACCACGGCGGCTGCAGTTTTAAGCTACCCGCCTGGTCAACACCCACAGTCTCCTTTACAACGGACAGCGTGGCGAGCACAACCAGAGGCAGGGCAGACAGGTGACCTACACGCGTGTTGTGTTAACCTTAGCTCTCGCGGGCGCCAAATGTAGCGTAACCCTCATTTGAGATCTGACCGGTGCAAGGGAGCCCGGAGCAGTCCCGGCAGCTGAGGCACACATTTCAATTAATCAAGCGGCGCAATTTGTCACGGAGCGCCCGCCCTTCTTGCCCGAGATACCATATTTCAATTACGCACGGTGTCAAGAACCCCAAAGGATGCCAGGGGTGCAACATAATATGATGTCGCGGAAACTCCATCAAGAACGGGGCTTCTTTACGAGAACGTTTCACTCCAGGCGGACTGGACCTGCTAGTTGTCCAACATCTACATATCTCCCCTGTGGAAATATTACCAGAACAGCTGTCCTCTTGACATTAAGAACTTCTTTCTGTTTTCATCCGGCAGCAGTCCAAGACACGCTGCTCTTTTATAATGGAAATAAACCAGATTACTTTTCTTCCCCCCTTCCCCCCAACAACACCCTTTCTTCAATAGATTGAAAGCAAATACAAATGGCCGCTGTGGCCTTTCTCTTTTCTTTCCCTTTCCTTTCTGACTCTCCTTTATATCCCCCCAACTCTCAAACCCAAACAAACCACAACAAAAAAAACCCCACATTGCATTCCATGCTACTTCCAGCAATCCGCACAGTAGAGTCAATATTGTTAATGCGCCCATGTTAATTTGATAGCATTTGTCAGGTAACTCCACTGGAAAATTATATAAAACTGTTCCAGATGAACAGATGATAGTGACATGAATTAAAGTGATAGAACAATAGTGGAATATAAACCAGAAATGACACCCAAAGTGGCTGTTGATTTATGGCCATCCTGAGACTGGTTCTGGGCTCCCATGTATATTAGCACTACAAATCTGGGTCCATTTAGCCAAGAGATGCTCATACATACATCACCGGCTCCTGCTTCAAGCCAAGGTCACTTCTCATAGCATCAATCTTTTCCTACGGCGGCTACTCCACATGCAGCCTGCACGCACAAAGGAAGAGGCAGCGGAACAATCTCGAACAGAAGAGGCGCCCCCCCCCTCTGCCCCCCTCCCGTATTTCATCTTTCTTTTATCATGTAAAATGCACTTTAAACTTCCTATTATTTTTATCTGCAAATCGTTGCTGCGCACTCCCATCTATTACGGCCGTATCAACCCATCGCTCCCACCTGCTCTCTCACGCCCGCATCAACAGGACCACATCCTTTGTCACTCTGGGCTCTTGCTCTCCCATCACCACCGCCGCTCTTTTATCCGTTTCAGCGCCGCTTTTGCAACCCGATCCTAAGCGAGCAACAGCCACAATTGAACATGCACCTCTGCACCCGAGGACAACGGAAAGGAATCGATCCCTTGCGCTCTGGCCAGCAGCACCAACACTTCCCCACCCTTCTAAATCTGGTATTTGCTGTGCTAGGATTGGTGTTCTTTTATTCATTTCAGCATCGTTTTTACAAACTGACCTTAAACAAGAAAGAGCTGCAGTCTAAGCCCGCGGCGCCATGCGCTCCGTTGAGTGCGGATTGGAATATTTTTAATCCAGATGCAGGGCTGAATTCGAATTGAGCTGTCCCTATGCCTTCCCCCTTCCACTGAAGCCTCTCTATTCTCCTGTGGCCCTTGTGGCCTCCACACCCTCCCCTGGTGCTCACAGCTGCCCTTCTCACTTCCATGCCTCATAGTCACATGGTTCTTCCAAAGGCAGCCGGGCTTGGGCCTTCCATACTGGAGCACCAACAGGCCATGAGGACCTCCACTTCCTGGAAGGCTCTGAATGTGGATGGTCATGTTCACTATCTTCCAGGAAGTGGAGATCCTGGTCGTTATCCTCCTGGGAGGACCCACAGACTTCGGCTCTGAAAGGCCTAGGGCAGGGTGAGGCAAGCCAACCGGCATTTGGGAGAGTCACGAGGCTGTCCCGACCTCACAGGTATGTGAGTTATGGGCATGAGCAGAAGAGGAGAACGAGGAAGGCTGCAGCCATGATACGTGTGGTGCAACATGCAAGGCCCAAACCGTCCAGCCCGTCTGATGGCTCAGCCGATCTGGGGTTTTATACACCCCAAATGGATTCTTGGTTTGAGCCAAACTGACACCTGTTTCTGCCCATCCATACTTTTCTACTCCTCTAAGCATCTTACCTCTACTACCCAGCTTCCCCAGTCTGAGTGTCCTACAAGACTCCAGAGAAAAATCTATATCCCGTCCTCTTTCCTAGGTGAAGCTAAATTTAACAATGTTTAAACTGCTGCTGACCCCATTCCATCAATCCCTCAGTCCTGTGCTCGCTCTTTCTCCTAACAGTCGCTTAATATGAGTTTTCAGGCCCCTTCAGGCTGCAGTGTCCCTTGCATTGCAAAATGCTCCACCCAGGGCCAGGCCTGCAGCCTCCACCTCGCATGGGGCATGAAACACCCGCAGAGATTCAGGACGTGCCCTGGATTTCCCTTTAAATTGCAGAAGAGGTTATGGGCCAGGTGGTGACCGAACCAGGGACGCGCACCATTTCCCCCCGCTCCCTGTTCACTCTGCCCTGAAGCAGGCGGGACGGAGCTTTGCACTTGTGCGAACAGAGCCACTCTGGATGCACGACGCTTCAAATTCACTTTGAATTCACTTTGAATCTGCTCCGAAGCTCCGCTTGGGGGCCACAAAAGCTCACGCTTCGCAAGCGAAGGTCAGTCTTCGAATATCACGAACCTTCGATTTGAATGCGACGTTCCGAACCTTTGCAATCCGTACTGAACCGCAAAGGCGACGGACATTTTCCGCCAAGCCTGGTCTGAACACTTTCGCCCCCTCCTCGTGTCTGGAAAGCAGCTGGTTCTCCCCATTGCTTTCGTGCCACGCGCAAGGAGGGCACCAGATGAGCAAAAAGACGAGCGGCGCGCACTCTTGCACATGTCCGGGGCCCATGTGCAGAACAGGGGTAACGTCTTCGAAACAAGAGTCTTCCGGGAGATTATTTCCCCAATCTACCTTAAACAAAGGTTGTCGTATTAGCATACATGGGCGCGTGGCGATGGGCTGCTGATAAAACGTGTGATGGCCCTTTGAGACCGGGCACTTTTGTCTCTGCGCACTGAAAAAAAGCAAAAGCTATTTGTTTCCCAGTAACAGCCTCTCTGCGTTCAGCATTTATCTTTACTGATCTGTCATGACCTTTTCAAGCTCTTATTTCTGACAGTTTCCAGATACAAGTGAGTCAAACTTCCCTGGAAGGAAACTATCAGCCCGAGATAGTTTGCTCAAGAGCAGAAAACGCACCGACGGCTGTTCTCCATCAGCACCAGCATATAAATCCTTCCTTAACAAGACAGTGCAATAAAAAGCAAACAAAACAAAACAGAAAAGGAAACAGCAGAAGGAAAAAAGGGGAAAAAAGAAAAGAAAAATAACGTCTGAGTGGAAATAACGCTCGGGCAAATAAATATAGCCCTCGGCTTCCTCACGTGCCCAAAATGTGAAGATAAGGGGATGGGCAGCAGTTAAACCTTTTGTGATAGGCAACTGGCGCCACCTGCGTTTTAAGCTTGCTTAAAATTCTGCGCAGAGAATGGGAGAATTCTGTTGTCCATGATAAAGACCGCAGTGTCCGTCAGAATGCATGCAGGTTTGTCTGTCTGTTTGTTTATAAATCAATCAAAGTTCCAAAAATTCAGCTCGGATCCCTTCTAAACATCTCACCTTAATAGCTGTGGTTGTGGCCTGGGTTAAACAGGGTAACGCCCTCTTCACCCCAAGGTGAATTCATTCTTATTCTGGATTCTTGATGGTTTTTTTGTTCATTTTTTAAGGAAATATTTTATTTTTAATTTTGCTATACGTATACCTCACGTATTTTGCCTGGCTCACAAATATCTCAGCACAGACACTCCTTTGGATGCTTCCTCGAAGCCAGGCAGCCATAAGCGCTCCTAACCCGTACTGTAGGTGTCCATGCAAGGCCACCAGGCACCTGCGTCCCCGCCACACCTGCAGACCCATTTACCTAGCTGAACGTCCGTGGTAAAGCGAAGCCTATGGATCATGCTGACTTTGAAGGACTTGTAATGGTGGCTGCTGAGCATGTCTTGCACAGTGGCAACGTCGATCTGAGGGTCTTCTTCTGAGATCTCCTCTCCTCTTGAACCTAGCCCAAAAAGAGAGGGAGGGTCAAAAAGGACTCAAGCACCGGCGCGACCAGTTAAGGGCGGAAATACAGCAGTGGTTGATGCAAGACATTACCTGGGCGATCTGGGGTGGTGGTGATGGTGGTAGAAAGCCCTGCCTCTCACCCTGTCCCGCCTCAAAAGGTTGTTGTAAGGATAAAATGCAGAGGAGAATGGTGTGCATTGATTTATGCCCTTGGTAAGGAGGGCAGGGTATATGTGCCATAAATGGATTGGTGGGTACATAGGTGGGTAGGTAGGCAGGATGGATGGATGGATGGATGGATGGATGGATGGATGGATGGATGGATGGATGGATGGATGGATGGATGGATGGATGGATGGATGGATGGATGGATGGATGGATGGATGGATGGATGGATGGATGGATGGATAGATGGATAGATAGATAGATAGATAGATAGATAGATAGATAGATAGATAGATAGATAGATAGATAGATAGATAGATAGATAGATAGATAGATAGATAGATAGAAGCATGTTTGTGGATGGCTGGGGAGAGGGAGGAAGAGACAGACAGAGAGACGGATATAGACAGACAGACAGACAGACAGATAGGTTCGGGATTGCACTCAATTTCAGGAGATATGTTCAAAATTCTGTTTCATAAAAACAGAATATTGTTTACCTGACAACATCATCCTTGCCATTATAAAGCTGGTTTCTAGCGGGAATAGAAGGCTAAAAATCCTATTAAACCAATATATACCCATCATGGGGTGTGTGTGAATAAAGTTATTTTAAAAATGCATTTTATGATGTTGGATTAACACCAATTTAAAAATTACTATAACGTGACACATGGTTTTTCCCCCCTTTTTCCCACAGAGCAATTTCCACGCCAGCTGCTAATAAAGCATCTTAGCTGTAAATGATAATTCGGATGCTTTTAGATAAAGTGGTGTGTGGATATGGCTGAGGAAATTGATTTAGCTTCTCGCAGAAGATACTAAGCGAGTGACACATTTTGTTTAATATGCCAGCTAATGTAGTCCTAAAAGCCGAAACAACTGCCAGTTTTGCAGCCCTAAATTTTGTCGTGAGAGATTAATGAAAAACTTTTAGACTTATTTTATTTTATTTTTTTTGTTCATTTAAAAAAATAAATAAATGGGACCACTGAACCTTAGCAGTGGGGCCCGAAAACGTGGCAGTAAAAATGAGATGGTGGTTGCCAGTTTCTATGCATTAATGCTGCACAAGATTTTCTCTGTCGTTCTGTGTAGTAACGCTTCTAAGGCTGTAGTTACACCTTGACTTTAATTCTTCTTCAGCCCAAATTCCAGCCTGTTTGGTTACATCTTTAAATGCCAAGCCTGTTTTTTTCTGGATTTTCCTCCCTCTATTCGGGTTTTCCTTCATTCAGGCCAACACAGCATTGACCTTCCTCTGCCTGTCGCCACAATTTCCTGCCTCCTGCCCCCCTTTGTCTTGATTTCCCTGTTGCCACTGCTGTCACAATGATCTCCCTCCACCCTCCACCCTCCCCAGTCTCCCTCCCTCTTTCCCTGACTTTCTCTCCCCACCCTGTCACTGCTGCCCCATCCCAATCTCCCTCCTCCTGCCCCCTTGTCTTGATTTCCCTGTTGCCACTGCTGTCACAATGATCTTCCTCCACCCTCCACCCTCCCCAGTCTCCCTCCCTCTTTCCCTGACTTTCTCTCCCCACCCTGTCACTGCTGCCCCATCCCAATCTCCCTCCTCCTGCCCCCTTGTCTTGATTTCCCTGTTGCCACTGCTGTCACAATGATCTTCCTCCACCCTCCACCCTCCCCAGTCTCCCTCCCTCTTTCCCTGACTTTCTCTCCCCACCCTGTCACTGCTGCCCCATCCCAATCTCCCTCCTCCTGCCCCCTTGTCTTGATTTCCCTGTTGCCACTGCTGTCACAATGATCTTCCTCCACCCTCCCCAGTCTCCCTCCCTCTTTCCCTGACTTTCTCTCCCAACCCTGTCACTGCTGCCCCATCCCGATCTCCCTCCTCCTGCCCCCTTGTCCTGATATATTTGTATGTGTACAGGTTAATATACAATGAGTACTAGAAGATCCGCACCTTTCCCACATCCAACCCAGAGGATCCACACGGGACAAAAATGGGTTGCGTACGCGATAACTACAGGATGCATACACACGCGTACTGACACAAGCATCTTGTCAAAATTCATAAGTGCAAATTTGAATCAAAAATTCCAACGGGTAGATTTGAGTTGGCTTAATCCAAATCGAATTTTGTTCAATCCGAATTTAAATAATCTGAATCAAACTGAATTTTCGATTATTCGAATTGACTGGAACAGAATGTCAAAAAAAACATTTTTGCACATGCCTTCTGTGTGATGAAGTAATGTGTCCGCAGTATAAGCTGGAAAGCTAAGCGTTGCTTTTTTCTTTTTGACAATCTAGAGAACAGAATATCGTTTTTCTGTTTGTGTTGGGGGACCTTTATTTTTTAGCCGTCTCCATGTGAGTCGAAATAGAATAAACATTACTCAAGCTGAACGTTCTATATCCAAAGGAAAGAGACAAAATATAACTTCCATCTGTTTTGCACTTGGATACAGAGTTCTTCACTTACAGCTGAAAGTTGTTGTTAATATACAGCCAATTGTTGCAGCTACGGGCCAAGACATTATATCAGATCTTAAGATCAGCCGAATTCATCCTTGAAAAGAAAAGGCTTTTTCCTTTTACGAGTCCTCATTAAAACCTGCCTTTTCTGTAAGCACATTCTTTATTGTTGTGTGAAGCCATTCAGCTCTTGCGCAAAAACTACACAACATAAAAAAAAACCCTAAAAAGGTTCCTAGGAATCCTCCCAATTATTTAATATTTAGCAAAGCATACAATTTTTTTTGCAATTCATTTTATACTGTCCCAAACTGTAAAATATTAATTCTCGGCTCAATTTTTCGATTGTAATTTAGACATTAGAACGGATTTCGGATGTTCAGAAACATTTGTTCGAATCATTCAAATTATTCAAATGTACACATATGTGTGTATGTCCATATGGAATACATAGGGGTCTGTACAAATATACGTATCTATACGCATTTTCGCTTATAATACGGGATGCATACAAAATGCATACAGATATGTACAACACATATGAATGGTGTCGACATTCGTATCTTAAAATACGAATCTAACATTCAAATGAACAGAACTGAACTGGGTTTTTTACCATTTGGATTTTAAACATTCGAATCGAATGGAATGTTTTGACGTTCGATTTGACTCGTGTTCGAATGCAGAAAGAATTCATGCCCATCCTTATTGTGAATGTTGTCACTGGCTGCGGTCCAATGTAAGGTTTAATCCAGTTTCAGTCCTCTTTCAGAGTGAGAGAATATACCAGCAAAGCGAAAAACTGTTTTCAGACAATTCACTTTTGGGACAGATAACATGGAAAGAAAATTACTGGTCACTTTGCTGAGGTGGTCTATCGCTCTGAAAGTGGACCGATGCTGGATTAAACCTTAGGTGTGACTACAGCCGTTATGTTTGACAGGTGCAAATAAGATTGCCAACAAGGGGCACCCTTGTGTTCGGTCCCTTCTGCATTCCAGCAGGCCTGAATGAGATTTTCCCTAGTCAATAAAATGTAAGGACATAAGAGGAGCCCTGCTAGATCAGGCCACAGCCCATCTAGTCCGAAATCCTATCTCACACAGTGGCCCACCAGTTGCCCATGGACATCTCATGCAGAAGATGAAAGTTGAAACCTTCACCTGCTCTAGATTCCCTGTAAATGGCCTGTAGAGGCATCCTACCTGTCCTTCCAACCTGGAGGTGGTGCCTAGGCATCCACCCAAGATAAGAACATAAGAGGAGCCCTGCCAGATCAGGCTATAGCCTAGTCCACATCCTGTCTCCCACAATGGCCCACAAATTGGTCATGGGTATTCTCGAGGAGAAAACAAAAGCAAAGCCTTCACCTGCTCTTGACTGGCCTTGAGACGTATCCTAGCTGCCTCTCCAACCTGGAGGCTGTACCTAGGCAAACATTCTAGATGAGAACATAAGAGAAGCCTCAGCCATAGTCCTGGCAATGGATTACTAAAGGAAAGGATGTGGCTTCTGGGGACAGTAGGCCTCTTTGGGGTGGAGAAACTCAAGGTGACATATATATTTGTCGGTGAGAAGGAAGGAAGATTTTACCAGGTGTTTTTTTACTAGATAGACCAGTGAAATGTCACTTCACTGCAACCCAGTAAATGGTTTTAAAAAGGAACAAAGGGCTCATCCCTTCCTTTGGCTACGAAAACAAGATGAACACTGGAGCCGATGGCACGGGACAATATTGTGGTTTAGCTTTTTCCCGTCAAAAACGAAGCACGGTCCTGCCACACGCTTGGAGTCTACTTTTATTGGCCCCAGCCATGGCTCTCTTGGCTGCAGCCACCAGGAACAGTCGTTCAAAAAAAAGATCTGTCTGCCCCTGCTTCCAAAAGGGAACAGACCTCAATTTCCCCAAGAAAGCGAGAATACAAGGTTAACCCTGCCGTTCCCCCCTCCAGAAACAGCCCCTTATTGCTTTAATGCACTAGTATATTGCTTAATGAAAGTTCTTAATTGTACTTCAATTAATTACATACACAGCGCCCCCAATTACATTTTCCAATAAGACATTGGCTGTGGCACGGGTCTAAAGGCACTTAACCAATTTTAATATATTAAGACCAATTTCCCTTGAATACTAATTACTATCTAATGTCGAAATGAAAAGCAAGAACTTTCCAGAAACTGGGTGGGAAGCATAAAAATAAATTAAGGAAAACAGCAGGAGAAACCTGTTGTTGTTTTTAAAAAGAAACAACAACATAAAGGGAACAAGATGCCGGGTTACAGTCAATTTTTGGAGGCCCAACTGAAGAAAGCTGTTTGTTAATCTCTCTGATGGCAATGAAGGCTGTGTGGAAACTGAGAGAACTCACCGTGTATTTCTGGGCAAACGCAAAGCCTTCCTTTCTGCCTTAATCCCCTGAAATATAAATGATCCACTGGATCAAGGAAAGAATTTTGCCACGTAGTTTCCTATCTCATACTCTTTTCTGCAAGGTAGTTAGTAGCACTTGAAAACTAACAGGCGAAGGGTTGGTGGCATGAGCTTTCTTAGACACGTCTATGAGACTAACAGGTGAAGGGCTGGCGGCATGAGCTTTCGTAGACACGTGTCTACAAAAGCTCATGCCACCAACCCTTCTCCTGTTAGTCTCCAAGTTCTACTAACTACCTTGCTGGTCTTTTCGAATTAGACTAACATGGCTATTTCTCTGATATACTCCTTGTTTTGCGTGCCATGCATTCTTTTGCTGCACCTAAAATCAATGTCTTGCTTCAATTGTTCCCCAGCCAAAACCAAAACATGCAACACGATCGCGCTTCCCAGTGGATTCCATCTTCAAAGACCCGAAAGGCTGTGATACGGAGGAAGGCCACGATCTCAGTTTTCCATTCCTCCAGCACCCAGGGCGTCAGATAACAAGTCCAAGTTGGACTAGGCCAACCTACACCTTTCTGGCCAATGAGAGAGGTTTGGAGGCCACCGCCTTTAGCCGGTGATGAGCTTCCCCCTTCACAGTGTATTCAAGGTGGTCAGAAATGCCCTGGTTTGGGGTTTTGCAGGAAGCAATTAGCCGATCCAGCCCTTGTGGTATAGAAGGTCTGCTCTTACTGTTGTGGGAATAAAGCAGCCTTGTTCAGAAACCTGAAAATCAAGCTGATGCCAGCCACCAAGGCTTGCTCCCCCCTTCTTTTTACATAGAGTGCTTGGAAGGGAATTAGACATAATTCTCCCTGGTCGCTAGATGCTGTATTTGCACATCACCAGACTGAGGCCACATATAGTTCGTTTCCCTACTATTTAAAATGTTCTCCCAAGCAGTTTGTTATTCAGAACAACGGCAGCTGCCGTTCCGGAGTAACAGGGGAGCCCCGCACTCACACACAGAGCCTGCGGTTCTGCTACGTAATCTATCCCAAGCAGCTCTCTGCCTAGCAGATGTCAGCCCTACCGGCTGGCATGAGATATTTCACTATATTGTTACCTCCATATTACTCTTATATAGGGCAAAGCCCACGTTCAGTTCGCCGTGGAACCAAACACCCACTTGTTCAGCTAAGCAGTGAACCGTTTAATCAAACAAAAGTTTGATTCCAAACTTGTTTGAGAACAAAAACATTCGGAAAAAAAAAGTCCTTTCCAAGGGCAAAAACACAGCAAACTTTTTGATGGAATAATTCATCTTTGTGGAACTGGCTTGGTTTGGTCAAATTTCTGGATGTATGAACTGCTGCCTGTTCAGTTAGTTGTAAACATCTGCAAAGGCAAACTGTTTGACTTGCATCATTTTGGGGGGAGCAGGAGGAAAAACATCCTAGGGAGGAGGGGAGAGAGGGAGGGGCAGAGAGAGAGAGGCTCAAACTTTAGGCTCATAACTTTACGGGAAAGGAGATTAGCCGAAAACAGATTAATCACGAAGTGATAAGGGGCAGACTATTTAACTGAAAAGGTATGAAATCAATCACCCAAGTTTTGGAAACAGAAGGCTTCTTTTTGGCAGTGGTGAAAAAGTGGGTGGTGAGGGGAAGGGGAGGGGAGGGGAGAGAGAGGAGAAGAGAAGGAGATGGGGAGGGAGGGAAGGAGGGAAGGAAGGAAAAGAAAGGAGAAAAGGGAGAGAGGAAGAAGGAAAGAGAGAGGAAGGAAGGAAGAAAGAAAGAAAGGGAAGAAATGAAAGCGAGAGGGGGAAGAAGGGAAGGGAAAGAAAGAAAGAAAGAAAGAAAGAAAGAAAGAAAGAAAGAAAGAAAGAAAGGAAGGAAGGAAGAAAGAAAGGAAGAAAGGAAGAGAGCCAGCTCTTCTCTGGCCTCTCTGGCTCTGTTGGCAGCTGGCATTCTAGGGCACTTTGCTTGCATGGGTTGAAGCATGGGAGGCACAGCAAGCCTTGGGGTGGGGTGGGGTGGGGTGGGGTGAGGCCAACCTACTATTCTCACGGACGAGGCAGAATTCCAAAGTGCTCTGGCTTTCCAAGGTACAGTCTAAGTCAACGGGGACGTTTGGCTCGTTCTGCTTCTCCAGCCGGTATTGAGGTCCTGAAAACAGACAATAGATTTAGTGGGTTTCTTCCAGTAGCCTATGAGGATGTCCTGTAAGACAGGAAAGAATGTCAGATGAGAGGGAATATGGCACCAAGGAAGGGCAGATCACAGTACCTGTGGTCACACCTCAGGTTTAATCCACCTTCGGTCCATTTCTAGAGCAGGAGAACACATCAGCCAAGTGACCATTTTCTTTCCACATTATCTATCCCAAAGGTGATTTTTCTGGGCTATTTAAGACTGAAAGAAAACAGCTTTGCCACTCTGCTGATGTTTTCTCTCATTCTGAAAGCGGACTGAAGCTGGATTAAGCCTTCAGTGTGGCTTATTTATTTAGCCTTTGGAATACTTCCTCTCCCTGCTTTTACGACAGGCCTGTATTTTGCCACAGAGAATTAAACCAACTCAAATCCACCCCAAAACTCCACATCCTGAGGAGGGATCCGAAAGCAAGGACCGAGACAAGCCCAACCTTCCGATCTGGCACCGTCTGGAGTCCCTTCATCATCCTGTGCCATCCTTCTAGGCCACGTGACGGGACGGGAATCCGTCAACCAAGGCTGCCTCCAGATGGCGAGAGGAAAATGCAGGAACGAGTTTGCATCTCACGTTCCTTTCCGGACGGCGCTCACCTGTCCCTGGTAGCAAGGCAGCTACTTCTGGGTATTTCCGGGGTGGATAAACACGAACATTCAAAAATCCAAAAATCCGATTTGAATTCGCAAATGTTGGCATTCGAATTCGAACTGGATTTAATGACATTCGAACGGATTTCGGATGTTCCAAAACTTTTGTTCTAAAGATTCGAATGTACAGATTTATTACATATGTATTACATATGCACCTGTACAAATATTTTACCTATTTGCGCTTATAATACGGGGTGAAAACGGGATGCGTACAGGATAAAACGGGATGTATGTACACAGATACATATAACAGATACGAATGTTGTCGACATTCCTATCTTTAAATACGAATCTAATATTCAAACTCAAAGACTCGAATGTTATGGACTGGATTTAGATTTTTTGACATTCGAATTGTAAACATTCAAATTTGAATGCCAAATGTTTTGACATTTGATTCGACTCGAATTTGAATGCAAAAAGAACATTCGTACACACCCCTATTCCAGGCAGGTATATTCCAGGCAAATCTGTGCTGAGTGTTAAGTTTTTCCAGAATAGGATCTAGCGGGATTTCAGTCCTATATCACGGGATTATATTGGGGTCGCCAGAGATAGGTGCGGAAATCCCAAAACAGACCCAACACAATTGCCTGTTGTAACTCCTGTTTGGATGCAACCCAAGGCACAAGGCCGTGGCCCACATCTGGAAATGTTTCCCACAGATCTACTTCTCTGGCCACCTCAGAAGCTGCGTTCACACCTAAGTTTTAATTCAGCTTCAGTCCACTTTCAGAATCAGATAACGCACTGGCAAAGTGACAAGCTGTTTGCTTTTGGCACTGTTTAACTCAGAAAAATCCGCCTAAATCCACCTTTAGGCTAGATCAAGTGGAAATAAAATGTCTGGCCACTTTGCCGATATGTGCTACCTTGCTCTGAAAGCGGACCAAAGCTGGATTAAAACTTAGGTGTGAGCACCACCAAAATACCCTCTCAAAGGCTGATCTTTCCCCCAAATTCATGAAAGCAAACTCCTCATTTTAGGTCAGGAAATGACAGCTCTTTGGAAAACATTTTAACTGACGCACACATCTGGGCTTTGGGGCTTCCTGACTGTTGTCACCTCCACACACGTGTGGACACCTGTTTCACCCTCTATGCATGCACAGTGAATGGAGCAGTCAGGGTGGCTCCACCCAGAAGGTAAGCAAATGAGTTACCGTTGGAACTCCTGCTACCGGGACTGGCTTTTCCAGCAATAGCTTTCAGCATGTTTTCAGGTGGGAAGCGTAGGGCTATGGTGGGGCTTGCCCCAGATACGAGAGGCAACCCTGCCACAGAGGTGTCATAAAGGCAATGGCAATACAACCCCCTTTCTGCTCACAGCAGGGAAAGATGCCCGCAAGTTGAGCTGGATTTCTGGTGTCTGTATGTACATATTCGTACCACTTTCTTGTCAGAAAACCGGAAGTGTTTTACCGTTGCTTTCATCTGGAAAAGTGTGTTATGGGTCTATGGACTGTAAATAAATTACTCATTCATTCATTCATTCACTTATTCGTTCAGGGAAAGCGTCATGGATTGAACCTGATTGAAGTGGATGCCCTAACCACTCAGCCTATGGGCCTCTGTGACGCTAAACGAACAAGCAACCAATAACAGAATCAAAACCGAAGCCTCAGAACAACACCCAACTACAAGAAGCGCTCTGTTAGCCAATTAATTTTAAATTTACTGCTGCTAGGTTTCAATTATGGCCTCCTTCCCTCTCTCAGCCGCTCCCTCCTCTTCCCGAAGTCGTGAGAAGAGCACTCCGGGCACCAGTGTATTTTGCTCTTGACACAGCATTGATTTGTTGGGGAAAATGGAGGCTCCCTGCTCCTGGGGACCTTGCGAGCAGGCGCGGAAAAGCAACGATTTGTTGGCCACAGGGGTAAAAAACACGCCAAACACCTCTTGCTGCCGGTAGGATCGTATGTGACTGTTGGAGGCGTTTAGGAAACCAATTGTTCTCTGAGACCACAGAAAGAAAGAAAGAAAGAAAGAAAGAAAGAAAGAACGAAAGAAAGAAAGAAAGAAAGAAAGAAAGAAAGAAAGAAAGAAAGAAAGAAAGAAAGAAAGAAAGAAAGGAGGGCAAAGCAAAGCAAAATGTATAAACTATCTCACAAAAGCATATATATATACACACACATTCATATATATACATATTATATATACATATATGCATATACGTGCATACATGCATATATACATACATATATATGTGTGTGTGTTTTATTTTTAAAGAAGAACATTGTGCTTGAAAGCAAGGCAAGGAATAAGTGAAGAAATCCGGTTTTGTCAAGCTGGGAAGAAACCAGATTTTATGCAATTTTCTTTCCAAGGGATTTGTCTTTGGTGCCAAAAGCCCACGCTAAAATGGAAACTCTGCGCGTGTGCCAGAGAGCAGAGGCACCGCCTGACGTGGAATTAAGAACCAAGCAGTCTGGTGTAAAATGATGCTAAAAGAAAAGAAAAGAGAAAGAGAAAGAGTTGTTCTTCTTGCCACGAAAGGACGCGGCTGGCTTAGCCATTTTTTCTGCGGGCGCCAAATGCTGATTGCTTTACTTAAAGAACGCTTAGTTGATTAATTGTTGGATTTTACAGGTAATCTGCTAATTGATTGAAGAGCAATATATATTCTTTACAAAATCCAATCCGATTGCTGATTTTTTTCCCCCCCCCTGAGGTAATGGGAAAAACATAAGACAGGCTACAATTTTGTCAGGGCAAAAATAAATAAATAGAATAAAAATAATAAAAATAAAATATAAAGGACAGCTTCCGGATTTTCTTTCTCCCTCTTTCTTAAGCAACGTGAGAGTAGTCTAAATGCTTATCAAGAAATAAGGCCACCTCTCAGAGGCCCTGTGATTAAAACTGCTCACCGTTGATATAGTGTAATTAACAGCCAATTCACGTTTTCAGCCCTGAGAAATAGAAAATACTGTGGCATGCAGCATTAGCCCCACCAAGCCACCAATTTGAAGGTAAGAGACAAAGTAGTAAAATAATCCAGGCCTCTCCGTACTCGAAAGAGTACCTCAGATCGGATTTACCAACCCTTAAGCTCTGGTTCCAGCTGCCTTTGCTAAATTAAGCAAAGGGGCTGGCTGGAAGGGAAAGGGCCTTCTGAGTGGTGGCCCCCGGGCTCTGGAACAGCCTCCCCAGAGAGGTCCTCCTGGAGCCATTTCTATATTGGTTTTTAAGCGCCAGGTGAAGAACTTTGGGAGGAAAGGTACATCAATGGCTACTAGGAAGGATACCTAGGTATCACCTTCATGTTGGACAGGCAGGCAGGAAGCCTGCAAAGGCCATTTGGAGGGAGTTGGGACTATGAGATGGGCTAGACCAGATGGGTTCGGCTCCAATCCAGCAGGGTCGTTCCTATGTTCTTATCTAGAGTTGATGCTGAGGCATCATCTCCACGTTGGGGAGACAGGGAGGATGCCTCCAATGGCCATTTGCAGAAACTCAATAGCAGGTGAAGGTTTCACCTTTGATTTTCTGCTTGAGAAGCCCAGAAGCAATTGGTGGACCACTGTGTGAGACAGGATGTTGGGCCAGATCAGCTGTAGCTTCATCCAGCAGGGCTTCTTCTATAGGGATGTGAACTCCCAGCCACCTATGGGCACGGCACGGCGCCGCTGCTAATATTTGAATCTGTGTGTCTACACAACCCACTTCCAACCACCACCCAGTTCTCAAGAGTATTGGCTGTTTTGTTCCTCAACCCTCAAAATCCACTTTAAGCCGCCCTTAAAGCATTTATATTTCAACATCTGAAAGGGGATCCAAATGTGACCCGTGAAGGTTAACAAATCTGCCTCCTTATGTTACGCCGTGCCGGCAGTGGGGGGCCAGGCGGACAAGGGCCCTCCCTCTCTCCCCGATGATGAAAAGTATAACCAAATTAAACAATTCCCACAACAGAAGAGAGAATAGCTGGACCCTATTATAGGCAGCCGTCCCGCTGGCTGGCTAAATTGTAAAAGCCTTCAGAAAGGCTTTTGAAAGTCTCACCCATCAGTTCTAATTTTTAAAACTTATCCTTTCAGTCAAGGCGAGAAAAAGGCCCAATTCCAACTTTTATCTCTGCTACAAAGTGCTGTTATCTCGGGCTGATGTCAGGAGCTCTATCTCTCTTTCTGCTGACAAGCGCAGACGAGACGAGAGAGATAAGATTGGGAACGAATCCCACTTCTCCGAGTAAATAAATAATCGATACTCATCTAAATGTAAATGAGAACGTATCCCCCCTCTGATAACAGGGCTCTTATCAAAGAGCCAATTTTCCCACAGACACCCGGCCGCCGCAAAATCACCACCGCTCCGCCCGGGCCCCTAATGGCGAAAAATGGCCACTAAATTGAACCGATCACCAGAGATCAACCAAGTTCGGACCAGGGATACTTTCGGACCGTGGCGTTTGTGAATGCAATTCAGCCCCCATTAACTTCCAACAGCAATGAAAAATGCATAGGTCGAGGGAGATGGAACTGCTAAACAAACAAAGCCTAAACTCTTTCTTTCAAAGAAGGAAGACAAAAGAGAAATAAATGCTATAACCATTCTTTAAGGAAGGGCTAGAAGAAAGAGACAGCTGCTCTGGACTGAATTGGGTCACAATTACAGATATTCTTCCCTCTACCCCAATAGGTGAAATTCTATTTTGTGGTTTTAAAAGACAACCAAAGGTGTGGCGTGAAAGGTATTTACTGAAAAGGCCAAGGCGGAAGAGAATGCTGTGGCTGAATTTCACGATATCCTGTATTTCTCCCAAA
The DNA here is from genome assembly GCA_023333525.1 of Aspidoscelis tigris stejnegeri. Taxonomy (NCBI): domain Eukaryota; kingdom Metazoa; phylum Chordata; class Lepidosauria; order Squamata; family Teiidae; genus Aspidoscelis; species Aspidoscelis tigris. The sequence continues at coordinate 13,603,912 of JALMGA010000016.1, forward strand.
GAACCTAAAGCAGCCAGCACGATTCCTTTCTCCATACGGTCCATTCCCCTCTGTCCAGGCTTTGAGATCTCAAGCAGAAGGCCTTCCTGAAGTTTCTTGCGACTCAGAGGTGCAAGAGGAAAGGAACCCAAACACAGAAACGCAAAGGAAGCAAGCAGAGGTGGCCAGAGGAAGAAGGGACTGGACGAAGCAGAGACTGTTGGAATCAATCACAGAGAGTGGAGGAGAGTTGCTGAAGATCGAAGTCCTTTACTAGGTTACACAGTTGCCTATATCTCTTTGCACAGGATACGCTGTTACTGGTAAAAACCTGACAGAATGGGTTAGAGAGGAAACATTCAGATGCCGGCTGAGCTGGTGCGTGGCGTCCTCGTGAACCACTTGCGTAAACCGTCCTTCAGCACGGCGCATGTTTATGCCCTAGAAAGATTAAGAAGGGTTGGCACGCTCCGAGCGCTTCCTTATGCAGAGGTTTGCCATCCAAGCACGGACTCAAGGCCGCTAACAAATCTTCTGTTCTTCTCCCCACAAGAGACCTCCTGTGAGGTGGGTGGGGCTGTGAGAGCTCAGAAAGAGAGCTGTGACTAGCCCAAGGTCACCCAGCTGGCTTCACGGAGAAGTGCAGAACTGAACTGGGAGACCTCCAGGTAAGAGTCTGACTCTCTAACCAGCACAGTGTGTGTCCAGTAGGTGACCAGTGCGGAATTAAACCGGGAGGCTTCCGGTGAAGAGTCTGACACTCTAACAAGCACTGTAGGTGACTTAGTCATGATGGCTCTGACTCCAGCAATCAGATATTTTTTTTTTTTTTGTATAACTTCATTTCAACAGGTATGGGACCAACCAGACACAGAATATCGAGGTAAGTAGGAATATGGAATTGAAATGCTACACGTCAACAACAAAGGGGAAAAGGAGGCAGGGAATACAGTCCAAAGACACCTGCATTGCTACTGGAAAAGATCCATAAGAGATCAAAAACGTATTACATAGATTAACACCCTCAACAGCCTTTCAGAACAGTTCTGTCTTGCTCTCTAACCGTGTGGTCACTGGTTCAGAAACGCCGCTTACTTGCTTAACGGATTTTCATCCAGCTCATCAGCTGAAAAGGGTCCTTCAGCAGCTCACATTAAATCAATAAAACACAATAATCCCTGTTCAGGGGCTCATAATCTAAAAGACATGTCAGGGGAAAAAAGGTGATGGGTGAGGTGAACCTGAGGATTTGATTCACGGTACTTTCGTCAGGACCTGGACTCTGCGTCTGGTGGAGAGAAGGAACCCTTCATTCAAGCCTTTTTTTTCCTATGTTAAACATTTCTCTACCACTTTTTTGTATTAAAAAGTTTACAAACAACTTCAAAACACAGAAACACAATTAAAATAACAATATATCGAAATTGGTCAATATCAGAGAAATAGCTGTGTTAAGTCTATTCGAAAAGTCTGGCAAGGTAGTAGAACTTGGAGACTAACAAGAGAAGGGTTGGTGGCTTGAGCTTTTGTAGAAACGTCTCCTTCTTCAGATGCTGGGGGGCCCAATGGGCACGTCTACTTCTGGAGATGCTGGGGGGCCCAATGGGCACGTCTACTTCTTCAGATGCTGGGGGGCCCAATGGGCACGTCTCCTTCTTCAGAAGCTAGGGGGCCCAAAGTTCAAATTCAGTTTATTGGCCCTCCTCCAACCCACCACTGCAGCCAGGCTTGGCTTCAGGAGAAACAGAGCTGGGTGTCATCATCATACTGATGTTACTTCAACCCAAAGCTCCTGATGATCCCAGCGTTTCAAATATCCACTGTTTCCTATAACTACAGTAGCAACTGGTACCTACCCTCCATAGATACAGGGCCCAACTATACGTATGGTCTGCATTACTATGGAGACACTAGGGGATTGCTTCGGCTTCCTATTAGGCAGGTGCAAAACCACACTGCAAAAAAGCGTGTTGCACATGGGAAATCCTTCTTCTTTTTATTGCAGAACATAAAAGGACTGAGATCCATCTTTTGGATTTTTAAATTTTTTTAAAAAATACAGCTGTAAGATCTTTTTACATGTTCTTCATAAAAATACTGTTAAATACAAAAAATGTTTCAAGGCAATGCTTATCCTCAGTACCGAACTTCATGTTAATTAATTTTGTTATTGCTTTTCTTTATTTACATCTGCGTTGTAGATTACAGTATATAGCGTTCACTATTAGACACTGTTTTACAGTTTTTAGATATTCCTGATGTACTTAATGCAATGAGCTTTTTGCCTCCGACGGTCACTGTCTTTTTGCTCCAGTCATTGTGAAATGTGGTATTTAAATACAAATAGAAATCCTGTATTGTACAGATTTTTAAGCTGATTCTGCCAGGCCTTTTCAGTTGGAGAGCAGAGCCAGAGGCCGTGTCCCCATGCACGTTTGGTATGGTTGCAAACACGGGATTGGCATTTGGCCCATGGAAAGAGGGCCAAATCCCCCCAAACCATGCCAGAACAGGGCCAAATTTGATACCTGAAAATACAGGTCTCAGCATGGTTTGGGGGTCCGGGACGCACTGGTTTGCAAGGCAATCCTGCGCATGGGGACATCATTAGGAGATGGGTTGTGCTTGCCGTTCCTGCCCCGTGCATTGGAGATCACAGCCGCTGACGTTTTAAAATCCCGATCGCCAAGGCAGGCAGGAAAATGGCTTAATTTTTGTGCATTTTCCATGGAAATATTTCCAACCCCATTTCCCGATCGCCAAGGCAGGCAGGATAATGGCTTAATTTTTGTGCATTTTCCATGGAAATATTTCCAACCCCATTTCCCGATCGCCAAGGCAGGCAGGATAATGGCTTAATTTTTGTGCATTTTCCATGGAAATATTTCCAACCCCATTTCCCGATCGCCAAGGCAGGCAGGATAATGGCTAGATTTTTGTTCCAATTCCAAAAATTGTCAACCCCCGTTTCCCGGTCGCCAAGGCGATCATGAAATAAAGGCTTGATTTTCTCCCTTTTAAACTCGGGAGGTGTTCTCGCAGTTCCCAGTGGAGCGGAGGTGCGCAAAACCGCTCAAGCGCCTAACTGCCGCTAAACCTCGTAGCACCTTTTGGTCTTTCAAAATTTATTATTATGGAGTAAGCTTTATTTTAACTTTTTTTCCTTGCCTCCCAGCACAGTCCTGGCTTCACTGCTGCTAAGGGGGGGGGGGGAATGTGGCACGGGGTGGGCTGATGAGGAGAGATGAGGTGGTTCGGCGCAGTTTGCATGGGGACGCCTCCATCCGCACCCAACCTGAACCTGGCCCGCGTTGCCGGGAATGACATGGGGACAGGCTGGGAGCGTTCTCAGTCCTGCACCCGGCCCACGCGAGCCCAATCAGTGCCCAAACAGCACCGAACGGCTTCAAGACAAATATATTTTAATTGTCTGCTAACTTCAGTGAAAAAGTAGGAAGTTTTTGACGAGCAAAACCCCCAAATCTAACCTGTTACGGAAGCATTTTGGGCTTTTGCTCGAATATGGTAGATGTGGGCAAATGCAGCTACTACATCTTCAGTAGAGAAAGACTAAAAGGATTCAGACAAATCCTTGCTCCTCTCCTCCAGTGTTAGCCATCCAATCTGTTTTCCGTTAACCTGTGCACGGGCGACATTACCAAATCTTACATACAGTTTATCTGTTGCTTTCTGCAGAAATACAGATGGTTTCCGTGGAAATAAACAGTCATTTACTTGAAGCAATTCTTTTAAAAAGGGGAGAAAGGAAGAAAAAGCGAGTTTATGGAAACCAGTGGTGTAATGCATTCAAATAAATGCCAGAACTGCTTGACAGAGAGCCAGGGTGTTAAATCACTATGCTTAAGAATTCAGCTGTGGGAAACCGATAGTAAATCCAGACTGACAGAATTTCCAGCGATGGCAAAAGGGCTTTGACATCTAGCCCAGGACACAAAAACTACAGTGGTTCAAACCCATTTTACTTAATGCCACCTTGACAGCTGGCGAAATTAAAGAATTTAGTCAAAATGCACCTTAAAATAAATAAAAAGGTTCTTCCTCTACACACATTATTTCCCTTTCCTCTCCTTACAAGAGAACAAGGCAGACTGGGACCCTCGTTGGAGGATTTCACAGCCCCTGACGCGTTTAACAGCTCAGATTATTTTTAAAACAACAAGGCACATTTTAAAGCGTAGATGGGCAAAGACAGGGTACATTTTTAAACCTTTATCTTTATTCTTTTAAAGACATGAATCTGTGAAGCTCTGGATTGAAAGGCAGAGTTCAGGATTTTATTAAAAAACAGAATAATAAAGCAAACTGGGGGTGTCAATTTGCAGTAATAGGTATAACTCAGTTACAGAGCAATTTCTGGGAAACCGGAGACGCACATTTCCTAGCCCAGTGATGGCGAACCTTTTGAGCTCGGTGTGTCAAAATCCGCAAGGAAACCTCGCTGAACTCGGTGCTGTGTCACATCTAGAAATATCCATAATTTTGTGATAGTTGTAGTTCTAGTAAAAAAGTTATATTTTTGATATATGTATTTTATTAAAAGCAAAAACAAATAATTCTTGACATTAGTAACTTTTGTTGCTGAATTTCGTTTGCTAAGTCTTCAATTGAAAGTTGGTATTTCGTACACTTCAAGAACAAGCAAGCACTACGCGCCCAGGTGCCAGGGTGACCAGGTGTGTCACCCAAAAGGGTTTGGCGTGTCACCTGTGACACACGTGTCATAGGTTGGCCATCACTGTCCTAGAAGAAGGGAAGGTCAAGGCACTAGAGGGGTGCACAGATGCTAAAAGGGTTGTTGGGTTCCAGGGCTTTCCTGTGAAGGCCCCCAGGCTCTGGAACAACCTCCCTCCAGAGGCTCACCAGGCGCCTCCATTATATGGTTTTTGGCACCTGACTTAAAGCACGCCTCTTCACCCAGGGCTTTGAGGTTTAATGGGTGTTAAACCTCTGGGTATTGTCCTGCTGGGCTGGGAGAAAGGTGAAAGGACTATATTTTAAACATATTTCAGGTCTATTTTAGATATTTTATCTTTTTATTGTTGCGACCTGCTCTGGGACCTTTGGCTGAGGGGCGGCCTACAAATGAATGAATGAATGAATGAATGAATGAATGAATGAATGAATGAATGAGACTGAAAGGTAGGCTGTTAACAAGGGCACAGGCTCAAAAAAATTAACTTAATGCTGCCTGATGGCAAAGGCTTCACAGGTAAGGGCTGCATCTATCTGGGAATCCTACATGAAACTCAAGGAGGGCCGTGGTATTAAGGCGCTGAACGAACCAGACCAACAAAGGCTGCTTGGCACCTTTCCTGAGTGGCACAGACTGCTCTGGGGAAAACTTACCCTTTGCTGAGGTAAATGAACTTTTGACCAGTTTTTGGAACACACAAAGCCATTCCTGACAGCCGCTGAGAGCTGGCGGTGCTTGGCTTGTAAAGCCATCACTTTCGTGGCCGCTGGAGGCCCCGGCCTTCCCCTTGACTCCAAACAATGAACATGCTCGTGCTTCAACCTATGGAAACCACGGCTCATGCCTAGGAAATGTTGGCTGGGAAGGCATGTTTGTAACAATCAAGTGCAGGGAAACTTCTGGTCTTAAAAACGGGGCTGAGGATTATTCATGTCTTGAAAGAGAAGCGTGCAGCTGGGAGCAGCTGTTCACTAAAGGTCCTGTTAGTGGATTTGGGTTTATATCCAACTGTCCAGACACAAGAGAGGAGGAGAAGAGATACAGTGCTGCGAAAGGGAAATATTGTGCTGCTTTGTTTGGAAGTTGTTAGCAGCTACAGGAGGGGGGAGTCCAGGAAACCAGCACCACAGGCGTCCTGCCACGTGGATATCACCTGGGGACTTCATAGTCAAAGTAGGCCTGAATGGAGCAGCCTGATGTGTGTTTGGAGCCCAGAAACTCATAACTATGTCCTCTCCTGCACTTACCAGCAGTCTAGCATAGTGGAAGGCCTAAGCTTCCTCAGAGCATTGGATGCAGTGCAGCCCGGTCTAAGGAAGTGAAAACGGCAAACGGAGGGAGTTTCCCTAGGCATCAATTCTAGACAAGAACCTAAGAGGAGCCCTCGTGAATCAGGCCACAGCCCATCTAAAAGCCATTTGCGGAGAGCCAAAAGCAGGTGACTGTTCTGCCTTTGTCTCCTGCTTGAGATGCCCAGAAGCAATTGGTGGGCCAATGGGTGAGACAAGACGCTGGATTCGATGAGCTGCGGCCTGAAGCAGGAAGGCTCCTCTTAATTCACAGAGGACAGGTGGCTACAAGAACGGATGCCCGAGTACCACTTCCAGACTGGTGAGAGAGGCAGGATGCCTCTAAAAGCCATTTAGATGAAGGTTTTGCCTTCATTTTCAGCTCAAGATGCACAGAAGCAATCAGTGTGTCACTGTTTGAGACAGGATGCTGGACTAGATGGGCTGTGGCCTGATCCAGTGGGGTTCCTCTTAGGTTCTGATCTAGAATGGATAACTAGGAACTGCTTCTGGGTTGGAAAGACAGACAGGATGCCTCTAAAGTACATCTGCAAGGAACTGAGAGCAGGTGAAGGTTTTGCTTTTGTCTTCTGCTCGAGATGCCCAGAAGCAGAGTGTTGTTATAGGGTTAGACAAATTCATGGAGGACAAGCATATCTCTGAATGGACTCCCAGGTACTGCCTCCAGACAGGAGAGACAAGCAGGAGGTCTCTACAGGCCATTTGCAGGGAGCCAAGAGCAGGTGAAAGTTCTGACTTTGTCTTCTGCTTGTGATGCCCATAAGCGTTCGGTGGGCCACTGTGTGAGGTGGGACAATGAACTAGATGGGCCACGGCCTGGTCCAGCAGGGCTCCTCTTCTATCCCCTATGTTCCTGCCTAAACAGATACACGGCTGCCGAAAATATGAAGACCGCGGTCAATAATCCTCTTGCTGAGTGATGGGGTAATCCTGGGCGGAGCCTCTGTCCCACCTGCCAGGAATGCCCGCAGCGAGGTCCAATCCCACGGGGTAACCTCAGGCCCCCCTGGCTCTCATTTGCCAGGCGTGCCGCTGAGCACACAATAGGTTAACGACGCAGAAGATAAAGTATGCTGCTTCGTTATTTTTCATTACCATAAGAAAACATCCATTTTACATGTCCTATTTTACGAACGCGCATCGGGGGAATCCATTACAGCGAGAGCCAACTGCATTTGGCTCTCCCACAGCAACGACGGAACCGGGGAGAGAGACGCCCAGAGGAATAGGAGAAAAGACGCGGCGGCAGAAGAGACAAGCGCAGGGGGGAAAGGAGAGAACGTCAAGAACAACAGAAGAAGAATAGGAACATCCAAGATCTGCCCGGGGATCTCCTGATTTATCCAGGTTGGCTTCAACTAATTAAACATCTGCCTTGACGATTTCCTCAACAGATTGATCATCCGTGTTCGCTGGCAGTGACCGTTTATTACTGGGATCCTTGGTCCCCTGTTCCCCAAAATCTCACTCATATACAGGGAAACTTCTCCCAATTTTTTCCTCTTTCTTTTCTTTCCTCTTGGCTTGGATAGGTGCCAAGGAAATGTCACAGTATTCTCTCATTAATCTTCCACCCCTGCTCTGCAAAATGGTGGCCGTCCTGCCAATGTCAGGAGAAGACTTCTTTTTAAAAGTGTCCTTCGTGGGATAAATGCCGTGGGCTTTCTGGTCCAAATCTTAACCATGGCCTGAGCCCAGCAGAGACCTTAGCGGATAGCGACGGACACAACCCCCCCACCCTTCACTTCACTTGGAACATGCTGGCCTTTGAATTCACCTTGAACGTTCATTGACCCGCGCCTCTGAATCTCTCTCTGAACCCGAATCTATGAGTTCTCCTTCGCAAATGCAGCGAAGCTTCAGATGAAGGCAGAAAGGTTTTTGCTTTGCATGTGAATTTCCGACTTCAAATACAGCTCCCCGATTCGTACAAATTGCAAAGGTGACCAACATTTAGGACTTTACAGATTCATGTTGAGATCTTTCATAAGCAGCCAGTGCCCCTGTTCTTGCCTTATGTAGACCCTGCCAAGTCCCTTTCAAGAAGGTGGCGGCAGTAGCCTAGGTTTGGATTCACAGCTCCTTAAGTTCCTCCTGACTTGCGAAGCTGGTCTCTTCCTGGAAGATGGGCCCCTGCCATTCCCCCTGCCAGCATCAAGTGCTCTCCCTTTCGCACTCTGGGGCCCATCTTTATAAAGGAAGCCCAAGAGGGTCTCCACTTCATCTCAATTCCCCGTTCAGTCAAACACACTTGGGCAGCAGAAGTACTTTGATGAATGGCGAATTTGAGAAAGATCTATTCCAATAGAATCGAAATGATTTTCCATCACACGTGGCGCATTTTCCATGGAAAAAAGGTCATTACCCATTTGTACGCCTATTTATTGACTTTGCTCGGCCCTCCTCCCCATAGCACATCTCATAAATTGCAAGGCAAAGACTTATTCAGCGGCAGTCATTTTTAGCAAATACAAGTCGTAATAAATCTGTTTGTAGCCTTGTCCCTCCCTCCCCCCCCCCACGCCTTTGGATGGGTTCAACCTAAAATGCAACTGGAAAGCGACGAAAAATGCAACCACTTGTAAAGGGATTTAGCTAAGGAGAGAATGCACACTTGCAGTTTGGGATTAGATATCCAGCTCTGCTAGGCAGTGGACATGATGGGAGAGCAGAGGGTTGCTGGTTCAATCCCCAGTTTCTTCCCAGAAAAAGGACATGGCAAACCACTTCTGTCTCTGTGCCAAGAAAACTGCGCGGAAGTGCTCATGATGCCTGGGAATGGCTGTAGCTCAGCGGTAGAGCAAACTGCTTGGAGAGCAGAGGGTTGTCCGTTGAATCCCCAGACTCTCCCCGGAAGTAGGCAATGGCAAACCACTTCTACACCTCTGCCAAGAAGACTGCATAGTGATGACCCCAGAGGTGATCATGCAGTCAACCAGGAGTTGGCCATGGGTTGACAGTATCCCAAAATCTCCTCAAATCCTAAGACTATATAGCCCATGCCACCTTCATGCAACTTTGCTTGAGACTAGCACAGTTTGCTGGCATGGTCCTAGTGCACTGGTTCTCAACCTGTGGGTCGTGACGATCTCCTCTTTCACAGGGGTCACCTAAGACCATCGGAAAACACATAGGAACCGAGACACCTTGTGCTCCTCTATCCGTCTCCAAGCAGGTGCGCCCACATGCAGATAGGCCCACCTACGAGTACCTGGCGTGATGACATCATCACGCCAACCCCATCACGTACACCCCATACAAATACAGTAGAGAGCAGCTACTGTGTAGAAAGCAGCAGAACTGGAGGTAAAACAGCACTTTTATATTCAGCTGTGGTTGATGTGAATACGATGCTTTAACTACGTTCAATTTGTAACAATGAAAATACATCCTGCGTATCAGATATTTACAGCAAAATTACAGTTATGAAGTAGCAACGAAAATAATTTTAGGGTTGTGGGTTAGGATTAGGGTTAGGTTGGGGGTCACCACACCATGAGGAACTGCATTAAAGGGTCGCGGCTTTCGGAAGGTTGAGAAACGCTCTCCTAGTGCTTCAGGTGATCAACGGGCCCGTTATATTTTAAATTTGCTTTAGGTATCGTCCGTTTATTTATCTTCGGATGAAGGGCGAGAAAATAAACATAACAAAATACAAACATAATAAAATAAAATACAATGAGAGCATGCCACCCTATTCCCTAGCTCTCAACCTAACTCTGCTTTATCCTTGGGTGTTTTCCCACTGTCACTAGAAGTACCCATTAAGTACCCATTAATGGGTACAAAAATTCCATTAAGTACCCATTAATGGATACTTAACGGGTACTTCTAGTGACAATGGAAAAACACCCCTTATCTCTTGTACCTGTACTCTGATCAGGTCAAGCTGAACCGTGGTGGGACCCGTTTTTATATATATTTCTGCATCCCAAGGGCCCATTTTTCACTGCGCGGCCTACCTGTCACCGCTAACCTCATGCTTGAGGGGACTCGTAAAGGTTGAGGGTGCCGAGTGTCATAATGACATTTTTATGCAAAAAGTTGAAAGAGGAAAAAAAAAAGGGGGGAGGAGGAGGTGAAAAGAAGCTGGGAAGGTCAGTGATTCCCAAAGGTGACTTTGAAAGAGAAAGAAATTAATATATTAATGCCTACCAATGAAAATTCCCGCCGATAGATTTCAAACCTGACCACATATCAAAGCTCGTAACGCTAGCCACAAGGGGCCGACTCGCACTTTGGCCCCTAGGCAGCAACTGGGCAACATCTGGGCAGGTGCATCTGCATTTGGATGAGGCTAGAAACACCCGCTGCCTGCCCGGAAGTTGACTAATTGCGCCGATGAGGTGTTTTCACCTTGCACACCTCGGCCAGCAGCTCCAATGGCTTCCTGATGCGACTGCGATGAGCATCAGTGTCGTCATACCGATGGCACTGACGCAAGCGCAGTCACAGAGGGCGCCGCACACAAGACAGCGGTGCCCGAAGAGGACCGGCCAGCAGTGAAACGGCTGTAAATGTTTGGTCGCGGGGGAAGAGGGGCCGGAGGCAGGCTAGCGTTGACTGGCGATCAAAAGTGGGACTGCGCTCCTTTCCAGTCCACGGAATGGGAAGGAATTGTGAAAACACCCAAGGAATGGGGAGAAGGGCCCAAAAGCCTAGCAGAAGAGGATCCACCAGGAGGCAGTTTGGAAAACTGCAGAGTTCATATTTCAGCCAAAACAAACCTTCAAAGGTCTCCTAGCCCTACAGGTCTCCCACGCCAAGCAATTATAACCCCCAGGCCTACTGTAATTCAGTTACAGTCTCACCTCTAAATACAGGTCACGCAAGTGTGAGCCTAATGGGGTCGATGGCTAAGGGGATTCATGAGCAAAGGTTACCCACACCAAGTCCTTTTTCGCACCCAGTTTCATCCCCATCTGACAGGTGGTCCTAATAAAAGTCTCCATGGTTGAGGAAGCTTAGTCTAGTGGTCAGGGAGCTTGACACTTATCTGGGAATAGCCGGTTTGATTCTGCCCTCCTACATGAAGCCAGCTGGGTGACCTTGGGCTAGTCACAGCTCTCTTCTGAGCTCTCACAGCCCCACCTACTGTGAGCCAGTTTGGTGTAGTGGTTAGGGAGCCGGACTCTTATCTGGGAATACCGGGTTCGATTCCGCCTTCTTGCATGAAGCCAGCTGGGTGACCTTGGGCTAGTCACAGCTCTCTTCTGAGCTCTCACAGCCCCACCTACCTCGCAGGGTGTTCTGTTGTGGGGAGAAGAACAGAGAGCTTTGTCAGCCGCTTGGAGTCCCCTTAAATGGGTGAGAACAATGGGGTAGAAAGCCAACTCTTCTTCTTCGGCTCCTGAGAGAGCTCAGTGATACCCCTGGACCTCCACTTGGGATCCGGATTACCACCAGTTCACCAGGTCTGCATCTAAGAAGAGGCTGGACTAGATGGGCTGTGGACCGATCCAGCAGGGCTCCGCTTGGGTTCTCAGAAGAGAATAGAAGTGACCACGGGCTACACCGGACTGCCAAGCGAAGGCAGGATCATACCGCCGGTGAAGGGCTCACTGAGACCCCTTTCAAAACACCACGCCTTCCCTTGACCCTCCGCGGCTGTTTGCTGGAATTCCCATGCTCCAAAAAAAGAGCATCACAAATCTCAAGAAGAAGAAGAAGAGAAGCTCTTTGCTGGAAGGGAAGAATATTCTCACGCTCAGGGAGTGTCTAAACAGGGAGAGGGAAACTGGGTTACTTTTAATGCATTAGGCAAGAGAGCAGCTTCAGGACTCAGGGAAGAAAAGACTCCTCCACTTCCTACCACAAAGAGTTTGACCGTCAGGAAGCCCACAAAAGTCATCTGGGGGTGGTGGCGACGTGAACAAAAGGGATAGTTGGGGGGGGGGAGAGATGTGGGGGGGGGGCTGGAAGAGATAAAAGCAGAACACCATTCATCGCGGCTAACGACTTGTTCATTATGAATAATGATGGATAAAGACTTCTCACGCTGAGATGAAATCAAGATTTATATCCACTGTTTCCTCTCTCAACTTGTGGGAAGATCATCAACACCTAATTCTATCTCTGTGGCCAGCGATGGGCATCCGGAGAGCCGGTGATCAAACGGCGCAGTCAGCTGGCAAAGGCCGGGACGTGCGGCTGGCACATCTGGACAGAGCCGCCAACAGCTGAGGGTGAAGGATGACAGCTGGAAAAGGGCCAAATGACTTGCCGACGTTAGCAGCTTCCCGTCCGCCGGCGTCCCAACCGCTCCCGGCCTCGTTTCTCTCTCTCTCTCTCTCTCTCTGCTGCTTCCTTCTCCTTCTCCTGGTTTTTTTTTTTTACGAGAATCAGATTTTCATTGCTTCATTCAATTGCTCTCCACTGCCATTTTTTATGGCTCTTATCGTTCCCCTGGAATATGGCCTTGAGACAGCTCATCCGTGTCCTTCGCTGTGTTATCTCTTCTAACTTTTATTAAAACTTCAGCTTTCATCTGAAGATAGCTAATTAAATCCGTGACAGATTATAGACCCATTTGAAGAAGCTGGAGGTGCCGGGGCTGGGGGGGGGGGGGGATCGGGCAGGGTGAGGACGGTGCTCAGCTCCTCTCTCTAAACAGAACCTGGATGGGGAATTAGGCCCTTTACTTTCTTTTTCCTTCCCCACCAATGTTAAAACTAAAGGGAAGACGCACGCTTCATTCATTTAACCAAGAAGAGATGCTTATCTTCAACTAGTGCACACAGATGGATTTATATTAAAAGTTCTTTGTGGTGTGACAAGACCTCGTGCCATTTCTCACCATAATTATTTCTCAAAGTTGAGAAAGATTCCCCCCCCCTTCCTCTCCCTTCTTGGGGCTTTAAGGGCAGGCCTGGGAACAAGACACAAAAGGCTAAGGGAGTGCCTTTGGCCGCACAGTTTGGGTTTATACCTCGCTTTTCTCACTCATTTAAAGGGACTCAAAGTGGCTGACAAACCTTCTCTTCTTCTCCCCACAACTGTGAAAGCTCAGGAAGAGAGCTGTGACTAGCCCAAGGCCACCCAGCTGGCTTCACGTAGGAAGAAGAGTTGGCCTTTATCCCCTGCTTTTCTCACCCCTCTAAGGGGACTCAATGTGGCTGACAAGCCTTCTCTTCTCACCAGTGAGGCAGGTGGGGCTGTGAGAGCTCAGCTAGAGAGCTGTGACCGGCCCAAGGCCACTCAGCTGGCTTTGCGGAGGACAACGGAATCCAACCCAGTGATTAGAAGATGTGAATCTGGCATTCTAACCACAAGACCAAGCTGGCTCTTACGTCTTAGCTATGAAGCATTTAGTGCAACTAAAAGCAGTTTCCATGAATTTAGAGACTTTGAAAACTCCAAAATTATTTGCCAAAGATGCTTTGGAAAGGCCAGGCAGATTCCTGCATTCCTAAGCTGCAAAAGCGACAAGAAGAGAGAGATTTTGAAGAGAGAGAGAAAAGAGGCGCTGTGCCTTTCATCACCAGAAAGAGAAGGCCAGCCCGCCTCTATGCCTTGGCCTGGAAAGCTTTACATTTTGAATGCACTTTCCCAACCTGTGGGAAATCGATACAGAAAATGGAAGACAACAATCTGCAAACCCAAAGACAAGCGTGACCAGAGAGGCTCTTCCAGGCAGCTTGTAGAAATGAGAAACTTTTGTGGTTTTCTAGGATGGCCTGTGAAAATTGCTCAAGATTGGGAACTCAAACTCTGCCCCTCCAGATGCTTTTACAGCTACCAGGATTCCTTTGCCAGCCCCACAACTAGGCACAGCATCCAGGTTGGAGTGACAGGCAGGAGGCCTCTAGAACCCACTTGCAGGGAATCAAGAGCCAATGAGGATGTTGCCATTGCCTGCTGCCTGAGATTCCCAGAAGCAACTGGTAGGCCACTGCGTGAGACTGGATACTGGACTATATGGACTGTTGTTTGACCCCTTAATTCATGGAGGACAAGTGTATCAATGGCTCTTAGAACAGATGCCAGCCAAAGCCACCAGACCTATCAGGCCCCATATTATCTTGCCTAAAGTAAGAACACAAGAGAAGGCCTACTGGATCAGGCCACGGCCCACATAGTGCAGCATCCTGTTTCATCTTGTGGCCTGATCCAGCAGGGCCCCCTCTTAGACTCTTATCTAGAATGGATGCCTAGATATCACCCCTCCAGGTTGGAGAGAGAGGCATGATACTGCTAAAGGCCATTTGCAGGGAGTTGTGAGCAGTGAAAAGTTTTGCTTTTGTCTTCTGATTGAGATTCCCAGAAGTAACTGGTGGGCCACTGCCAACATAGGTAGGTCCCTAACACTTTGGAGACTAGAACATTCATTCATTCGCTGTGGCCACACTGAAGGTTTAATCCGGCTTCAGTCCACTTTCAGAGTGAGAGAACACGCCAGCAAAGTGACAAGCTCTTTTCTTTCAGTGTTAAATAACTCAGAAAATTCACCTTGGAAACAGATAATGTGGAAAGAAAATTACTGGTTGCTTTACTGATGTGTTCTCCCGCTCTGAAGCTGGATAAAAGCAGAGAAGGTTTTTTGACATTCTATTTGAATTGAATCAAATGCCCGAAAACCCAGTTAGATTCGAATCTTTTAAACTGGAATTTAACAAGATTTGATTCATATTTACCCAATTTGAACCTAGTCGTTCGAATTTTTTATTCGAATCTGCGTATACGAATGCCGACAACAATCTTACGGGCACGTACACACAGCTCTTTTCATCCTGTACGGATCTATACAAATGCGTACAGATGTGTATCTTCGAGTTCACATCGTGCATGAACCTGTACATACATGAATGTCCGAATAACTTGAGTGAAGAGATCCGAAATTCTAAATTCGATTCAAATGTTTACATTTGAATTTCAGGACGTTCTATTCGAAATTTGGCACACTCGATCGGATTTTTAATGCCTACGAATATTCCCACATCTCACCTAAACAACGTTTTATGACCCCCTAAACAATGACATACTGTTTATGCAGCTAAATTTCAGCCCTGGAAGCGTTCGGTATTGATACACCCTCCCCTACCCTTAGCAGAACCTGACCAGGATTTCTGTTTGCAACAGTCTGTTTGTTGACGGAGTCACGGTTCTTTCCGGTTTTTGCTCCGGCTGCTTCCTCTGGACTGACCGTGGCTCCCCCAGGCAGTGCTACACCAGGTTTCAGTGTTTGTTGGCAACCAAATCTCTATGTGCTCCCGTTTTCAAGCTTCAAGGAGGAGGGGAGAAAAAGGTAGTACCTGGAGGGCCTCCTTTCCAGGTCTGCCTGATATTAACGCAGCCGGCTTCTAAACAATTATCACGAGATTTGATGTGTGAGCCATTTGGGGAGACAATGGCAAATTGGTAGGTACTGAAGCAGACCTATTTCTTTGTTATTAAGTACAACTGCATTGGGCAACGACGTATCTATAGATTTATAGTTTCAATTCATATCTTCTTCTGACACTAATTTTAAAAAGTGTACATAAACTGTGAAAAGTGAAGGCTCCGTCACATGTTCAGCTGGCTGCGAGAGGGAAAAATAAATAGAAAAGGAACGGAAAGTTGGCCTGTGGTCCGTAGTCCAGCAAGGCTCTTTGCAACAAAAGAGGCGATCACAGGATCAGAGATTGCGGCTTTCCAACGGAGGGGCTGAGCCGGCATCACCCTCCTTGCGGTTAGCTTTGCCCCCGTTAAATATCATGAAAGAAAAACCCAACCTCTGCTAAAAGGGTGATGCAGGGGGCAGCTAGGAGGAACCTTTCCATAGAAGTGTTTGCGTTGCCCTCTGGAAAAGCAAGCCCGCGCTTTCCTCCGAGAACAGAAACCAGCAGGCGGCTTTTCGAAAGGAAGGCGCTGAGATCACCGGTGCTGAAATGCCCTTTTCCAGAAAGACGACATTAAGGAACTCCCACCTGAGCCTCGCTGGGATCCTTTTCTTCGCTTCAGAGCCTTCTGCAAAATGTCCTTCATGGTGACCTTCACGCTGTCCACCTGGATCAGTGAGAATCCATGCGCTGCATTTCTGCAAGACACAGAAAAGAGGGTGGCACACACACAGTTTATATAGACCCAGGAGCGCACACCTTGCAGGCACAGGTAAATCGCGCTATGAACATCTTTAAAAGCACATGTGCAGGTATGCACACACACACACACACACAATCATGGCTTGTTAATGAGAAAAGGGCTACTGGGGGGATAGAAGGAAGGAGCGTGTCTCATGGCCGCCCTCTTACAATTAGACCAATAAACAGAAACAATGGAGTTCTCCTGAGCAGCCCCACAGAGTTCCCTAAAGGCAATCCTGTGCTTCAGCCGCTCCAATCCAGATGGCCTTTAAAAGTCAGCCCAAGAGGTTTCCTGGGAATAGGAAGGCTATGGGGGCTATACTGAAAAGGTCCTTATCATTAAGGAAGGCCACCAGCTACAAGGTGAAATCAGGTGAAAAACACAGCGTTTCTTCTATTACAATTTAAGCTCACAAATTGCACCGGAGACTCCAGGAAAGGTTGCTTTGTTTTCCGACTTGCCATTAGCAGAAAAATGTGTGCGCGCATTTTCCAAGCCAATTCGTGGAGCAAAATGAAAACATGGTAGGTTGCTTCACTGCCGACTTGCCGTTAGCAGAAAAATCGCTGCCACTTGCTAAGAGCTCTGGATGCAAAATTTGCACTTTCCAAAGCAACTCCTAAAGCAAAATGGGAGCGCAGCAACCTTAGAAATTTTATACCTGCGGATGCCTTTTTCCAGGGAGATTTTAAAAAATGGAAATACGGGTACAAAATAGACCTAAAATCACGTTAGAAAAACAAAGGAAAGTTTGGAAATCTCAGGAAGCTGACAATAATTAACATGCAGATACTTATTTAAAGAATAATTCTTTCCCAGAGGGGGAAAAAGATGAGAGGAACACCAATTATCTTGAGATGCGTGTAAATGCAGCTGCTGTTACTGCCATAGTGATTGGGAGTAAAATAGCTTGCAAGGTGGACTGAACTAGGGGGAAACCGCCGGCAGAGAAATTGTGTATGCTAGGCAAAACTGCACAAGAAAATGAATTAAATTACAACTTTTTAACAAAAGGTCCCGTGCACGCAAAAGCAAACGGAGGGAAAAACAGGGTGAACTATCCCATGAGGAACATCTTTTGACAGGTTCATCCATCCCTATTTACCAGACATCCAATGCTTGATGTGCCCTTTGACTGCCATAAGGCGTGTTTATGCAAACAAATCTTGCACTCGTGTCTGTAGGCTGAGTGGGAGCAGAGCGCATCTGCGCCCAGGTACTGCTGTGGTTTCAATATACAACACTGGGAAATTATTACAGGATATACTGTTAGACAAGTCCCTGCCTTCAGGACTATAATCTTGAAAGACACGAAACACAGAGAAGAGGATTCTGGGAGGAACAGGGATACCGAAGGTCACAGCAGAGCCACCTGGTCCCCTTTCTGCAGCCCGGTGATGGAATGTATTTATTTGCATAGTTATTTGCCCTATATTTGGAGGTCTCAAGGCAGATTGCAGCAATAAAAGCAAAATACAAAAGGAAGACAGCAAAAAACAGTTAACTGCCTGAAACAAAGGAGGCGAAGCTGTTTCGTCTGACAAAGATCAGGGTAACAGGTAAGTCTTGACTGATCTCCTGGATGTATAATGTGGAGGCGCCTGGTGTACCTCCGGGCAGAGCCTAGGCCATAGCCTCAGGGCTACCACTGAGAAGGCCCAAGTCGCCACCTCTGACTACTGAAGGTGGTGGTACAACCAGGATGGCCTCCCCTGCGGAGCTCAAGGCACGGGCAGGTGGATATGGGAGAAGGCGTTCTTTTAGATATTTGGGGCCCAAGCCCTCTGAAGCTTTACAGGCTGCCTGGGTGGCAGTTGATGGGAAACGACCTTCATTCATTGTCGCCCTCCAGGCCAAAATAGCTCTCCAGCTTAAGTTGCTTTGTTAGAAACGCTTCTACGCAGCTTTCTTGGCAGAAGCAGAAACATATTGTTATGAACTTCTTTGGGAGAGACGCTGAGGATGCCACCTGCAACCCTCTGCTTCCTAGGGGATTTCCCCCTGAACTACAGCTACTCCCAGCTTACAAAACAGATAAAAACCAGTCTCTTCCAGGAGGCTTAGCAATCTAAACCAACCAACCCAGATCAGGAAGGAAAAAGAAACCGGCAGGGCTGCATTCAGGTTTGTCATTATTTATTTATTTACATTTTTATCCCAAACGAAACCCGGGGGTCTATGGGTGCATGACAACATTTAAAATAAAAACTTATTAAAATAATAACAGTATGTATTAAAATAGTAGCATCTGCAAGTGGGAGGGGAAAAGTGTATCTCCATTTAACCAAAGGCAAGGGCAAAGAGGTGCGTCTTTGACACACCTTAAGGGTGAGATTATTCCATAGCCTGGGGGCCATCACTGAGAAGGCCCCCTCCGGGGTGCCCTCCTCTTTTACTACTGAAGGTGGTGGGACAACCAAGAGGGCCTCCCCTCCAGATCTCAGCACAGGCAGGTTGGTTTGGGAGCAGGTGTTCCTTTAGATACTTGGGGCCCAAGTCATTTAGGGCCTTATAAGTTAAAGTTATCTTGAATTGGGCTCGGTAGTGAATTGGCAGCCAATGCAACTCTTTTAAGACCACCGTGCTGTGCGTCTGGCCAGCTGTTCCAGTCAGCAATCTAGCAGCTGTAATACTCATTATGCAAGAATGGGATACCAGTAGCATCGTTGGCTTGAGTTGTAATGTCATCTCCAGAATGACTCCATGGACACCAAGTTTCTTGGCAGGGATACAGAAGTGGTTTTCCATTGCCTACTTCCAGGGAGAGGCTAGGGAACGAACCAGCAACCCTTTGCTCTCTAGGCAGCCTGCTCTATCACTGAGCAACGGGCACTTTTGAGCTTTGCTATGCATGTTTTAAATTGTCTGAATCCCTATACTCTTTGAATTTTTAGTCCAGTGAAAGGTATCTTATAAAGCGGGATCTAAGCCCCTGACACACTCAAGTTACAGTGAATTATTTACCTGGAAGGTACAACACAACTGTGTTTGTTTTATCAGCAACAAATCATGTCTGCACATCTGGAATTTGTCCCTGGCACCTGTTGCCTAGGGATGCAGCTCTTGCAATGGGCCCAGGAGCCGCACAAGCAAAGAAAAATGAGGCTGATTTGGTAAGATGTACGAGGCTGGCCCAGAAACAACCTCCAGAGGTATCATCTGTTTCATATTGTTGTTTCTTATGGGTGCACGGGCTTTAAAAATAAATCTGTGTCGCCTTAAGATCATCACTTGACGGAAATAATTATTAGCTAAGTCACCGCTGCAACATTTGAATCAGGCTTGTAACACTTTTATTGATGATTAAGCCCTTCATGGTGGGGAGGCGAAGGAAGAGCATAGTTTGGCTCTGCTAAAATAAACAAATGGAGGTAAAGTAATAAAGTTGCACTCATTCCAAGATCGTTGCTTTCAAAATGCATGGCTCTCCTTGGAT
This sequence comes from Aspidoscelis tigris stejnegeri, assembly GCA_023333525.1. Classification (NCBI taxonomy): domain Eukaryota; kingdom Metazoa; phylum Chordata; class Lepidosauria; order Squamata; family Teiidae; genus Aspidoscelis; species Aspidoscelis tigris. The sequence goes on from JALMGA010000016.1 coordinate 13,623,416, forward strand.
CTCATCAGTGTCTTTCCAGAATTCCCCAAGTCTAATTCACATAGGTGTGTGAGCAACATTCCTCTCTAAAACCCTGGGGAGAAGCTGCCAGACAAGGAAGATCATGGAGAGATTCCCTTTGCCTCTTACTTAACTTTCTTCTGCTTTCCTCAACTTGCCCAACTCTAATGAAAATGATTAGCCCAAAGTATGTGCGTTTCTATCCACTGGTCATTGCTTAAAGGAACAGCCAGGTGTAATTTGATCCAAAACTGATGTGTTGATTCTACTTCCAGGCACCTCCAGATCCGAAACTCAAAGGCATCTATCAACTTTCTCTTTCTCAGTGACCACTTTTCACACTCATACATTACCCCGGGACAGGGGTAATTATTATCCTTTAATTACCCTGATCCTTGCAACTGAAATGTCACCCAAGATCTTGCAAAGCTTCTCCCTGTCTTGTTCTACGCACCAGTTTCCCAGAATGCTATAGGCAGCCAACAAGAACAAAACGATCTACTATCTCCTCTTCTTCACTGTCAAGGCTGACATTAACCTTTATCATCTTAGTATTTAGCATTATTAACCTGGACTTTGCCCTTTCCATTTGTTATTTTTATAATAAGTTCTTGTAAAGCTCCTTTACTGTGTCTTTCTGAAAGAGATATTATTCATGTTTTCTTCCCTCCAGTCTTAACCACAGTTTGTCAAATCCCACCCTCTTCTCTGATAAATTTCTCCTTATCATATTTTAATCACTTTGCAAATTTTTCCAGTGGTTTTTCATCACCGCAGTTCAAGTGTTCTGAGCTACCCATTAACTTTAATGTGTTCCACATTCTGGCCTGATCCATGTAGGCAAAAGCCTTGCTATGGCCAGGCAAACCAGAGGAGGGGTGCAGGTGAAGAAGGCTTTGCCTGGTTAAAGTTATCAGCTTCCTCAAGACCAGGTGATGTCAAATGATGGATAGGTTGCTCAGGGAAAACAAACCCCTGTCCCATTTCCCTCTTTCTTGTGACTTCTTGTTCTATCCGTTATTAGTCTTAGATTACCTGTTTGATCTCATCTCTCTCTGGCTGCATTCACACCTAATTTTTAATCCAGCTTCAGTCCGCTTTCAGCATGAGAGAACACATCCTCTTTCAGTATTATCTAACCAAGAAAATCTACCTTTGAATTAGATAAAGTGGAAAGTAAACAACTGCTCACTTTGCTGATGCGTTCCTCCACCCTGAAGGTGGACTGAAGCTGAATTCAAACTTAGGTGTGGACACAGCTTGCGTCTTTTGTAAAACCGTCATCTTCATTCCGCACTCCTCTCTCTGTGCACGGGTCGGTTCTTCCTTGTAAACTGTCTCAGAAAATTTTGCTTGCATGAGGGATGAATACGATGGCCCTGGGGTATGAATATTTCACTGATACCTGTGCTGATGCTTTTCAGACTGTAAGCAACAAAATTTTCTTTCATATTTGCCAATGAGCAAATGTCTTCTCTGCTAGAGCTTGAAGCAGTTAATCGGGGCATCGCTTGCCCTTTCTGGTTCCTTGTTTTACACCTGGTCCAACACAATCCCTCTTCACTTTGTAACAAAGTTATCCTTAAATATGCTTTCCTGAGAAATGCTTCCATCATTTGATAACATTGTTCATAAAAAGTTTCAGGACAGCCCTTCCATCTTAAGCCCCACCCAGACAACACTGGCATAATCCACATTATTTGGATGACCTGGAGCACATCCAAACATATTTTATTCTGGATTACCCATGCTTTATTCCAGATTACCCAAATAATGTGGAGTAAGTAAGTGCTGTCTGGATGAAGCTTAACTCTCATCTCATTTGCTCATCCAAGATTACTTTTGTGAACTCTTATCTGGAAATATTGGGTTTGGTTCCGCACTCCCCCATGAAGCCAGCTGGGTGACCTTGGGCTAGTCACAGCTCTCTTCTGAGCTCTCTCAGCCCCACCTACCTCACAGGGTGTCTGTTGTGGAGGGAAGAATGGAACGTTTCGCCAGCCACTTTGAGTCCCCTTAAATGGGGGAGAAAAGCGGGGTAGAAAAGCCAACTCTTCTCCTTCTTCTTGAATATTCTGACCTTTGTTATAATTTTTATGTGCTTTCTAAACCCCCATCTCCCTTCTTACTATATACCTCCACCTGCTGGCATTTCTAATGGAGATGCCTTCCTTGGTTCTTCTTTGCCTGACATTAGAAGTCCAAATTTTACTCCCGCAATGATAATAAACTGGTTTAGAAAGCTACCTAAATTTGCTCTTTAAAATTCTTCCGTTTTCATGAATCTAATCAAATCCCTTTATTATGGCTGGAGTTCAGATCACAGTTCTCACTATATCTCTTATTTTCTTCCTTAGTTCCCCAGGATTTCTTTTTATATACAGTATATTCTGGCATATAAGACTACTTTTTAACCCAGGAAAATCTTCTCAAAAGTCGGGGGTCGTCTTATATGCCGGGTGTCGTCTTCTTATACGCCAAGTATATCCCAAACTCTATATTTTAACTGGAAAAGTTGGGGGTCGTCTTATACGCCGGAATATACGGTAAGTTAAGCCTATTGACTCTGGGTATTCTCGACAATGCATTCTCTAGATCGTATCTGGCTGGCGGACCTATTCCATTTAATTTCCTATGTACTTCTGACACCAGTAATTCATGGTCTATTTTGCATTCCGCACCTGGAAGTATCTTGACTGATTGAAATGTACTCCTCCATCTTCTTATTCCTATTATGTAATTTATTGTCTGTCCAGTGATGTTCATAATACCAAGCCTGCCTTTATGTGGCTTGAAGCAGGTGTGGGCAATAATAAAAAAAGCTCTCTTTGCAAAACTTCATTAACTTTTCACCTGCATTACTGTGTCTACGCGAATGCTACCCAAATCTTTCTGTGACCCCAGCGTCCCCCATTTTTCCAATTTCTGCATCCCAGCCACCAATTAGAAGTAAAATGGTCTTTCCTGATACTACATCTAACCATTTGCTGCAGCTGCCTCACTGTTCTCTTGTTGTGTGGTGTAGTAAGGTTCATACATTTATATATGATGGAGGCTTACCCGTGACCCACTAACTCTAATATGATCCTGTCAGTTTCAGATTTACAGCTGAGTACATACATGTGTAGCAATCTGAAATACGGTGGCCCGTAACAGTTTGCGACTCTGTAATGGATGGAGCAAGTGTACTTCCTATTAATTTATTATTTACATTTTTAGACTACCCTGTACCTAATGATCTCAGGGTGGTTTACAGATAAAATGTGACAATTTAAAAACCAGGCGGTGGCGATAGGACAAAGGGTATAGCCCCACAGCAGTAGAGAAGAAGCTAACAGCCTTATGCCTGAGCAAAGAGGTGCGTTCTCATCCGGTACTGAAACACACACAATGTCACTGCATAATGAGCTCCTAGGAGAAGGCTTTTTCACAAACTGGGGGCCACGACAGAAAAGGCCCTCCCACAAGCCACACGGCACGAAGGGGAGGGAATAAGATCAGCAGAGGCAGCAACATTTCATAACAGATGGGCAACCCTTGAACTATTTAGGGCCTAAGTCATTCATTTATTTACATTTACATTTCTATCCCGCCCATACCCGAAGGTCTCTGGGCGGGTTACGACAGGTAAAAATAAATTAAAACAAGATACAAATTAAGAGCATTGCAGCAATCTAATTCTGGTGCTACCAAAAATGTGAGCCACAGTAACCAAGTTGTCTAAGCCTGAAGCGGCAGCGATGAACCCAGCAGCGCCCTGAAATTTCCTACTTGAAAATATAAACGAAACCAAATCTGTCTGAACGCCCTGGGCCAAAGCTTTTGGGCAAACAGGAAGAGGTTTGAGGGGTAAACTTTCCCAATCAAACGAAGCTTAAAAACTGTGATGGGTTTAAATGCAAAAGGTTACCACTGTTCTGACTCATGGTGATATCTTAGCGCGCTTCTTCTCCCCATAATTCTGAGGCTTGGATTCAACCCTCCTACTTACTCAGTTTTAATAAGCTGCGATAGTTTTTCCTCTTTTTCTTTCTGGCTTTGGTTACATACTGAGCAACTTAAACCTTTCTCTGACATTTAAGACCGTCACAACAGTGGAGGCAGAGAACATGGGGCTGCCCAGCACACTGCGGCGCGTCTCAGAGTATTCGGCTCAAGTCCAAAGTAAATGTTAAGAAAATTAGCTGAAAGAGGGAAGGGAAGCCGGGATGGAAACATGGAGAGAGAGGCAAAGTTAACATTTAAAAAGTTAACATTACATAACTTGAGCAGGAAGCCCACGGAGCACAGAATATTTGGAGATCCATCTTAGATGTAGATCGTCCACGCTGTCTGACCTGGAGGTGGACGTTATGAGTCCAAGAGCCAAAAGAAAACTAGGCTGATGGACGACTTCTACTATGAAAGCGGCCTGAACCTGGATTAAAATTTAGGTGTAGATGGGCCCTAAGAGTTAAATCCCTCCTGGGCATGCTGCAAGTGAGCCAATTTGGTCTTGTGGTTAGGGTGCCAGACTCTTATCTGGGAACCACCAGGTGTGATTGCACATGCCTGCATGAAGCCATGTGGGTGACCTTGGGCAAGTCACACCTCTCTTTCTGAGCTCTCACAGTCCCACCCTCCTCACAGGGAATCTATGGTGGGGAGAAGAACAGAAGGTTTGTCAGCAGAGATGTGCATTTGAATCGAACACTGGAAAATCTGATTTGATTCAAATATTTCAAACTCAAATTTAACAAGTTTCGATTTGCATTTACCAAATTCACATCTATTTGTTTGAATTTTTTACTTGAATCTGCACATATGAATGTCGACAATGTGCACAAAGGCATCTTTGGTAGAGAAGCCAAGTCTTCTTCCTCCTCCTCCTCCTCCTCCTCCTCCTCCTCCTCCTCCTCCACAAAGCCAGCTGGGTGAGCTTGGGCTAGTCACAGCTCTCTTCTCAGCTCTCACAGCCCCTCTGACATCACAGGGTGTCTGTGGTGGGGAGAAGAACAGAAGGTTTGTCAGCCGCTTTGAGTCCCCTTAAATGGGTGAGAAAAGCCGGGTAGAAAAGCCAAGTCTTCTTCTTCTTCTTCTTCTTCTTCTTCTTCCTCCTCCTCCTCCTCCACAAAGCCAGCTGGGTGATCTTGGGCTAGTCACAGCTCTCTTCTCAGCTCTCACAGCCCCTCTGACATCACAGGGTGTCTGTGGTGGGGAGAAGAACAGAAGGTTTGTCAGCCACTTTGAGTCCCCTTAAATGGGTGAGAAAAGCCGGGTAGAAAAGCCAAGTCTTCTTCTTCTTCTTCTTCTTCCTCCTCCTCCTCCTCCACAAAGCCAGCTGGGTGATCTTGGGCTACTCACAGCTCTCTTCTCAGCTCTCACAGCCCCTCTGACAAACACAGGATGTCTGTGGTGGGGAGAAGACCAGAAGGTTTGTCAGCCGCTTTGAGTCCCCTTAAATGGGTGATCCACTGCGCGCACAAGGAGCAACAACATCACCAACAAAGCTGCCAGCGTGACCAGACTTTGCTCATCCACTTTCTACGGTGCACAGGATGGCGTGGAGCCCCATAGCGGGGAGGCCTCCCCCAGGAGGGGAAGTGGAGGCCTGTCTGCGCATGATCGCGCTTCTGTGCTCTGGCCTGAAAGCTGCCCAGCTAATTGCTCCAAGTGCTCTGTTAACTGAATCATGGCTGAACCGCAGCCATGCCTTACCTCACAACCTGGAGTCCATCCCAGAACCAGTCGTTAAAAGTTTTCTGTGTTGATCAAAGCAAAATAAGGAAGACGGAGGGGGGCGTGGGAAGGGGGGGGGCAAGCACAGGCCATATCTGTGAGTGGGGTGTGGCGGGGGGAGCAGGGGAGAAAGCCCTGCATTTAACTATATTTAGTGGAGCTATTCAAGTAAGTGACGCCTTGGCAAAGGCAGCAGAAAGTAAAGTGCAGCCTGACATTGTGGACGCTGGGATGTTTGCGCTGGAGCTCGGCCAGTTGGGGCCACAACGTCCATCTTCCAAGAGCAAAGGGATGACAGGCGGGTTCTGGCTGTGGGCAAGGGGCGAGATGCCAGAGCCCATTACGTCAGGACATCCAGCGCTGGCACTGGTCTCCAGAGATCGCCTGGCTATCTCCACCAGAATCCCTTTTCAAACTGAGGCAAAGAAGACATGTAAAGGCCATTAAAAGCGCCGGCCCGGCCTCCTTCCTGTTCCCCTGTAAAGATCTCCATCGCCGGCCTGGAGCGCCTTCCAAATGACCCCCCTCAGTGAATTAATGGACTCTTTGTAGAGTGAACTCAAGGCCCCGTCTGAGATACGTCCACGTCCATTCTCTCTCTCCCGGCACTGGAAGGTGGGTGCTTTTCTTCTGGTGTTTTTGAACCCCTTCCTAGAGGCCATGTTCAAGGCAACCATGTTCACTGGCTACTAAAACAGATGTCTAGGTGCCACCTCCGGGACGGAAAGACGGGCAGAGTGCCTGTGAATGTCAGTTGCAGGGAGCTGAGAGCAGGTGAAGGTTTCGCCTCTGCCTTCTGCTTGAGATGCCGTGGGCAACTGGTGGGCCATTGTGTGGGACAGAAGGCTGGACTAGATGGGCTGTGGCCTGATCTAGCAGGGTTCCTCTTATGTTCTTATCTAGGTCGGGTGCTTAGGTACCACCTCCAGATTGGGGACGCAGGAAGGATGCCTCTAAAGGGCACTTGCAGGGATTTCAGAGAAAGTGCACGGTTTGCCTTTCTCTTCTGCTTAAGATGTCCAGAAGCAGTTGGTGGACCACTCATGGGTCGTGTCCTGATCCAGCAGGGCTCCTCTTATATTCCCATGGCTTCTCTCTCTTCCTTTTTTTAAAAATTCCCAGTCTAAGCTATAGGCATGGGATTTCCTGGTGGTCTTTCATCCAGGTACTAATGGGATTCATTCCTGCTAAGCTTTCCAAGATCACCTCAGTTGCCTTGATGCATTCATCTAAAATTCCTTTTTTTGTGTAGATAAACAGCAACAAAAGTCCCATGGGGACTCAAAAGACATTGCAGAGTGCCGTAGTAGCTTGATGTCTGCTTTTCAGGTGGTATAATTCTTCATAAGGCAGCAACATGACTGCCCAGGGCGTGCGTTGGCCCCTATAAGTTATCCATTTTAACTTTTTCAAACTCTCAAAAGATCCAGTTACAGTGCCCCCACTGCCTGTTTGGAAAAAATACTCCCTCCCTTTTGGGGGGAACTTTATTTGACCTTGTTTCTTTTTAGACTGCTGGCAAAGCTGAAGGAAGGAGAAGAGGGGGGAAATATGGACAAGACAGGCGAACCAGAATAGAGAAAAGTACAGCAACATTTTTGGAAGAGCTGGAAGGTAATTAACAGAGACTTGCCAACATGGTCAGTATAGGTCCATATATTCTCCAAGAGCGGAGTTTGATTCAACGGTTTATCATAAGAACTCAGTCTGCAAAATAAATCTTCAGCCCTTGCCATCTCCAATGAGAACTGGAAATATCCTTTGGCATAGCCACTGTCTAGCAGCTCAGCTAGGAAGCGCAGTAACTCAGAGGTAGAGCCTGGAGAGCAGAGGTTGCCGGTTCAACCCCTGACTCTCTCTAGAAGTAAGCAATGGCAAACTACTGTGTCTCTGCCAAATAAACCGCATCGAGGTGCTCATGGAACTGCCCATGCTGCCAACCAGGAGACAGCCATGATTTGGTGTTATTCAACAGCAGCAGCAACAGAGCCAAGGCTGACCTAAAAGGACAGTCAACTTGACGTTCACCTTGGTGTCTTTTCAGGTGGTGCATATAATCAATCCGATTCGAGGTTATTCTTAAAAATCCAAGAACTGAATCAAAGTGGGATCTGGCCCTGTGGTCCCCACTGCAGATAGCTGGTCAAACAGCACCGGGAGATCCTGAGATGGACAAGAAGCCAACAGTGCAGCCCCCAGGATCTCAAAAGCATCCTGCTGGAGCGCTTGTTATCAACGCTCCCAGGAGCTCGCCCAAGTCCTCTGAAAGGCATCGAAGTCTGTTGCCATTACGCCGCCTCACGGTAGCGAGTTCCACGGGTTAATTGCACATTGCGCAAAGCTGAACTTTCTCATGTCTGTCTTGAACTTAATGCCAATCAAAGGGTATTACAAGGGGGGGGATTATTCAAGGAAGGAAGGAAGGAAGGAAGGAAGGAAGGAAGGAAGGAAGGAAGGAAGGAAGGAAGGAAGGAGACCCAGAGCGAAGGAAGGAGGGAGGGAAGGAGGGAGGGAAGGAGGGAGGGAGGAAAAAAGGATTAAGGGAGACCCAGAGAGAAGGCAGGCAGGAAGGCTCTGATTGTTTTTAAAAAATGAACTGGGAGAAGGAACCTCCTCCTCCAAGAGGCTCCTCCAGTCCCTTTTGCCTCCCAATCATTTTACGAAAAACATACCTGGGTGACAAGGTTAAATCAAGCAAAGGAAAATCCCTGGCACTTATCATCCGCCGGCATTACTGATAAATTGTGCGGTGGAGGAATAAAGGATTACCTTCTGTATTTTTTCATTACACTTTTCTTTTGTTACAGAATACATAAATCCATTTTGGCACAATGTAATATGTATCATCGCGCTACACCTGTGGACGCTTCATAGCGGCCTGCCATGTCGGTGCAGTCAGGAATGATGAGTGAACCCCCCGTGAATGTTAATGATAGTGATCATTCCGAGGTAACTTGGCATTCCATCTTCCTTTACAGCCTCGGCGCTGGAGCCAGGGTGGCAAGGTTCAGGAGAGGGAAATGGAGTGGAGGCTGTGGGGGTGGAATAGGGGGGTTCTGGCGTTTCAGGAAAGGCCGGGAGGGAAAGGAAAAAGAGACAGGAAGGAAAGGCAGGGATTCTCAGGCTGCGGCCCTGTAGATGTTCCTGAGATTTCCCAGCATTCCACTTCCAGCATCCCTTGCCAGCCCTGCTGAGCTACAATTTCAGCCCAACTACAGCTCCCAGCATTCCGTGCCAGCCCTATGGGAGTTGGCGCGGGATGCTGGGAGTTGATAACATCTGGAGAACCACACTTTGGAGGTCCGTTGCTCTAAGGTTGCATGCAGAACTTTCTCGGGATGCCCGAAGACAGCCTGTGCTAGGAAAGGAATAAAAAGCTCAAGTCAGCCTTTCCTTTGGTCCTGCCAAACGGCCATCTCCTTGGCTTGATGGTTGGGCTGGTCTGGAGATGGATAATCATGATGGGGAGACGTCCTTCACGTGGGTAGCAAGCGTCTGGATAACAGTGCAAGACGGTCTGCAGGAAGGAAATCCCAGCGTTATACAAGGGATGACACTTAGTCAGAGGACACAGGTGGCACCGCACTGGATTCTTGATGTGTTTGCAGTCAAGAGTGAAGAAGAGGGGGAGAATCAAGGAGCAGATAACAATATATGCATAGAGGTTCATGCAGGATGATCACGTTTCATTGGCAATAAGGTTCAGAATCAGTACTCCGTGGTCCTTCCCGTAGTAATGTACGGCTGTGAAAACTGGACACTGAGAAACCACAAAAGAAAAGAGGACAGATGTTTCTGAATGACAAATGTGGGGACGATGACTAAGAATACTTTGCACTGTAAGGAGACCCAGTGAGTCATTCTCGGGCTGAACCCTCCTCCCGGACTGCAGAAGAAACATTTATGCCTGCCAAGGTTGAGGAAAGCGGAAGATGGAGAGGTGAACAAACAAGATGGATGGGTGGGAACAGTGAAAAGGCCCGGGTGCCCTTGGAAGAGCCACGGGATCCTAGTGAAGAGAGGTTGAAATGGCAGGCATTTGTCTTACACAGTTACCTGGAGTCAAGTCTGGCTAGATGGCATCTAATCGCTCCAGCTGTCTGCCATTACATCCCATTAGCTCTTCAGAATTGCGCGGCAGCCCCTTTAAGCAGAGAGAGCCCCATTTGCTAGTGACGGCACAGGCTCGCCGCGAGTCGGTCTGGGAAATCCCACTTTACAAGGAAAGCAGCTTGCCAGAGGAGCGGAGCGCTTGACATTGGACGGAAGAAACTCCTTTTTGTCCCCGCTGCTTGTTTTCCAAAACCCATCAGCTTGCGAGACTAATGGCCGCCCTCTGTCTTCTCCTTGTGTAACTTTGCCAGAGTCCTTGGAACTTGCCAAATTCGGTCATGCCTGCTTAGCTTACTCAAATAATTGTGCCAGAAAAGAAAATAAGACACAGATGTATTTGAGCACTTTGGAATGCCAGTAAGAGAGACAGCTAATGGCTTCATTTTAACCCTCCCCTACCAGCTGGGCACAGGTGTGGGGGGGATAATGAGGTGCCTCTCCCTAATCAAACTCAATTATTCACTACTTCCTATAACGGCAAAGACATTCCTTTTCAACTCAGAGTAGTAAATGCCCGTTAAATTCTGCCACTAGGCATTACTTTGCCTTGGTACGACGCTGCTAGAGAACAAAGTTCCATTGACAGCTTTGGTTAAAAAGTGCCTGCCAAGCCTTGTGGAAAAAGATGCCAGCGCCGGGTCGGTCAAGAGCGGATTCATCATGCGCGAAGGTTCCAGGCCTCCAAACTCAGAGCTGATAAAGACCTCCAGGAACCGCCAGCACCAGGCTTATCAGGTCCCATAGCATTTTCCTTCTGAGAAGAAAATCAGGGAAGCCCTGCTGGATCAGGCCACAGCCCATGTAGTCCAGCCTGATCCAGCTAATCACTTGCTGGGCCACCGTGTGAGACAGGATGCTGGACTGGACCACTTTCAGAGCGAGAGAACCCATCAGCAAAGTGACCAGTCATTTTCTTTCCACATTATCTATCCCAAAGGTGAATCTTCTGTTATTTAGCACAGAAAGAAAACAGCTTGTTCCTTTGCTGATGTATTCACTCACTCTGAAAGTGGACTGAAGCTGGATTAAACCTTAGGTGTGACCACAGGATAGATGGGCTGTGGTCTGATCCAGCAGGGCTACCCTTATATTCTTATCTGCTTACTACGTCTGGGCAAATCCAATGAAAACCCAAATGAAAATCAAGCAACAGATGTGATTCCCATCACAAAACAGCAAAGACATAAAAGTGTAATATGGCAAAGCACATGAAAACGCACAGGAAAAAAAAATATAACTGTAATAAACAAGTAAGGAAAGAGATAAAATAAAAAGAACAAGTCAAGAGTAGCATTTCCCTTTGACTTTTCCAAATAAAATAAAATAAAATAGTGGGTTTCCGAGAAAGCATTAGTGGGAGAAGTATTCCACCAGCATTGTTTTGGTTTATAATGAATTTCAGATTTAACATGCACTGGTGGTGTTTTATCTGTGAGAACGTTAATGAAAGGAAGAGGGTGGCAGTAAGACGGCGGTATTGTCACTCATTCTAGATAAGGAACATCCCAGGAGCATTAACCAAAAACACAAGGCGCAGAGCATGAATAAAGATGGTAATAATTAGGTTATATTTCTACCTCTCCACACCTCCAACCCCAAAGTTCCAGATGACTTACAAAAGCATTTGCTTTTAAACAGAACGTAAGCCGTCATCTGAACCGGCTGAAAAAATACGAGAAGAGGGCAAGCAAGGGAATCCTGCAGGTCAAGGAGACGTTGCAGACCTCCAGGGGCTACCAAGATGGCTAGTGGTCTGGAAAACATGTCCTACGAGGAACGGTTGAAGGACCTAGGAATGTTGAGGAGACTGAGGGGAGACATGATGGTGGTCTTCAAGTCTCTGAAGGGCCGTCACAGTGCAGGGGGATTCTCTCTATTCTCACTCGCATAAGATAGGAGGACTAGAAATAACGGGATGAAACTACAAGGGAGTCAATGCAGACTAGATATTAGGAAAAACTTCCTGACAGTGAGGGTGATCAGTCCGTGGAATAGGCTGCCATGGGAGGTGGTGGGTTCTCCTTCACTGGAGGTCTTCAAGCAGAGGCTGGACCTACATCTGCCTGGGATGGCTTAGGAAGCCCTGCATTGAGTAGGGGTTTGGACTGGAAGTCCCTGGAGGTCCCTTCCAGCTCTATGACTCTAATGCCATGGCCCATGAAGAGGGCTGATCACATTTGCACATAGATAATCCAACCAGAAAAAACTAAATGGGAAGGGTGGGTTACAAAAGGTGAAATAACTGAGAGTTTATTTATATAAACATATTTCAAAAATGATGGTAGGAAATTATAATAGGATGCGTAAAGTCATAAATAAATAAGTCATTACGTGGAAAAATAGGCTTCTTGCCACGTGGACAGAAAAACAGAAGAATGGGTGATAGGAAAAAAGAAAAAATTAGAAGGATGATGTTAAATGTATTACCAAATGACAGAAGGAAGTATCTCAAACCTAGAAAAGATTATGAAAAGCAGTCAGAAGACAGCTTGATATGAACTATAAAAGGAAAATAAATGGGTTATTATAGAAAGTGAGGTTAATGAATTAGATGTTATACAAGTAACTTTGGGGGAACCTGGAGAAGGAGAAGAAGAAGAGTTGGATTTTTTACTCCACTTTTCTCACCCATTTAAGGAGGCTCAAAGCGGCTGACAAGCCTTCTGTTCTTCTCCCCACAACGGAACACCCTGTGAGGTAGGTGGGGCTGTGAGAGCTGAGAAGAGAGCTGTGACTAGCCCAAGGTCACCCAGCTGGCTTCATGGGGGAGGGCAGAATCGAACCCGGTATTCCCAGATAAGAGTCCAGCTCCCTAGCTACTAGACCAATTAAGTTATTGAAATGAATCAGACCTGGGAAAGAAATGTAAGAAATATGATACAAATGGCTTGAAAAGCTAACAAAAGAAATTCCAAAATGAATACCATTCTGGCAGGTGAATCAGAAGGAAAAAGATATTAAAGAAGGAACAAACATATAGGTTAAAGGAAGAAGGGCACTGGCCGTTAAAGGATTTTTATAACAACAACAGAGAACCAATTAAAGAAGAACAAAAGTGTTTATTAGGTGTAAGAAATTGGCTGGTAGTTAAAGCAACTGGGTTGCACATAAGGAGGAGTGAGGTTAAACAGTATGTAAAAGAAAATGAAAATGATTTTGAGAAATTAATCTTGGAGAAAATTCAAGGAGGAAATGTAGCAAGATATTTTACAAATAAATGAAAAACAGTATAAAAATAATACTTAAAGAACAAAATAAGCATATGAGAATAAAGGCAACAAAGATAAAATGATACATAAGTGGCATAAGACACCATGCCAGTTATCATATATTAAGAATGCTGCTACTCCCGTGTGTTGGAATAGCAACAAAAAGTTGGCATTTAATTTGCGAGTGTGAAAAGATAAAAAATTTTTGGAAGGACGTATGGGTAGAAATGGAGAAAATTATTCAGACTAGAATTGTGTGGAATAAAGAAAGATGGCTATTGGTATCCCAGGAGGAGTTGAAACTGAGTTTTGAGGAAGAAAAAATATTGGAACTATGAATCTTAGCGGCATACTCTGTAGGCATCTGAGGCTGGAAAGATGCAACCACGTGGAATTTGCAGGATTAGATTATGCATTTGCTGAAACAGGTGAAATTTGAAATTCTGCACCAGCAGAGGAGCTTTTTCACGGGAGGAAAAAAGGAAGCTGAGCTGAGAAACAAGAATTGGTTCCCAATACTTGGATATGTCAAGTAGATGACAGGGAACAGGGTAATAGATAACGAAAGGGAAGCATTACCTTGGACAGTGTCCTCCTCTTAAAGATGAATTATTCTTAAGATGGGAGAATGAATGTGTTTATAGCTGTCCAAATATGGAGTGGAACTAGGCAAAGAAAAAGCACGAGGTTGGAAAACACGCAGGCCAGAACACACTGGATATAGTGTTTCTATGCAAATTCTAGAAGGCTTTAAGCCTACAGCTCCTCTTTAAAACATTCTCGTTTCCCGAAATCTTCAACGGATCGGCTGTGCAAGTGAGAAGTCAAAGGATTAAGGGTCCCCGCCGCATTTTGTTTCCAAGCTTAATTGTGCCTCAGTTGTGTACATCCTGGGATTTAGCACCCAAAAGTTAGAAATTACATGGGTAAATGCTACTTAAATGACCCCCAACTGGGTGGGGAGATGTGTAACTGAACTGCAAGGGAGACAAACCGTTCCTCAGCACCGCTCAATGTCTCTGGCTGTGTTCACAACTTGCTGAAATGGTCCATCTGATTAAGAAACAGAAAACGCAATAACTCCGATCACACCCAGTCCATCCTCACTTTGGGTCGCTATGATCACACTTTTCTGATCGCGTCCTGAGACTCCTTTAGATCTCCACCCTTCTCTCCCGTCTCAAGACCCCTGCACTCTGATAGGATAAAAGTTCTGTCATTCAACAGCATGTAACTGCACACTGGGCAAATTCACACAGGGTCCACCCACTATAGTCCGATTCAGTCCCTTTTAATCTTCTTCCCTGATCACACCCAATAAATGAAAACAGGTTAACACTCTATATAACGGCTCGAGACCTGTAAAAACGGGGACTCGGCAAAGGGGGGAAAGTCCACAGATAAAACAGATTGGACTAAACAGGTGGGAGTGATGAGGTCCAAAAAACCCTGTGACGTACCCTTAAGGAGACACCAGGACCTAGCTGTTGAGCAGATAACTGCAGCTATGGAAAGGGGGCAGAGAAACGCAACCCAGATACTGAAGTGTCTGGTTCCAGCACGCAAAGATTTATAGATCCGAATGCTGTAGAACTGTATAAATTCAGACACTGAAGGTGGTCAAAAGGAATCTCCTCTTGATAGCACATGAACTATGGAAGACCCCACCACCACAGTACGCAACAGTTTCTTCAAAATGGGCTTGTCTAGATCAAGGGCGATCAGAAGAACTCATAAAGACCATTCATCCACATGGTTATATACCACCTCCAGCACACGGGGCAGCATTTCTCCAAAAAGGACGTGAAACACGGGTAATAAAGCGGAAGCATAAGCAACTGCTTGGCTAGGGTGAACGCGGGATGCCAGGTTAGAGAGGGTTGAATAACATCTGCTGAAACAACCCCGGGGGACTTACATTCGGACGAAGAGGGATTGCTTAGCCGTCAAGCCGGGCGATGCGTACTTTTCCACCAACGCCAACGTGCTGAAGCCGAACTTGTGGATGGGTTCGTTGCAATCCAAGGGCGGGAAGTCGGTGTCAACCTCGCCGTCGTCCTCGGCAATGTGAAGACAGTAAGCGCTGACGTTGTCGCTGCACAGAAGGCACATGGAAGTGGGTTAAATGCATTGGAATGGCACTTCCCAGGGGTTAAAGAAATTCACGCCGGTCCACGAAAAAAATCCCGAACCAGCAGTCTCAGAGTAAGGTCAGTCAGCATTATGATGGCATCCAGGGAGGTTGAGGCGGAGAGCCAAGCGATCTGAAGCAGTGTGGTCCACTCTTTGGACCTTTGTGTACTTACCCGATCAGAATGGCCATGCACGCCGTGGGACGCTTGATTCGCATGCTGCGGTGCCTCCTTTGGCCCTGAGTGGCCCAGGGTGTGCAAGGCCGTCCCGATCCCCCACTGCTGTGAACGTAAGAACATAAGAGAAGCCTCGCTGGATCAGGCCACAGACCATCTAGTCCAGCATCCCGTCGCACACAGAGGCCCACCAGATGCTCACGGGCATCTCAAGCAGAGACAAGGACAAACCTATTCCTGCTCTAGAATCCCAGCAGGTGGCCTTAGAAGTGCCCCAGTTCCCCACCCCCCACCCCAACCTGAAAGATGCACCTAGGCATTCATTCTAGTAGCCATTGATACATCTGTCGTCCATAAATCTGTCTAACCCTTCCTTAAAGCCATCTAGACTGGTAGCTGTTTCCACCTCTTCTGGCAGCAAAGTCCATAAACCGATGACCTTCTGGGTGGAGAAATACTTTCCCTGTGGATCAGGACTCACCTGTAAAGACCACAATGCTGGACAGGTGGAGGGCAAAAGGAGAAGAGGATATAGATAGAGTGATGGAAGCAACAGACACGAGCTTCGGCACATTTTGGGAGACAGTGGAGGATGGAAGACGGAGGATGGGTACGGCATGATCCATGGGGGTCACGAAGAGACGGGCACAACTGAACGACTGAGCTGGAGCCGCCGCTGATGTTTCTAAACAATTTTATGAGAATTTGATAACCTCCAGGGACGAGGGATGTGCACGAATATTCGTAATATTCAACGTCCGTCTAAAGTCGTACGAATTCAGACATTTGAATTTGAATGGAACGCTTTGGAACGTTTGTATGAATCTTTGTTACATTCGGGAACTTAGGTGGGTGGGAAAGCGCGTACCCCAGTCACATCTGCAACGAATGCAAAGTGGATTCAAAGTGGATTCAGGGTGGATTTGACATGTTCAGAGCGGATACGTACGTAATTTGTATGCGAATTGTTTCGAATTCGAATCCTACCTCTGAACGAATACAGAATTTGTGCCCATCCCAACCTGGGACTGCAGTGAAGGGCAGTTTAAAAGCTGCATAAACAAATACATAAATATTTATATTTATAAATATAAATAAATTTGAGAACGTACTGTGTAATGTGGAACCACTGCAACTGGCATTACGAAGTTCTCTCTGTTTTTCTCCACCCGCTGGTTCTTCCAGAATCCCCCGAGCAGCTTCTAAACATTTGTGTGGCATGCGGATTCTAAACTTGGCAGTCTGAATTTGGAAGTTTTAATTGCCTGACTGATGCTCAAATTAATTAATAGCAAAGCACATGCTAATTGTTTAATTGGTCGCTTGATCTATATAGATCATTTTTTGGGGGGAATTAAATGAGTTGATTTACCAAGCTTATTGATTGGATGCGACAGTGAATTATTTCACCGACTACCTGATTTGCCGTTTTCCCAATTAATGCACGTACGACAGGTAGCAACCCAGCTCACCAAGAGGTAGATCCATCCCCAGCCTCCCACAGCTAAAGTATTTGTTGTATCAAAGAGATAATAATGACACATTAAAGTTGATGTAACCTGGATGCCTGCTAAACGAATGGTTAATATGAAAATAATCCTGTTAAAGGATATCAACCCTGACTGTGGATTGGAAGCACAAATGCTGAAGCTGAAGCACAAGTACTTTGGTCATCTAATGAGAAGACAGGACTCTGGGAAAGACCCTGAGGCTGGGAAAGCTGGAGGGCACAGGGACAATGGGATGGCAGAGGATGAGAGGGATAGATGGTGTCACGGAACCAATGAACATCAGTTTGGGCAAATTTTGGGAGGCAGTGGAGGACAGAGGAGCCTGGCTATGAGAGGTCCGTGGGATCACACAGGGTTGCGCATGACTGAGCAACTGGACAACCGTCTTTCTGTTCTGGCTGTTTTCTATTTTCTATAAAAGTACTAGAATGGACTAGAAGCACTGGTGTGAAACCGCATGGCAGTAGACACAGATTAGATATTAGGAAAAACTTTGGGATAGGAAAGGCAATTAGTCCATGGAATAGGTTGCCAGAGGAGGTGGTGAACTCTCCTTCCATGGTGCTCTTCAAGCAAAGTCTGGGATGGTTTAGTGGATCCTGCATAGAGCAGGGCAGGGGTTGGACTCAATGATCCAGGAGGTTCCTTCCAACTCTATGTTTCTAAAGAAAAATATAAATTGTTACGGCTTCTCAATATAGTCCTGGGCATTCATGTTTACCTTCAGATAAGGAGCTGCAGAACCAAGCTGTGTCTACCATTAAGTGAGACAATCTAACGGAGGGGGTGGGGAGGCAGAAATTACTGAAGTTGTCTAGCTGGCCTGGGTGTTTCTGCTCTGACTTGGCTTTATTCTTCTACTCTGAGTATATGTTTTGTCTCAGTCAACATTACTGTGTTTTCTTTGCTAAGAGCACAAACAGATAAGTCTAAACCCTGAAGCAAAATTAACCGAATGCCAGGAGCAAAGTTCCAGGGATGAGCTCCTCAAATTAATGTACATCAAATAACAAAGAACAACCAACATATTAAATTTATCAAAATTTAAAAGCAACATATAACTGCACTGATATACAGGAATGACAAGGAATAAATCAATAACACATGGGTCATCAGTCTATGGAATTTGCTGCCAGAAGAGGTGGTGACAGCAACCAGCCTGGGTAGCTTTAAGAAAGGGTTAAACAAATACATGGAGGACAGGTGTTTCAGTGGCTACTAGCATGGATGCCTGGACACATCCTCCAAGTTGGGGAGACAGGCAGGAGGCCTCTCAAGGCCATTTGCAGGAATTTGAGAACACGTGAAGGTTTTAGCCTTGTCTTCTGCTCGAGATTCCCACTGTGTGAGACACAGTGCTGGACTAGATGGCCTGTGGCCTGTTCCAGCAGGGCTCTTTTTATATTTTTATATAGAATTGGTGCTTAGGTACCATCTCCAGGTTGGAGAGATGGGCAGGATGCCTCTAAAGGCCATGTGCTGGGATTTGAGAGTAGGTGGACGTTCTGCCCTCGTCTTCTGCTTGAGATGCCCAGAAGCAAATGGCGGGCTGCTGTGTGAAACAGCATGCTGGACTAGACAGACTGTAGCCTGATCCAGCAGAGCTCCTCCTTCATTCTTATCTAGAATGGATGCCTCTGGGTTGGAAGGACAGGCAAGGTCATTTGCTGAAGGTCAAGAGCAGCTGGTTTTGCCCTTGTCTTCTGCTTTGAGATACTTAGTGGGCCACTGTGTCAGCATGATGAACTAGATGGGTTGGCCTGATCCAGAGGGGCTCCTCTTATGTTCTTAATAATACGCAACCATAAAATGCACATCTAGAGACCCAAAATGAAGTCTTAGTTCATCATCAGCTGCTGCTACTTCATGGAAGCTAATTTCTCTATGGATGCACTAGGGGAAATTTTCATTCAGAAACAAAAAGTATCATTCCTTGGCTTATATCAGAGTTTGTTTATTTAGGTTTGTTTGAAGTGTGACCATAAAAGTAAAACTTTAACAATCTCCACTGGACGAAAACATGTAACTTGTCTTGGTGGCAACAAAGTTGAAGTAATTGATCTTTTTTAAAACTAAACAATCAAGATACCCCAAAACGGCAAGCATCTTGAAATGATGATTCATTTGTACAACGGCGGCCTTATATGTTTGTCGTTACACAGTACCCAGTAATTTAATTGAAAGAGAAATAGATATAGATGTATGCATGGGCTCAGAAGGGAATATTGATAAATGTGGAGGTGTTCTGGCAAGATTTATCTGTTAAAAAAAATGATGTGGAAATCCATTTCATTATGCAAAACTGACTGTAGAGGAGAGAAAGGGGCAGGGAAGATGGGAAGGGAGAAAGGGAAGGGAGGGAGACGGGGAAAGGACCTACTTGAGTTTGGGTTCCCTTCCTTCGCTGGTGTACTGCCAGCAGATGAGTCCAATCAAATCATGCACTTTGGCGTTGGCGATGGTCACTACGGTCATGGGTTGCAACTTGTCTTGGCTTGCATGCAAAGGGAGGTAGACATCGATGATTTTGGTTGCAGTCGTGCCAATATGCCCCTGCAGAAGGAAAGATTGCACGCTATATTAGGTGTGGAAAATTCAATCCTTGTTTGCAAACTCTGATAGAATATTTCAAATTCACAGACGTGCGTGTCAAACTGAAAATCCAGCTTTTTTGACTACCCAAAAATTCAACTGAAACGAGCCAGGCTCCTGTTTGCGAAAACGAACAATTTGATCAAGTATTTGGGTTTCGCCGTAGTTTTGGTGGGGGGGGGGGAAAGGGGGGGGAATTTTTAAATGGAAATAAAGGTCTTTTTCTTCATGGACGTTTAAAAATGAATGCAAAAGTTTAGTTTTTTTGATTGAGCAATTTGACAGTGGAACAAATAATCAGATTTTTGATCTGATAGAAAAATGAAAGGTGACATCTTTTTCATGCATATCCCTAATAGCGTGAAAGGAGAAAAAATTCTGCTCTGGAGTCCAAAGAGAGCAGTCTGGATATACAGCAACAGGCGAGGCTTCATCTACGATACATCCATATCACAAATATTGTGCCCCAATTCACAACCCACATTCTGCAGCAAGCGATGGCCTCTGCAAATTATAACATCTGCCAAGCCAGCGTTTATATGATTTTATTAATTTTTATTCATTTAAAATATTTATATGTGGCTTCCCATTAAAATACAATCTCCAAGACAGTGTACAAAGAATAAAAACAGCTACAAACATAATCATTATATAAAAACATCATTAAAATCAAGGATACGAGAAACAAACAAGCCTTCACTCTAAGGCCTGGGTAAAAAGACGTTCAATTGACACCTAAAGGCCTAAAGGATTGGAGGTGTTTGATGAATATCAGGAGGGGAAACTATTCCAGAGGGTGAGTGGGGCCACCACAGAGAAGGCCTTCTGCAAGTCTAGCTACTGGAAGACGGAACCAGTAATTACTCTGATAAAAATTTCACCAAGCCCACTGTCTACACGAATTCCAACTATAATTCTACAGTTACAGAAATCAAAGCTCCAGAAACTGATACCTGCATACAACAGCATATACTGGTACTTTTAGAAGAATATCTATATGCACACAGCAAGGCCTATTGCATTAAACATGAAATAGGTGCCCCAAATTTTGAGGTGCCCATCCTCCAAACGTTTGAAAGGTTGCCTACCGTGACCTGCACCTGAAAGTTTGCAGGTAAATTCTGCTCGTAAGTGGATAAATGGCAGCCGTTTGTGATGCAACTATTTGCAGCATGGCTCTGTTACTGCATCTGAGATGGAAGCATTCCCTTCCCAGGGAAATAGACCTGTCTGTGTCTGCAGGGTTTAAGCATAAAGAGAAAGCTATTTCCTAGGGCTCTGGAAATGTTTGTGGTGTTTCTTCGTGTCTGGAAACACCTGAGGCTTTTTATTCTGGCTTTGTTAGTTTTGAACACTGTTTCAACCCATTATATTTATTTGCCTGTCATTTGCATTTTTATATCCTGCCCTATACCACGAGGTTTCAAGGCAGGTTTCAACGATCAAAATACTATTTATGATTTTATTATGTTTTTAGAGAACGTGTTCACTGTTTGGAGATCTCTCTATTTGAAGGGTACGCGATTTAAGGAAGGAAGGAAGGAAGGAAGGAAGGAAGGAAGGAAGGAAGGGAGGGAGGGAGGGAGACAGAGGGACAGAGGGAGAGGAGAAGAGAAAGAAGCAACAGGTAGAACGAGCAACCCCCTGCCTTCCACACAGTTCACTCTATCACAGCCACTTCCAGACTTCATGGGCACCTCTTATGCAGTTTTTTTTAGCAAGGATACAGAAATGGTTTGTCAATGCCTACTTCCAGGGAGAGGCCGGGGTCAAACTGGCAATCCTCTGCTTTCCAGGCTATTTGCTTACCACTGATCTACAGCCTGTTATCTTTTTTTAAGTTTAATTATCAGGCTCCTTAATGATTTGTTTTCTAATAAAATACATATATTGCCATTTACCCTGCCCTGGATGGAAGGAAGATGCATAAACCAAAGGGGAAAGGAGAAGGGAGGAGCTCTCTGTGCCATCTGAATCAGGAGAGGCGGTTGGCTAAATGTTGGTTATTATTTTTCCGCCACTGCAAACATTACTGTTTTAACTGATATTGTGCTGTTTTTTAACGTGTTGAATTTAAATGCCGTTGACGGTCGTTATTGTTTTAATATAGGTTTCTTTTGATATGCCGGATTTTAAAGGTTATTCCCTGCTCTGAGACCTTTGGGTATAGGCCGGGATAGAAATATAAATAAATAAATATAGCAAGAATCCAACATGCCCCTCCCTCCAAATTTTGAGCTCTCCTTCATTAGCTACCATCAGGGTAATATTCAAAACAAACGTACTGGCAAACTTTATTAATAGGTTTAGTGTCCAACCAGATGGAAAATCCATTTAGGATCCGAATGTCTATCTGTAGTAACGAATTGAGGCTCACATGCAGGATGGTTGCCAAGTGAAAAGAGTCTCCTTTACTGAAGATTTACAGGCTTTTTATGCCCAGTTACAGAATACATTTCTCAATGGAAATTTCCCCCCGGGGTGCCCATATTTGGTTAAAAGAAGGGAACTGGACTAAACCAGTAAATGCAAGGATATGGTGTAGGGCCAACAGAAGCCTGTCTCTGTGGATATCTCGTGTCAGTATCCTTGGATGCTGCATATTGTTTACCTGTACTGTGGATGTTATGACTTCCTTGAGAGAGATATTAGGCAAGTTACAGTGACCCAGGATGTGTCCTTTGTCCTACTTGCTTTCTTAGCAAGAGTTGCTTTAGCTGAGATGGAGAAATTGCACCCCCACATCTATCATTTGGTGTTTCCTTCAAACCTGCCAATAAATCTGGTAGGTCTAAAAGGGCTATTAAATTAACGTTTCTCCGATCTGTCACCTGTGGAACAGTTAATTTGTCAAAACTTATTTCATCTTGTCTCTGGACATGGAATATATAAAATAAGTACCAGCTGCATACATTATATAATGATGTAACTGACACACTATATACACAGAGAGAGACAAATGACGCCTGGGAGGCGGGGTGAAATTGGAAAATTCCGTGACGGTTTTATTGTAAGAAATTATTGCATTCTAAGCCTGCTTTTCTTCTAGATCTTTTCCTCTAGTTTTAGCAAATGAAAGCTAGGGAAGAGGATTTTCTCCTCGTCTGTTTTCTCAGAAGAAAACCCTGGATGTGGGTCCCAGAGTTAAGGATTTTGACTTGTGGGCTTTTCGGCATTAAAAAAAGAAGAAGAAGCAAGTTGTAGAGGCATTCTGTTTCCTTACTGAAACCCAAGAGATGTCGATATCTAAAGGAATGCCTCTTCCCATGTAGACTGGCCCGTGCCTTAAGGTCCACCAGCAAGACCTTCTTGGCTGCACTAGAACTCCTCTGTAGTTAAAGGGGTGAGGATGCCTGAGAGAATCTTCTTAGTGGTGGCCCCCAGATTGTGGAGTAGCCTTTCCACTATAACACATCAGGCACCTTTACTATATATTAAGGATGTGCACAAATATTCATCACATTCAAAATTCATATAAATTGACATTCATACGAACATAAGAGAAGCCTTGCTGGATCAGGCCACAGCCCATCTAGTCCAGAGTCCCGTCACCCACAGTGGCCCACCAGATGCTCATGGGCATCTCAAGCAGAGACAAGGACAAACCTTTGCCTGCTCTTGAATCCCAGCAAGTGGCCCTAGAAGCGTCCTGCTTCCCCCCACCCACCCAGCCTGATAGATGTACCTAGGCATTCATTCTAGTAGCCATCGATACATCTGTCATCTAGACTGGTAGCTGTCACCACCTCTTCTGGCAGCCAGTTCCATAAACCAATGACCCTCTGGGTGAAGAAATCCTTCCCCTTGTTTTATCCGACTCTCCTACCCATCAGCTCCATAGATGCCCCCTGGTTCTAGTGTTGTGTGAGAAAGAAAAGGCATTTTTTCTATCCACCTTTTCTATATCCTGCATAATTTTATATACTTCAGTCAGGTCCCCTCTTAAACGCCGTCTCTCCAGACTGAAGAGGCCCAGACGTTGCAGCCTGGTTTCGTAAGGGGTTTTGTTCTAGCTCCTTAATCATTCTGGTTGCCCTTTCTGCCCCTTTTCCAGTCCCACAATATCCTTTTCGCGGTGTCATGACCAGAATTGTACACAATATTCCAAATGTGGCTGCCTTGTTTTCTATTCCCTTCCTAATTATTCATAGTACTGAATTACCTTTTTTTCTTTTCAAATACTGTGATACATTCGTACAAAGCTTCATTACATTTGTGAACCTGGGGAGGTAGGAAAGTGGCTGCCCCAGTCGCAGGTGGCTTAAAAGTGGACTGAGGGCGGATTCGACACGCTCAGAGCAGATACATAGCGGACTCGTAGAGGGGATTCAAATCGGATTCATATAGAACATTCATATCGAATTTGAATCCTACCATATTTGACGGGGGTCTACAAAGAACAAGGGGGAAAGTACTAAAACCTTTTCAGGCCAAAGAAAGACCTCTTCTACTCAGGCGTGGAGTCAAAGGTTCCTAAATGAATGTTCACCAAATGAACCACAGCAAAGGCTGGGGTGATTTTGCAGAGGTTCAGTCTCCAGAATGGCCATAGGTGGAACTATCACGGGGGGGGGGGGGGGGGGAGGAGGCATCTCTCCATCCTCCTAAAGGGATCACCAGCTCACTAAGACAACTCTGAGTTGAGTGTGGTGCTGCTATGCAGTTTTCCTGGCAGCAAGAGAAAAGTGGTTTGCTGTTCTCTTCTTCTGAGGACAAGGTGGCTTTTGAGCCTGGGCCCTTCTGCACCCCGCCAGAGGAAACACGCTGAAATTAAAACCAGGTACACACCAGAAAGTTATACCGTGATGACTGTAAGGGCTCTGTTGCTTCAATGTACAATTCTGCTCCTGTCGGGCTTCGAAGGGCATCGGGAAAGCCTGATAACGAGATCGTGGAGCTTCCAATTTCTCTTGCCTTCTCCGGGATTAAAGGCACTCATCTAATATTACCAGCATTTCAGAATTACAGAACACTGGGCCCCGCGCTGATGACAGAACCCAGGAAACAATTTAGACACTGGATCCGGTCCATCGACCCCATAGAGGGATGGCTATTCAATCATTTTATAAGATAAAATCAATATTTTAAAAAACCTACAAAGAAGAGTTACTAGTTTTAGGCTTTAGCCGCACAGTTTTTTAAAAAAGGTGGCTGGGGGTGGGTGGGTGGGTGAATAGTGACCGTGGAAGAGGAAAAGAGTCCTTTGGAGATTTAATACTATCTCCTAATGAAAATCCACTGGAGAATATTTTCATCCTCCACTCTGCTTTCCATTAAACGTAACAAGCAGGTGTGTCTCAGCAAGATGAGGGAAGAAATCACATCTGTTCAAAGAGGGGAAATGCAGGGCTGGAACAGACACTACGGAAACGATCCAGCAGCGTGGCTCAGGACCAGACATCCCTTTGCATTGAGCGCCTACAAATTCAGCAAATGTAACTCAAGTAGGGACAGGGCAATTCTTGAGTCCATGGCAGATTTACGTGCCCTTCTTCCTTGTAATGTGAGCTAAAGGTGGATTCCTGTGGCCCATTTACAGGCAGAAACGACAGCATTCTGGAAAAAATGCAACTGCGCAGCGTAAAAGGGCAGTCAGATGAGATGCAGGGACAGGAACGTTAAATACAAAATGCAGCAATGTGGTTAAAAAAGAATGGGATGAGGGACTTCGTTAAGGCTTTTTGTTTACAGATATATAAAAATGTTCTGAAAGGAGTGCATATGTATAAAGGAAACAAAAATATATTAAAAAAGGAAGGAAGGAAGGAAGGAAGGAAGGAAGAAAGGAAGAAAGAAAGAAAGAAAGAAAGAAAGAAAGAAAGAAAGAAAGAAAGAAAGGAAGGAAGGAAGGAAGGAAGGAAGGAAGGAAGGAAGGAAGGAAGGAAGGAAGGAAGGAAGGAAGGAAGGAAGAGGAAGCAGGAATTTCTGCTATGGTTTTGGTTCCTCCTTGACCCAGAGAGAGCGTCCTCCTAGCAAATAACCAAGCTTGGCTTGGAGGGACTTATGGAGAAGTAATATCCAGGCTTGAATATCCTCTGGGCTCACAGAAAGGATTGTGGACTAGATGCAATCCCCGAATGCCGCTGTGCTGTGTTCTGAATCAGCTTCACCCTGCCGTGAGGTCGCTGGGTGTGGCGAGGAGCCGGGGCGACATTTTCCAGTCCGCTTCGGAGGAAGGATGACCATTTCCCGCTGCCCATGTGGCTTCCGGGCCCCTGTGGGAGGAGCTGGGGGGCCAACAGAGATGCAGCACAGCGCTTTGCTCCTCTGCAGCAGGCTCTGCGACATCAGGTGAGTGCAGGTAAGTGGTCTACCCCCTGCCCAAAGCCCTAGCAAAGGAGGGCTCGCTGTCCGCTACCTTGGGCTCTCTGGCGGAGGCACAGAGCGGTGCGCGATGCTTTAAGTGGCCTTCTGCACATTGCCCCTGGCACACTGCCCACTACTTTCCAGCTGTTGCTGCTAACGGGTCAGGTTCATCACACCGAGGCAAATGCAGTTTTCATAAGGGCAGCACAGCATGCGTGTGGGCACCCACTCGTGTGTCTGTTCTGCACTCGCACCTCAAGACATGTTGCAAAAGACAAAATGGACACTAGGAAAAACTGGCCTGTATGAATTGTGCGACCTTCTCTCTTGCGCAGTTACAAGGGTACAGAGCTGTACTCTCTTGCCAAATTCAAAAGGCAGCTCTGCACGATGCGCACCTGCCTGTGCCTTAAGATCTTCAGGGCAGGGCCCCCAGGTGCAGACTTAGGATAGGGTCTTCTCAGTGGTGGCCCCCAGACTATGGAACAGTCTCACCCCTGAGATGCACCAGGCACCTTCACTTTACATAACCAGGAAATCAATGAATAAACACTTATCTGCAGTCGCCTTTCATTAAGGAAACAGCGTCCCCTCCCCACCTTCAGACACTGGTATGTTTTTATTTATTTATTTATTTTTAATATTTCTATTCTACCCTATACCTGAAGGTCTCAGGACAGGTAACAACGATTAAAATCCAGCATATCAAAAAACCTATATTAAAACAATAATAACCATTGCAACATTTAAAATCCAACATGTTAAAAATGTGTTTGCAGTGTGGGGGGGAAATAATAACCAATCTTTAGCCGAAGGCCTGAGTGAAGAGGTGCGTCTTCACTGCCCTCCTGAACCTAATCAGAGAAGGAGCCTGATGGACCTCAAGGGGGAGACTATTTCATAGCCTAGGGGCCATCCCTGAGAAGGCCCTCTCCCGGGTGCCCACCCACCTCACTGCTGAAGGCGGTGGGACAACCAGGGGGCCGCCTGTCCAGATCTTAAGGCACAGGCCTTAAGAGAAGATGTTCCTTTAGATATTTGAGGCCCAAGTCATTTAGGGCCTTATAAGTCAGAATTAACACCTTGAATTGGGCTCAGTCATAAACTGGCAGCTGGCGTGATGTGCATCTGGCTAGCTGTCCCGGTCAGCACCCTAGTGGCTGCATTTTGTACTAGTTTTTAATGTGTTCATTTTACCTATTGTTTTGTTTTATTTACCTGAGGCTTTCAGGTATAGGGTGGGAAAAATACAAACAAACACATTTGCCTTTTATAGAACCCCTTCATGGGCATGTTGCTTTTTTCCTAAAGACTTGGCGAAAACACCACCCCAAATAAGTCAATGGGGCCACTGGCTCAAAACAGCTTAGTTTACTTTCCCACAACATTGCAAAGGGTTGGAGTAAATTTCCTTTAGTCTCTCCCAACCACAATTCTGTGCTCATATGATTTCTCTAAGAATTTGCATCTCAGCAAAATTCACACTCATACAAACATTATAAAGAGAGAGAGAGAGAGAGAAATAAGATGAATTTGTTAATAATAATAATTTACCACATCTTCCTGTACAAAAGAGTTCAGTGACTAAATGTTATATCACTTTAAGATTAGATCGCCTAATGATATATATTGCAAAAGATTTTACCGGATCGTTATTTAGTGAGTCATAAAAACCTCTTAAAAATTAATCTTTCATGCACATCTAGCTTATACAAAGTTAGCATTTAATTAGATGGCCTTGGTACAAATGAGCATACCACTTTATTTGCTCAATCAGTATA
Source organism: Aspidoscelis tigris stejnegeri (assembly GCA_023333525.1). Taxonomy (NCBI): domain Eukaryota; kingdom Metazoa; phylum Chordata; class Lepidosauria; order Squamata; family Teiidae; genus Aspidoscelis; species Aspidoscelis tigris. The sequence continues at coordinate 13,650,955 of JALMGA010000016.1, forward strand.
TGTCTCTCCAGTAATTAGAATTAATTCAAGTCATTGACTCACCTCCTAACAAACAATGTAAAACATTAAGATAAAATAGAAACAAATGGAGATTTGGGGGGCATTTTTAATTTCCTGTTTACAAAAGACCTGAACCCTTTGCCTCACTGTTTAGAGGGCAAAAACCAAAATGCATTATATGTTAAAGTTTTAAGATGAAAACAGAAAGGAGATGGGAAAAAACCCACACATATCTTTATTCAAGGTGCACCAAGACATCTCTGAGGCTTGGAGCAGGGCAGGTTTCTTCCCCTCTCTGGATCAGTAAAAGCACTTGCTGAGTCCCACCTTGGCCTTCTATGCATTTACTACATTTATCCAGTATAGCCACCCTCTTGAATATGGCATGAAAAAGCAAAGCACTACGACCAGCGGATCTTCCAAAAGCTTTCAACACAATTAAGCCACGATTTTAAAACTCATTTGGACCCTCGCTTTCAAGTATTTTCACACGGGTGGCAGAAACAGGCCTGGAGAATTGCCAGTTACCTTTGTTTAATCGGGAAAGAAGCTGAATCTCTTGGGCTAACACGACTCAGACGCATTTCGCTAACAAATGAAGCTCTCTCCTTCACTCCATGATCCTCAGCAATGAATTCCTGATTAGTACTAAGTCAGATGGTCCTGGGGCGGACAGAGAATGCTGGGAGGGGTAGGAACATCTGGCAGGCAGCTGGTTTCAGGCCCTGTACTAAAGGGGACTAAAGCAGGGACTTGGAAGAATGAGTCTCTGGGTTGGGCTAATGGAATGGCCTTCCTTCCTTTCAATCCCGCTTCCCCCAGACCACTTTACCGGATGGTACTTACCTGCCTTTAGTGCATGCTACTTACTCCTCTCCTTTCTCCTGGCATATGAGTAAACAGTGTTATATTTAGGCACCATCTAGAGGCGGCATGAAAATCCTATCAAAGTTACTTTTTTGATTGCCAAATGAGTCCTGCTTGGTATACCAAAACATTTAGTTGAAAAATGGGACTTACTTATTCAAAACTTTATTCTGTCAAAAAAACGCCCAGGATTAATGAAGACACGGTTATAGAAACCTGTACTGCAAGGTGGATGGGGCAACCCTGATAGGCAGATATAGGAAAACTGAAGGTTAGAATAACCACTTCCAAAAGCTCTACCAGCTTATGTTGATCACTGACCTACTTTGGATAGACCTAAACTCTCTTTGGTTGCCAATGTCTGAGAAATAGCCATGTTAGTCCAATTCGAAAAGTCCAGCAAGGTAGTTAGTAGCACCTGGAGACTAACAGGAGAAGGGTTGGTAGCATGAGCTTTTGTAGACACATCTATTTCTTCAGATGCTAGGGGGCCCATTGGGCCCCCTAACATCCGAAGGAGACGTGCCCATTGCGCCCCTTAGCATCTGAAGAAACTGGGACCCCTAGTATCTGAAGAAGTAGATGTGCCCATTGGACCCTCTAGCATCCAAAGAAGTAGACGTGTCTACAAAAGCTCATGCCACCAACCCTTCTCCTGTTAGTCTCCCAGTGGTACTAACTGCGTCTCTTTGGTTGCATTGACTTCAACGGGGCACTCGTCTCTCTTGGTGCACGGAAATGCCATCCAGAAACTCCATGGCCGTGGCCACTCCTATCTGTTTTATTTGTGGACTTTCCATTCAGGAAAGTCCAAGTGGAGGGTAGAAAGCCCACAGATAAAACTGATTAAAAAAATGTGAGCAGTCAGACCTGATTTAGAAGAGGTCTAAAGTGAAGGTGTGACCACTGCCCTTGAATACGATTTCCAACATCTAAGAGCCAACCCAGCCAGGATCTCTCAATTCCATACATTAGAAATAACACGGATTCATTCTGCACCTCACAACTCAAAAGTAATCCAACGTACCAAATCATGCAAAACTGCACGCCTAATTCTCTCTTCCTTTCCTCATAGTTGCAAAAGGACTTCCACACTTTGCAAGTGGCACCTTGGTTAAAAAGATGCTCCGAGGGTACCTAGATCTAAATGCATGGGTGCCACACTGCATATAAGGGAGGACCAGACCTACATATAAGACGGAACGCTGGAATTTCTCTGCTGCACATAATCAAAACCATGTAGAAAAATGAAGGGCTGTATTGACCACATGCTCCACCATGAGATATTCTAACTTTTATGGCATGATTCTGGAAAGAGAGGTACACTAGGGCACCACCAAACTCTTCGACAAGCCTGGGAGACTTTAATGTTCATGAACAGGGATCTCAGCTATTCATTCATCGGAGCGGTGTTCTACGCAGGGAGTTGCACAGTTTCTTTCTCGTGTTCGCTTCGCCTCAAAGCAAACACGAAGGAAATTCGCATTTGTGTGAACAGAGTCACTTCAAACACGGCAGGATTTGAATCCGTTGCGAATGAGCTTCAAATGCTCTTAGAATCTGATTCACATGCTTGTTGCCAGTCGTGCCTCCAAATCCCAAATCTGTTCTGAAGCTGCTTTGAATCTGCTCTAAATCCATTGCAGATGTGACTGGGCAGCCGCTTTGCCACCTTCCCACCTTGTGAGCCAGTTTGGTCTAGTAGCTAAGGAGCTGGACTCTTATCTGGGAATACTGGGTTTGGTTCCGCACTCCCCCATGAAGCCAGCTGGGTGACCTTGGGCTAGTCACAGCTCTCTCCTGAGCTCTCACAGGCCCACCTACCTCACAGGGTGTTCCATTGAGGGGAGAAGAATAGAAGGTTTGTCAGCCGCTTTGAGTCCCCTTAAATGGGTGAGAAAAGCGGGGTAGAAAAGCCAACTCTTCTTCTTTGTGGACATAACAAAGCTTCGAACAAAGGAACAAAGATATTTGCTTTGAATTTAGCCAATGTTCCACTTGTAGGCGAACGTTCAAATATGTACAGATTTCATACCTGATGAATATTCATGAACATCCCTAGTGCTATGTGTGTCTTATAAAATATCTATTAGCAGAGCTACAGCCATTTCTTCTGAATCAGGAACAACAACATACGCTCACCTTCAGAACACTGAAATTTTACTGCTGATTTGTAGAAACCAGAATTGCCTACCCTTAGCACTCACTTGCCCTTGGATTTCTGCATCCCTTCTGATAAAAACTGTGCATTCATACACAATGGAGACAGGAGGGAGGCACTCCCAGAGCAGGAACTCATGCAGAGATGAAACAAGGAAGTCTCTCCTAGTATATGTAATTCAGACCCTCTAATTCCACCGGGAATTACAGAATAAACTGATCCCACATGGGGGAGGCTTAGCAGTCCCTAATAGAGACCAAATGGAAGAACAAAATATCAGCGCAACAAGACAGGTACAGAGGCAATAGGCCAGAATTTGTTCATTAGGGGATGTGATTTGAAAAGTTCAAACGTGATCGCACCTGCTCTCAACTAAAAAAGCAACGAATGGAAGGAAAAGTGATGTGTCCGAAAGGAAGCTTTTGTTGCATATTTATCTCAACGATGCCACAAATCCTATTATTATTTTCATTTAATTTACCTCATTTGTGCTGTCACGGCTTAGAAATACGCAGCCTGGTGGTTTTCCATTACACAGTACTGAGGGACCGTGTGCATTTATAGGGGCGCACGCGGCCTTAACATTTTGGTATTCTCGGCTGTCGCCCTTGCTTGCCTCCTTCTGCCACCACGTCCAATTTTTCAATTAGAAGCCCAGATGTTTCACAGAGCCTGGCAGGCGGCAGCCGTTGAGAGGAGCATTCTATCTGCACCGCAACGACAACGCCGGCACACCAGCTCTGGGCTGCATTAACAGAGCCACGTTCTACCCTGAGATTCCCCAGCTCCCATCCAGCTCACCATCCTTTCTCCTGCAACTGTTCCTTCCAGTTAATCACCAAACCACATAACGCAGCCTCACTGGGAGTGCGTGCAGTCTCTCACTCATAGAAGAGCTTCAGCCTGATTCACGCGGCAAAAGGGGGGAAAAACAACAACAGAAAAATGGGAGCGTGAACAGGGACTCCAAAGAGCCCAGGATCTTGCAAACCTGGCAACTGAAGCACAACCATGTATGCAAATCCAAATTCTGCATAAACAGGACACCGGAGGACGCCGGTCCAAAAGCTCAGTGATGACCCACAAATAATGCTGAGCTGAGTGATAGTGTTTTGCAGACCGGGTGGCGATACAGGCACCAGCTGTGACGGCACTCTAAAACTTCCCCCCCCCCCCCCCCCGCGAACAGATTGTCAGTGTTCGTACAGGAAGGTCGGAGCTGATCACATCCCAGTATTTCAATTTGCCATTGACTGATGCTGCTAAGTGTCCTTGGCTGTGGTCACACCTAAGGTTTAATCCAGCTTCGGCCCACTTTCAGAGCGAGAGAACGCATCAGCAAAGTGGCCAGTCATTTTCTTCGCACATTACCTATCCCAGTGAAAAAGAAACAACAGGCCCCTTTGCTGATGCATTCTTTCACTCTGAAAGTGGACTGAACCTGGATTAAACCTTAGGTGTGAGCACAGCCCGTGAGTCAGGGCCACTGTATGGACTGATGCTTGCCACTCTGCCCCAACTTTACTAGCTTTTTCTGTGACCTTTTGGCAGCCTCTTTCACGCTCTCCACTGAACTTGCTTCGATGACCTTCCTTTTTCCAGCATCATTCACTCTGGTGCAGGACTCTCATTTCCCTGAGTCCTTTTGTCTGCTTTCACAACAATGTGTCCAAAATATGTGAGCCATGTTTCTGCCCAGTTATCACCGCCTCAAAGGAACAGATGGGATTTATTTGATCATGTTCTTGCAGTTAGAGGTAAACTTAGTAATGACCTTCTGATCCAAGATTTGAAGGTATCTACCCTGTTCCATTTACCCCTTCACTCTGCCCAGCTTTCACAACTGTACATTACCATAGGAACAACCTCTACTCTAATGATGTGCAGAGAAGGGCAACCAGAATGATTAAGGGTCTGGAACACCTCCCTTACGAAACCAGGCTGCAACGTCTAGGCCTCTTCAGTCTGGAGAGACGGCGTTTGAGAGGGGACCTGATTGAAGTATATAGAATTATGCACGGTATAGAAAGGGTGGATAGAGAACATTTCTTTTCTCTATCGCACAACACTAGACCCAGGGGGCATCTATGAAGCTGATGGGTAGGAGAATAAGGTCTGACAGGGGGAAGTATTTCTTCACCCAGAGGGTCATCGGCTTTTGGAATGTGCTGCCGGAAGAGGCGGTGACAGCTACCAGTCTGGATGGCTTTAAGGTAGGGTTGGACAAATTTATGGATGACAGATGTATCAATGGCTACTAGAACGAATGCCTAGATGCATCTTTCAGGCTGAGGGGGGGAGGAACTGGGGCACTTCTAAGGCCATCTGCTGGCACTCGAGAGCAGGAGAAGGTTTCCCCTTGTCTCTGCTCGAGATGCCCATGAGCATTTGGTGGGCCACTGTGTGCGACAGGATGCTGGACTAGATGGGCTGTGGCCTGATCCAGCAAGGCTTCTCTTATGTTCTTATGTTCTTATGATGCAACTTCGTTGCCAGTTTAATGCCTTTATCTTTCATAAACTTGTCCAAGTTTGTCATGGCCTTCTGCCTTAGGGTGATTTTCCTTAATTCTCCTCTGTCACTTCCATTTTTTAAAAAATCAGAGAGTCCTAGAGCAAAAAACCATCTACTTTTTACACCGTGGATAGGACATCGTAACAACCTGCTCCCCAGAGGGAACATAGTGAGCAGACAGAACGCCAACTTTCAGGTCGTTTTCTGGGGCTGTGCCTAAGATGTGATTGCTGCAATTTCGGCTCTTGTCACGTTCCTGGAAAAAGGGGGAAGAGAAAACTCTGAAAAAATAAAAGTACTATTTCACTCAAGCTTTTGGCAAGCAAAGAGGGATTTTAAAAAAAATCTATTGCTTCTTTATGATGGGATGATTGCTTGGTCTCAGAGATCTGATGTAAAAAAGGTAAAGTTTTACATGAGAATCATATATAAATAAAAAGGCATGTTTCAAAATCTACCACGGAACCCTTCAGCGAACAGATGCTATTTAAAAGGAGGGGAAAAGATAGATGCTTCTCACGTAACACCCAATGTTGGAAGCAGGCCACGGATTCTGATATGATGCTGTTGTTTGCAGAGATCCAGAGCTTAGGTTCCTCGAGGACACCCGCCAACCTTTGCCGGAACATTTTTAATACATCACTGTGTCACTTTTTACTGTGCCCCAATCTATTAACCACATGGCAAAGTAACTGGGATTTTAAAAAATATGGGCTTTATAGCTTTGTACCAGTGATTAATTAAATAAATAGCCTTCGTTACACAAATCATCCTCCTAATTAGACCAAGGCAGGCGTTGCTCCGTTCTTCCTTGGCACGGCTGGCATCTGAAGCCTGCGGAAGGGCAGAGGCGCTCCGGAACTCGGGCAAATTTGCATTTTCCAGAACGCGTTGGCGTCGTACCATGTGGCCGTCTCAGGCAGAGGTACCGTGGATGCAGGTGCCGCAGTCGGTTGGAATTTGGCTCCAGCTGTTTGGCAAAGATGCTTGCCGTTAATTACTGTCGCTGATCCTTGCCTATAGAGAGGTGTGGCAAGGACAGAGCATTCTAAGAACAAGTCAGGCAGCGCCAAATGCCTTTGCCTGCGCAAGGCGTCGACCCACTGACCTACATTAAAGGAATGGCTTCAGAGCTAGCGGTGCTAGCGCCCTTTGTCTTCCCTGAACGACAAGCACCAATACTGGCAGCAGGGACACCACAGGGCGCAACACTCAGGGCGAAGATGGTGAAAAGGCGGCTTTGCAAGGAGCCAAAACCATTCTTCCTTGAGATCTTGGAGAAAGGGGGGACGTGAGAGAGGGTCAAAGGATGAGGTATTTGACACAATATCAGGTCCCCGAGCATCTGAAGAAGTAGACGCGTCTATGAAAGCTCATGCCACCAAGCCTCTGCACCCTCTTACCCCCCTTTCCCTGGGAAAGGGAGTGAGCAAGCCTGTCAGCAGGGATCCTGGCGCGGTTTGCATGGGGACAGCTGAACCCGCCCCCCAGCCCGTGTTACTGGGAACGGCATGGGGACAGCTGAGATTCGATCTTGGACCTGCACACGGTCCCACGCAAGCCCAATAGGCACCAAATGGTTTGCATGGGGACGCGGCCTATATCTATATAGTTTGTATTACTTCAATATTTGCTATACGTAAGTCAAAATGTTATAATGAGTTACTACAGTTCATTGTATACTATCAAAATATTTAATAAAGTTTATTTAAATAGTGCGTGTGCAGAATTTCAGCATTTTTCACAAAAATCCCTGCTGGCCCTCTATGATACATCACAAACTGATTTACCTGCTCCCAGAGTCTGATGGAGTGTCCTTTTCTACCCAGACAAAAGCCCTGCATTTAACGTTCTGGGATATATTTGTTATTTTTGTTAAATAACTTTATAATCTCTAGCTACCCTAAAACTAGACACACACCCCTCCACCTTGCAGTCACTGGAAACAAAAGTGAGCAAGAATCTAAAACACCAAAACAAAAAATCAATAATGGTTTATGAAATTTAAAAAAGGACAAAAAAAAATCAGATTTTAAACAGCTTCTTGGTTTTTATTTTATTTTAATCTCACCTAAGATCTCTCTCTCTGTGTGTGTGTGTACAGCTTATATCAGTATTTTTATACTTTTACTAATAAAGCAAGTCACCTCTTGCTTCGGCTATTTAGAATGTTGACTTACGAACACGTTTCCATTCTGAACAATTTATAATTAACTGAAAGATAATGACATTAGACCAAGGCTTAAAATCAATTAAATTGAATGAAACGCAATATGATTCAAGCAGAAGATTAACTAGACTGTCACATAAAATTGTATTTTTAAAATTTTTATTCTAATTAAACATGTTCTAATTAAATGACCGCTGCTCTGGAAATATTCCTCCCCCTCCCCCCCCCCCCGCTCATCCATATCCATTCCAAACTGTACATTCATTAAAATTATATTTCTGCCCCCCCATCTCGAAATGGCCTCTCCATCCCTTTTTCTCCGCAGTGTCTTCTCTTTGCTAAGCGCTATAACCTTTACATGTACCAGAAAGAGAAGTTTAACTCCCACATCCTACGCGTTTCCCTAAATGATCAGCCTATTTATGAGAACGATACAGAAATATATCATGAATCAGGCTTTATCCTTCGCAGGCTTCCAACAATAGAACCTAAGGCTTCCTTGGGAGAGAGGAAAAAAGGACACCACAAGATCTACAAATATCAGCTTTACTAGAGATTTCCAACCTGGCTAGGTGTACCCCCAGGGGTAGAAACAAGGACATGAAAAGCTAACTCTGATGGCTGAGTGTGAAAGAGAAGCAAATATGGAAGCCCAGTGGACACAGTCTGACCCCAGTGGAACTCAGAGGTAACTACTGGGATCTGCTGTGGCACTTGGCTGCCCATGAGCATTTGGTGGGCCACCGTGTGCGACGGGACGCTGGACTAGATGGGCTGTGGCCTCATCCGGCAGGGCTCCACTTAGGTTCTCTGGGCAGAAACAGTTAGATGGATAGCTTTAAGAAAGGCGAATTAATGGAGGACAGGTGTATCAATGGCTACCAGAATGGATGGCCAAGTACTGCCTCCAGGTTAGCGAGAAAGGCAGGATGCCTCCCAAGGCCAGTTGCAGGGAGTCAAGAGTGACTGAAGGTTTAACCTTCATCTTCTGCTTGAGGATGTTCAGAAGCAGCTGGCGGCCACTGTGTGAGACGGATGCTAGACTAGATGGGCTGTGGCCCAATCTAGCAGGGCTTCTCTTAATTCCTGGAGGACAGGTGTATCAAAAAGGCACATGCAACAACAGGGTTAGCCAAGATACAAGCCAAAGTTTGTGAAATTAATTGAACATTTTGACAAGTGGCAGAGTGGATTCCTTTTATTACCTAACCTTGAGAGAAGCCCGGTTCCCTTGCTTTTTTATCTTCCTGAATGATGGGGAGTTTCTTTCTAAACAACACCTCACCAACACGCCACTAAGTGTATATGCTTGGCAGCGCGTCCCTCACAGGCTCAAGTTCCAATCTCCTGCTTTTCACAAACATCCAGGGCATCTGTGAGTAATGTCCATTTTGCTTGTTTGAGGGGTACAGTTTAGGGAAATGGGTGGCCACGTGAGAAAATGTTGGGAACCACTGAACAATATTATTAAAAGAAGCTTATGAGTGGCATGGCAAACACAGAGACAGGAATTACTTATCTCAAATGCCCACAATTACGCACTGAAGATGGAAAGCAGGAAACTTTTGGTAGAAAAAAGGAAGGGCATATGGAAAAGAACAGCACAAAAATATAAGAACCTAAGTCATGCCCTGCTATAGTCCAACAGCCTCTTCCCACAGGGGCCAATTCCTTGCAAGTGGAAGCCCATGAGAGGACATGAATACAACGATCTTGCATGGATCACCGTCTCCTAGCAGTGAGGTACCACTGAGGCAAATTCTGGAGACTACATGGCTGCATCTATCCACACTTCTTGGCAATAACAGAAACAGTTTCTGGGGAGACACTAGTAGGGAGAAAAAAAGCACAGGCAAGCGTTTCTTAACCCCACAAGATGGCGCTATAAGTGAGCAGTGAGAACACAAACTGGTTAGGAGCCTATTAGCCAATCTAGTTTCATCCACAAACCAGCATGGAAAATGACTACTGTGGTACCTGCTCCTAGCACCATCTAACTTTCACAATAGATTTACTTTCATTGAACATCCATCACTGAAGCAGTCCAACTGATCTGCGGGATTTGGGAAGGAGATTTTACTGCCGGCATAAGACCTTTCTCACCAGAATTTACCCTGTAGTAACTTAAGTTCACTATTTTGTATCGTGAGATCTGAGCCTTTTCTCTGTGATGCCCTTTTGGGTCACTTAAGATGACGATCATACCCTGTCCCCACGCAGTCTTCTTTTGCTAAACATGCCTAGTTCTCTCGCCTTTCTTGTGGGGCTATTTGCATGTTTAAAATAGCAGAGGAAGGTGAACTTTGAACACATAAGCTAGACTGCAGAAAATCATTATTGCGACACCACTTCATTTTACTTGCTATCGATTTTTAAATTTATAAGCCACCCAATACCAAGAAGTCTCTAGGTTTTGCATAGGTCAAAAGCATCACACAAGGGTAAACACAATGACAAAATAAACCACACACCACAAGTCAAAGTTAATAAATATTGCTTCACAAGCTAGGGATCACAGAGGAATCATGTTTTCCTGCGCTTGGGCAGATAGAAAGAGTCAGCAGTATAAAAGATGGTGTGTTCTTAAACCTTCAGAGAAGTATGCAGGAGTAAAAGAACAGTAAAGAAGAACATGTGTTTAGAAAAGTACATCTTGCAGCTGTTGGCTGTTAGAAGAAACACTTCTTTACAGCAGGGGACACCCTTCCTAATCTGTGTTTACCGTTTGCAAGCCTATTAATGACTTCTTATTCAAAATAATTGCCATGACTCTGGAGCCAGCTGGAGCTAAGACATTAAATCAGAGAGGCTCAACGCCAGAGGTGAAAGAGCTGGACCAGCCTGGCAGTGAGCCTGGGATTGGTGATGATAGCCAATGAAATGGAGGTTGGAAGCTCGATTTATAGCTCTTGGGACTGCAGAAAAATAGCCAAGCCACCACGGCCCCAGATGTGCTCCCTTGGGTCAAGAAAATGAGGCCATGTTTCCATGTATGGAATAGGAGATGCTCCAGGGGTGGAGATCTCAGCAAAAGTGCTTGCCCTGCTGCACCCATGGGTGATTCGTTGAATCCACGTAGAAACACAAAGGTGCCTGATGGCATGGCAGAGGAGGCTCTTGCCATCTGAATGCTATTTTACGCCCTCACTCCCAGACGCCCACAGGTAGACATCATGGTCTCTGATGGGTGCTTCATGGAGTCAGGATGCTCAATGGAGTCAGGATGCTCAGAGATGCCTGATAATGGGGACAGGTCCTGAGCGTCCCCCCATATCCCACTGGCGTTCCAGTGGCATAGAAGGACTTGACAGGACAGAAGAACTGCCCATCTTTAAGCAGGGAGAGGAAGCTCAGGCAGAAGCTGTTCATTTGGAGCTCTCCATGGTGCTGCTCCAAGAGTTCAACTTCTCATCATGCTGTGGGCTCCTCCTCAGGGTCAGAAAAGCACAGTGGCAAAACCTCTTGCTGAACCGTGGAGTATTGCCTTCCAACAATGAGCCTGATTAAGACATAGTGGGAGGGCTGAGAGGGATCTACTTAGCCCCCCCCCCCAAAAAAATAAAATAAAACCACCACCAAGATCTCCCAACCCAAGTGAGGCATAAAGGTATACATTTAGAAGGGAGTTACAAGGCGGCCTTCAGGTCCGTGCAGAACCCAAGAACTTGTTTGTGAGTCACGGGTCAGAGCTCAACCCATTTCACACAAAAACATACTCTTTGATTATTTAAATAATTATTTACTCCAGTAGCAAGCTGGTAACTTGGTAGTCTTAACAATTAGGAGTCAGAGGCTCGTGCTGATCCAACTGAAAGCACCCAGATATCTACTTGCAAACCTTCCGTCTACCCAAAGGGTAAGTGATGAAGCACTTGACATAATTTTTATTTCTTAACACACACACACACACACACACACACACACACACACACACACACACACACACACACACACACACAGAGGAATAGGTGTGGTGGAGCCAAGATACCAAGAAGGGATGAGGAACCTGGGGGTTTCCAGATGTTGATGGGCTACAATTCCCATCATTGCTGACTTCGGACCACCCCTACTGCAGCCTGAATGATGCTGAAGTCCATCACCATTCGCCTAAGGCTGGCAAAATAAGTGGGTCTACATGAGAAATAAAAGACGAGTTTTAAAGAACCCTTAACGTGTCAGGAATAAAAAAAAGATGCACAGTTGAAGGCCGTTCTGTGACATCTCTGCTCTCCAAGCCTCCTTTGCCTACTGTGTCAGGAAAAGGATTAACTGGACCAAAAGAAAATCCAGGCAAAGCTACAGCTTTGTTATTTACTAGTGCACGCCTGCCAAAATCAATGGAGTCGCACAAACTGAGCAGATCATAATAGGTGTGATTTAAACATCACCATGCTCTTGATCGACGTTTTACATTCAGGAATACAGAAAAAGAACATTACTAATTGGATACAGTAAGGCCCAGAATGATAACAGAGCAGACGGAACAAGGGAAGCTTTTCTCGACTTCAGGACTTCAAGGTTACCTTTTTCTGCTCCTAAATTCGGCTCTTCTGTGTTCTCAGCATTGTCTGCTTAGCTATGCATATTCTACTAATTGCTCCAAACTCCCATAATGCTCTTCACAACACTCCATTTTGGCTTCACAACCCTAACAACTGCAGTAGCGGGAATATGGTAACATCTGGAATAATTTTAGCTGCCACTGAGCTAGCCGATGTCACCATTCTTTGGGGCTAAGACTTCCTTTAGCAGGCTTCGTAATGCGGTTATTGCACAACAACGTCTTGAATAGCAGCTCCAATGGTTTTCTGCAGAACTGCAAACATTACAGATATCAGAAAGTGCTCAGAGCTTCCTCGGGACACAACCACCAAAGGAAGGTTTAGTGGAGGGCACGTTTGGTGCCTTGGGCATGCTCCTAACCATCACGCTGCCCTATCTACAGGCTTTGTGCCCAGGCACAGAGGGAGGCTAGGACAGAGAAACATCACCAGCAGGCACTTGGCACAACTGCAGACAGCATAACGGCCCTGCCACAGGAGCGGATGAGCAGAACTCCAACCTCCACGCAGGTAGCAGTTTATATCATCACACAGAAGGACCGCAGAGCGCCAAGAAGCTCTTTCAGGCAAATTAAAGTAGATTTAAAGGCATAATGAGATGGCCAAGGTCTTTCTTGGGCTGGTTTATCGCATTTAATATGATTTAAGGGGCAACTCACCAGTGGTGGCAACACAGCACACAGCTGGAAAATTTGTGACCGGGGAAATAAACCAGGAAGATGAGTAATTCATAGAGTATTGCACAGTGATCAGGACAGTACTGGAGTATTTACCCTAGGACTCTGAACACCTCCACATCGTAATGAGGTTTGCTGTAGCCAGAACATGAACAATAGATATAAATATATCCTTTGCCATAAACACCTGCTGAAAAGCCCAGAGTGGAAATAAGTCCTGGCTGCTCACATTTGGGTGCTTCAAAGGGCACATCTGTTAGACCAATGTAACACAGAAACGTGGAAAAATGTGCTCCAGGACGAGTATTACAGGCCCTTCTAGATGGAGATGAACAGGCTAAACCTTGCAGAGGTGGTTCAAAACTCTCCATTATTTGCACCCGGCACTCTGGTGCCCAGAAGAAGCACTAATGATGGCCAGGTAATTCCAATCCAAGAAACAGCACTAACATTGTTCTCTGAGCCAACATGAGAGGGGCATGTTCTTGATTACATGTAGGAAATGTCAAAAGCAGCAACCCACCTTGACGAAGCCACCTTTCCAGCCCATGTTCCTGTGGAAATGCCTTTGTATAATGCAGAGAGGGCCGTGAACACCTAGATCTACATAAGTGTGCAGATTTATCAAGTCCAGGTGCTTGCTATGGAAGCCCTTAATCAGGATGCAGAATGGGCTTGTATATCAACCCTTCTGTTCCCTCTCTGGTCTCACACCTCATGCTACCATCACCCCACTCTGGCCTTGAGTTCCCAAAGCATCAGCTGATACACAGATTTAACCACGACACAGGAGAAAGGCTGCATCTGCAATAAAAGCTAACAACGATGGCTGATCATGATAAAAAGACAAAAGATGGAAGCTCAGTGGACATAGTCACAGTGTTGACACCCTGGTCTGACCCGAGCTGAACTCAGAGGTATCTATTTGGGTCTGCTGTTGCACTTGGCTAGAATTCTCTGGAAAGAAATGGCTGGATGGATAGCTTTTGAAAAGGGTTAGACAAATTCACAGAGGGAAGGTGCATCAATGGCTACTAGAATGTACCGCCTCTAGGTTGGAGGGGCAGGCAGGATGCCTCTACAGGCCATTCGCAGAGAGTCAAGAGCAACTGAAGGTTTTGTCCTCATCTTCTGCTTGAGATGAACAGGAGCACTTGGTGGGCCACTGTGTGAGACGGGATGCTGTGGTCCAATCCAGCAGGATTCCTCTTAATTCATGCAGGATAGTTGTACCAGCGGCTACTGGAATGGACACCTAGATACTGCCTCACGGCTGGAGAGACAGGCAAAATACCTCTAAAGGCCTTTTGCAGGAAGTCAAGAGTGGGTGAAGGGGTTGCCTTCACCTTCTCCTTGTGAAGCCCAGAAGCAATTGGTGGGCCTCTGTGTGAGACAGGATGCTGGTCTAAATGGGCTCTGGCCTGATCCAGCAAGGCTCCTCTTACTTCCTTGAGGGCAAATCTCAGAGACAAAACCTGCTTGCCAAAGGAAGAGGTGACTGCGGAGCAAGCAACCTTGTGATAAATGTTACACTCAAGATTTTCATCACGTAAATAAGCCGTTAAATATAGACCAAAGAACTTCCCTTCTTGGGAGAAAACCGAACAGAAGCCCCACAACCAAAGCGCTCTTTTTTCTTGTTGTTGTTGTTGTGTTGTGACAAATCTCTGTCCTTTTATTTCTTTGCCATGACAAAGAGAGAGAGAGAGAGAGAGAGAGAGAGAGAAAGGACTGAAGCAATTACAGACTCACAGATTCACCGTAGCAAATCAGTTAAATTAAACCTGTATTTCACCTAAGTTGCGCAGAGAGAATGTGGATAACGCAACTAAGTTTTTCTCATTTCATACTCTGGTACTTCTAAGTAAGTGGGGGTGGGGAGAAGAGGGTGGAAGGGAAAGGGGGAAAAGAGTGGAGTGGAGGAAATAAAGTTTTTCACCCCACAAATGGAATCTGTCACTTACCGGTCTGTGATCTTTTCAGCTCCTGCATCCTAAATGCACGCAGAGATATTATATGCACTTTCTATTTAGCAATTTAATTATATCTTTGCAGCCGGAGAGTGGCAATGGCTTGCAGTAATAATCAGGTGAAAGCATTCTCACATTAATATGCTGGAATCCGATGTGTTAATTTGATGCAACTTTGCCTTGACAATATGTGATTAATTCGTTCCAAGGCTAGCTTTGCTCCCGGGCTCTGACAGTTGAAAATGCTGGGTTTCTTTCCCCTATCACTGGTTGACACGCCTCAGCCCACTGTTTGCCCAGGACCACTGCTAATTTGTAATGAACTGGCTTTTCAGGGGGGGCCTTCATTTTTAATTCTGTCAGTGTCACCTCCTTGAGGAAAATTACAAGTTTCCGTAGGTGTGATTAGTGCCAAGTGCCGCCTGATAAGAGGTTCGGGAAAACAAGGCTTTCTAAAGAAGAAGTCGGTATTTAATCTGCAGAAAACAGATTTATTTCCTCTAGACAGATAAATATAATAGAAAGTTCCTCCGTCTTTTTTTAAAAACTCCTTTCAAATCCTTCTTCTGCAATCTGCCTCCTTCCCATATATTCATACCACACACACACAAGTATTCCATTTCCCCATGCTTTTATTTAACGTAGGGACAAGAACCCAACAAATGCCAAATAATTGTGGACACTTAGGGTGCTTCTGCACCTGCCACCGAAAAACGGATCTAAAAAGATCCATTTTTCGGCCATGTGTTCTTTTGAGGATCTGTCCCAAATAGGGGCAGATCCTCGAAGGCCCCACGCATCCGCACACGCACAGGGCAGCTGCGGCAAGGCCAGATCAGGTGGCCACAGAACCCAGGGCCGAAAGCAGCTCGATTCCCACGCCGCCAACGCCGCCCCCGGAGCCGCGGGACAGGAGCATGCAGCTGCCGGTTACCGTGTGTTCCCGGCAGCGTGCGGCGTACTGGAGAGGGCAGAAGGAGGCAAACCAGCCTGCTTCTGCCCTCCCCAAGATGGCGGCCACTGGGAGAACTGGCCTTCGCTTCTCCGTGTGCGGAAGTGTCCTGCTTCCGGAACGGATTAAGGCGAAGGGCTGGATGAAGACCTAATTTTTCAGGTCTTCCAGGAGGCCGGATCTTTTGGCAGCAAGACCCGATTAAGAACACGTCTTGCCTGCCGATGTGCGGAAGTGCCGCCGAAAAGGGACCCGGATCCGGCCTCCAGTGCGGAAGATAAGTTTATATGTTGTCTGCATATGTGTTTAATGTGTGTTTATAAGTGCTTTAAGGGCCTGTGCGGAAACACCCCTAGGCTGTTTAATCCAGCTTCAGTGCACTTTCAGAGTGAGAAAATACATCAGCAAAGGGACCAGCAATTTTCTTTCCACATTATCTATCCCAAAGGTGAATTTTCTGAGTTATTTAACATTGAAAAAAAAAACAGCCTGTCACTTTGCTGATGTATTCTCTCACTCTGAAAGTGCACTGAAGCTGGATTAAACTTTAAGTGTGACCACAGCCTTAGTCAAAGGATGGGAGGCTTATAAATAATGTGCAAATGGAACAAAACCCTGCCACAACAACATCAAAAATAACAAAAGACAAGACCCGCAGCCACGGGGACACCTGGGCTGGATCAGGCCTATCAGTGCCCATTTGAATGATCGGGATCAGAGGGTCCAGTTAATCGGGACCCACTGATCTGGATTAACACAAGGTGAGCCTAGAAAGGGCCAAGGCTTCCCTCGGACAGCAGCCTTAGAGACCGGAGTTCTCTCCTTCGGAAGGGGAAGACACAAGAGGATGTCGGCTTTGCAGTGAGAATCTGCCTGCTCTCTGCACCAGGACCACCAAGTGAAGGGTCAAAGCGCATCCTTGCCCCTTGCCTTTTCGGGTCTCCAGGCCCTGTAACCTCATCTTAAGTGCCTGTACTCCAATCCATTCCTACTTGGGGGCTTGAGTGGGGCTGGGCTGCCATTTACAGCCTACTTGCACCGACACGGGAAAAATGGGCAAAGCGGACAGAAGGTGTTGGGCGTTTTGCCCATCACTGTAAGCTATGTATTACAAATACGTTCGCCCCTCCCAGAAACAACACCTTAAGGTGTCACGGAAGCATCCAAATGCTGGTCGCTGGCACCAGATGGAGCTCATTAGTGCAAGAAGACAATCTTTGGATGGAGCCCTTAGTATCTGATGGTTCTACCACAAGGAGCTGAACATTCATCTGCAGAAAGTCCAGCAACATATGTACATCTTAAGATATTGCTCCAGGACTAGGGAATATAACAAGAGACGCTCTGAATCCTGAAGGAAACTGAATTGTGGCACATTATTCCATTGTCTCTAAAGACAAAAGGACGCCAAGCGCCCAGCCCTCATGCTTATGAGTCTAAGGCATTATGGACATGGCCTTAACAACGTTTGCTCCACTCTCAATGACTGAGGTTGAGCCCAGAGGAATTCTCTTCCTCACTCCCTTATTTTTTCCCTACTCGGGATTCTTGGTCCCTTCCCCAACAGCTTGCAACTTCCTGTGTGCCAGATTCATTCTCTGGGGCTGCGGTCGCACTTAAGGCTTAATCCAGCTTCAGTCCACTTTCAGAGCGGGAGAAGACACCAGCAAAGCGATGAGCTGTTTTCTTTCAGTGTTAAATAACTCAGAAAGTTCCC